>JAEMWC010000376.1:415000-560000 GCA_016490735.1 Pachyseris speciosa
ACAAGTGGGCTGAGTTTGTTGGTTCTCTACTCTGCTCCGAGAGGTTTTTCTCCGGGTACTCCGGTTTTCCCCTCTCCGCCAAAACCAACATTTGATTTCATTTGATTTATTTAGAGTTGATTTGATTTAGTCTCCCCAATTAGTAGAGCATCTGTGCTCGGCTAAATACATTTGAGACTTAAATAAAGTGATTATTATTATTATTATTATTATTATTACACACATGAAACAAGCAGTTCGTGGTCGTGGCATTGCTAGTTGTATCTCTGCTCTAGATAGATTTATATTTCAAAATCATCCTAGTTCCCAGAAAAACGATAATTACTCAACGTTAAATTGTTAAATGGCTACGTGAAATTAAAAAAATGTGAAACCGACAATCGAATTAATTACGTTTAGTGTGAAACTAGGCTACCATTGACATACAACTTGTCCGGCTCTGAGGCGCTGAAGTAGGCTTTCTGTCCTTGCTCCTTCGCAGCTTTTAATTTCGGCAGCAGCAAACGTCGCCTGTCGATCAGTTCCTTGGGCAGGTCTTCGTACATTACAAAAACAGTTCCCTTCAGTTCCCTTGCCTTCCTACGCACCTTTTCACGATCAGTAAAACGGAGAAATCTGGCAATAATCGGTCGCGGCTTATTGTTAACTTTTCTTCCATTTCTATGTACCCTTTGGAATTCAATATTCCTAGCGTCTTCGATGTGTAATTTTTCCTCCAAAAACTTCCACAAAATCTCTCGAGTGTCCGCTACGCCCTCGCCCTCTTCGTTCTCCTCAAATCGCACTTCAGGAATGTTCATAAATTTAAGATTTTCCCTTCTGCTGTAGGCTTCTAAATAAAGCAACTTTTGTTTCAACGAGTTTATCTCAAGATTATGCGATGCTTTAAAACCATTCAGCTCGGTTGTCGTCTTTTCAAGGGTGCCATTCATGAATTCAACAGCGCTCGTCAACTCACGAGCGCATTTTAGTTATCGGTAGCATGGTGTTTAATCCTAAGCTGTGTAATTTCACCTTGTAAGGTACTTACATTACTTTCCAACTTGGAGACCTTTGCATTTACTTCTTGTATTTCCAGTTCAATCACTTCAAGCTTATCGAGTTTCTTCTCGAGCGCGCTGAGTCGGGCGATAATCTGATGCAACCGGTCCTTTAAATCGTCCGCCATATTGACCTCTGTTAACACCTCGTCCTCGCCTTCTTCAGTCGGTTCGTTTCTTGACTTTTTCTCGTCTGGGGAAGGAACACTTTTCTCACTGATATCACTACTACTTTTCCTGCTAGCCTTTCGTTTAGAACTTTTGTTTTTGGCCATATAAATTGACTGTTGCTGGATTCTCGGTGGGAGCTTGCAGAAAACGTGGCTACTCGCAAGCCATGCTCGACCCACAAGCAGTAGTGAAAATGAAAATATGTTTGTTCAGGCCCGGCTAAAAGATCAAACATTTTTCATCCAATATCGTGTTTATCACACACAACGTTTGGTGGCTAAACGCATAACAATGTTTGACCAAACAGCGGACCAAGTGAGTTCAGTATTATCGCTGAAATTTTCGACGTTACGTGGTTTATTTGGTTGCTTTTTACTGTTTGTGTACGATTTGTTTGTTGGGGTGGCTAAACGATCAAACATTTGTTTTGGATGAACATGTTTGATCTGTCAAACATGGAAAGCCATATAATGCACTATTGTGAGAGGTAGCTAAAAACATGCTCTTCCAACGATGTTGATCGTTCTTAGATTGCTAAATTTGTTTTCCAACAAACACACGCGTCGACTGTATTGTTTTCTTGTAATGTTTTGAGGTTTTTGAACCACAGTCAATTTCTGTTGACTGCTCTAAACATAAAATATTGGCGCAAGGAAAGCCATGCTGTGTTGCTCAATACCAGTAAAAAATAAAAATCGTGGAGCTCCGCTTTTAGACTTGGCTAAATCTATATATTATTGTAGAAAACCCGTTTTACAGGTTGGCTATGATGACGTCGAAATGTTACCGCAAAAAAAGTTGCGAGAAGTCCAAACAAAAATCAAAATGGACATTTTTGCAACATTTGAAGACTATAATGAATTTGACTGGCTTCCTAATTTCGACCTTGACCTTCTTGAAAACTCGTCTTCTAGAAACAAAGAAAACCTTCCGAATACTGAAGGTCATGAAGAGGCTGTTTCTACTACTGAAAAACACGTACTAGATGGTGCTGAGATAGGCGAGTTCATCGAGCAGAACATGCAAGAACATCAACATGGCAAAGAAGACTGACCTCAATGTGTGGAAGAGATGGTGTTCCTCCATTGGTGAATCAAGGGAAATGGAGAATATCCCATCGACTAAGCTGGACAAGCGTCTTTGCCACTACGCGACATCGCACAGCCCTCAAGCTTGGGAATATTGCTTATTTATTACTCTTCTACAATATCTCAATTTCTTGACTTTATCTATTGAATGGTTGACGATTTTATTTTTTTACTTGCGTGACGTGCGCTTGACTGAAAACCAAGAATTGATTTGCATGCAAACTTGTTTGACAAACTGTCATTTGCAGAACCAATCATATTTCTCACCGAGCGCGTCACGCAAAACCGGTTACAATTTTCCGAAAAACGTTTTTCTTTCTATAAATTCTTTGTTTGCAATACAACTTGGATAATAAATCTCTTATTAGATGTTTTAGCGTGTAGTATCGCGGAGTATTTTTACTCCTTGTTTGTATTTTGACTCACCCTACGGACTCGATATAATGCAGCACAACTCGAAAAATACTCCGTGATACTACACGCCAAAACATTTAATAAGATATATGTAATCAACAACCTAGGGTGCTTACCATTTGTCAGAAAAATCCGGAAATTTCGGTTTGAAGTCAAATGGTAAGGTTATTTTCCGGAAAATCTTTTCGAAAATTGTGGACAACCTCCAGAGGTAGTCCTCTTTTTCCGTTCGGAACGGAATTTCGGAAAATTGCTTATCATTTGAGCGAATCGTTCCGTTTACAGGTCCTTTTGCGCCAGAACGAGTGAGTGCGCATGACGGAACGCCTTGCAGTAAATGGTAAGCGCCAATCTCATCCCGTTGGTCGGTAAATTCGGAAAATTGCTTGCCATTAGTCAACGGTCATTCCATCCGGATTCTTCTGACAAATGGTAAGCACCCCTAATTTCCAAGGTCCTCTCTTTTCCTGGGATTAGATTCGAGGGAGGAAGAGAGAGGAACCTGGGAACGAGGTCGCGTTGTCAAACGCAACATCAATTTTTTTTCCTTTGTGACAACATATGAACTGCCGGCTTCGAATTGCGGATTGATTTGTGGCGTAAATAGAAAATGTCTTGATGTTGTTATCATTTTCTAATCTAAACTAAAATTGGTAAGGTAGTAAGAGAAATAAAACTGAGTTTTAGGGCAAGTCGTCGAGTGCCACGGAGTTATTTTTCAAACTATTTCAATTTCAAGGCAAGAAAAGCAGACCTTTTGTAGTGTTATTTCCAACATGTCGATCGGATGTTCACAGACACAAAAGAATTTTCTGACAGGAAAGTTTATAACAAATGGTTCATTCATCTTAGCAAGCCTACCCTGAAATCTTAGAAGTGGAATTTCGAGGGGGAAAAAGATAAATGAGGTTAATCAGTACAAATTTTGAGCTTAACCCTTTGCGTCCTTCATCCTTTTGTAGACGACAGGGCTTTAAACGAGCGAATTAAATTATAGCAGATATTAAAACGAAAAAAAGCTTCGTATTAGGGTGGATAGATTGAAAAGGAAAGTAACTATCACTATGAAAAGCTTAAGATATAGGACGAGCTTATTTACAGAATTGCTAATGTGACTGTTCATCGATAAAAAGTTTAACCCCACGCAGTAGCCTAACTCGGTATACATGTTGACGTTTGATAAAATAGCTTTCTTAATGAGTCGAGAGTTTTTTTTCGGCAGTCTCTAAAATAATTCTGAGCTCTTTAGGAGTGCAGTTGGCTTTATTTCTCCATTTTCCAGGTTCCAGGTCTTCCGCCATTTTCTTATCATGCTATCCGCCATAAAAATGTGACAGGTTTTCTCCATGGCAACGGGTAGGATAGCGGCTTATCCGGTGGATAGTTATCGATCGCACTATCCAGGCTTTGTGCAACGACTTTTTATCCACTGGATAACTATCCGGTGGATAGGCTTATCCAGTAGATAAATTATCCACTCTTTGAACAACCGGGGCCTGACCTGATAACGTAAATAAAAAATTTGGACACGGTAAATACCTAATCGTACCTTTCTGGCACGCTTCGGCAGTACATCAAGCTCGTTTGTCTCGCCATGGGTATTTAAGCTCGACTACGCCTCGAAAAAATACAAATCATGGCTCGACCAAGCTCATCTAGTGATATGCTTGCGAAGCGTACCAAAAAGGTACGATTAGATATTAAAACCGATCCAAGAAACAGTCTCTCACTTAAAGCGGTTAGGAGAGCCACATACGTTCCCTATGAAAGCGTGATATTTAACTTTTAAGGCATCTTAATCAAAAGAAATCAATGTGTCGGAATAGATGAAAATCGTATCATGATTTAAACGGGGGTTGAAAAATTAACGATCCAATGGATCTTCGTAACTTCATCAGTTACCAAGGGAAAGCCAAAATCAATTCAAATGAGTAAAAAAACTTTAAAATGGAAAGCCACAGTTGCTATGTTTGAAATAGTTGTGCAGACACATTATTGGAACACCTCCTCTTTGTCTTGTCGCTACTCTCCCACCATCCCCATCATCGATTAGGGATTAAGGGATCAATTCGCGTCGTCATTTCATTGTTAGTTACAATCATTGTAACTATACGAGCTCGGTTTAATATTCCCACGTGAGAACCGAATGGCTGTACTAAAAAAGGTGGCGACACGCAATTTACTAGCCTTCAAAAAGCACTTGCCTCCTCCTCCTCCTTCTATGGACTCATTAAAGTCAGCGACACGCACTGCCTCGTAATTATCAGTTGCTTTACCTTGACTTTCTCTTGCACTGTTGCCAAACGATTTATTATCCACAATACCACGCAATAACAAAATTGATCATGATCAAAACTAACAACTTAAAGCAACGGTTAAGGAAAAAAATACCACAGAAGCGCTTTATTAGTACAATGACGGAGAGGATATGACTGGTGTTCTCCCACTTGCATGCTATTAATTATTCGAGGAGGGTGAATTCTCATACCGATAATTTATCCTTCATATACAGTGTTATTTCTACTCTCAATTGATTCTTAGCAGTATACATTGGTTAATTGGAACGACATCTTCACATATAGTTTGATAAAGGACTAAATACGCGGTTACGTGGGCGTAAACAGAGGAAGAAATACTTTTTACATACACCTCGAGGTGGCAGAGTTGTTTTCTGTCCAAAAAGTAATCTTTATGAATTTGAGGGCATAATAGGTTTGTTTTTGTGAACTGCACTTCTGAAGCGCTAGGTTACGGGAATAAAAAACTAATCGTAAAGTACTAAGGCCACAATCGCGTAGGCGCCATTATCCACCTGATTGACTAAGGTCTGCAAAGTGTAGGTGCTATCATCCACCTCGCCGATAAAAGGCTCGATCGTGTAGGTGTTATTATCCAAATAAGCCTGTAACCAGACATTTTTTTCTCCACATATTTTCTCTCATTGATTAAAATGTTATATTTTTTGCCAAGATATAGAGTTAAAGTAGCATGAGAATTTGCCTGTGTCAGTGAAAAAGAGAAAAAAATTGTGCGCACGACGAAATCACCTCCTTTAGATCAGAATCTCCCTGCCTTCCCACAGCCGCAAATAACTTGCATCGAAACATTGAGGGACGGCATGAAATGACAGAAATATCTCCAAAATAGTACCAACAGTTGACTGCCGAGTGTGCGAGTCAGCGGGCGTAGATATCTTATATTGGACGTAGGTTTAAATCGTGCTCCTTAGTGGCCGACAAAAGTTAGGTTCCTGTGCAGAACCAGACCAAATGGAAAGCTTCCAGCAGCTGTTTTCCGAGTTGGCGGAAATGAATGATTTCATTAAAATTCAAATTTGTCCGTTTCAACATAGTTTTTCCACGCAGTAGCATTGACTCGAGTCTTGCATTTTGAGGCGGAGAATTGACAAAATATGAACGGAAATGAAGCGCATATCGGCGTTCTAAAAGCCTCGAACCTTAAAGGGAATAAAGACGAATTAAGAGTAACACTTTTGAAATCACTTTAGTCCACAAAATAGGCAATTTATTATGTAATGAAGCGCGAGATTTTTAGAGTAAACAAACTAGAAACGCGGAGGATATAAAGAAAATTCTCAGAATCCTATGCTATGCTACGAGATATTGCATACATCACGGTTTGTCAACTGCAGTATACAGTGATCAAAAGACTAGCTTGACATTTATTAGAACGACGCTTGCCTGGCGGCCCGTTGGTTTGCACAGCAGCATTTGCTTCAGCAAAGCACGGGCTTCAGCAAGTACAATTCTACTGAGCTTAAAAAGGACTGGAGGACAGCTATTTAATGTTCAACAACATATTCTACGGTGAGAAAAGAAGTATGACAATTCATTCGAAAGTTATTGAAAATCAATTTGTACGTTCAAGTTTGCGTGCGTTTTGAAATCTTGTTGTCCTTGATAACCATTGTTATGTCTTTTGCTCACTGAATAATTTCCTTAAATTTATGCGCCTTACAGTTAGTTTCACCATCCCATGGAGGGCTACAGAGCTTAGAAAATACAATAATGGAATAAATTACCGGCTGAATGGCAAATGTTTTTGTATGTCGAGCTAAAACGTTGTTTCAACGTTATCGATCAAAAATTGATTTGTTAGCAAATTTCTAAGCATTAAAGTTCACTTCTTAATGACATAAAGAAGACATCTTAATGAAGTATAAAAAGAATTCAGGAAAACGAAACATCTGTTCGCACTGAGTGACAAAGCAACCCACTCAATTTGAATGTTAGAAATATCAAGACCAAAAGGTATTGGCTGGCTGCGTGTAATCCATAGTAGTCGCAATTAGTAGCAACGCAAGCCGCGTCGCTTCCAGTAACCTACCAATCCACAACAGCTGTGTTCTCGACACGAGTGAACCGTAAGAGCCAGTCTGCAGATTTGAAAAGATTCGCTTGTTTACAGTTGTGAATCGCTGAAAATCGCGCTCAAGTTTACGCAGCATGTCACAAAAACAGCGACCAAAGCGAAGGTTATCAAACACGCCAAAATTCGTGGAGGAAACCAGCTATTTTAAACTGCTACGAGAAACGAAAGAAAAGGCAGCAAAGCAGGTAAAAGCAGCTCAAGTTATTATTCGCAAATACTGTATGAAAATACGCTAGCTGAATTAGCTTGGCGGATCTCGAAATGTTGGATCGCTCTCCATTCTCACAAGCTGAAGTAAAAATATCCACCTAAATTTATTGTCTTCCAATATTTGACAAATTGGGCATTAATCCCAAGTTAAAGAATGAACGAGTGAAAATTCGCAAACGCGGTGAAACATTTGAGAGTTTCTATGGGGAAAACTTGACTTCCTTGACAGGAAACATAGAGGTTACACAGTCAATTACAGTCTGGAGATTAAGCTTATTCAAGTGTTAATTCAGTTTCTCGATGATAATTCGCGAGCATTCAAGCAATAACTTCTCGGCAATCTCAAAAGATACCGATAAGCAAAGTAATATTTAGAGCTGTTATACTATAGCTCCAAGCAGGTTCGAGCAATCACTTAGCGTTTAACAAATGATTTTGTTTCTATTAACAGAAAGCAGAACAGCTTAAAGAGGCAGAGAAACTAGTCAGCAAGGAATCGCCAACTTCGCGGCGCAGGGGGAAAATGCTACAAAAAACAGCCGAAAATATTGAGAAAGAAGCGTTGGAGGAGTTTCAATCCACGTTTAACGCGCATTTGACACAGCAAGCGGAAGTCGGTTGCTACGGCTATGCAGCAAGTTCGGATGCAAACTTGTCTTCCAGTCTAAAATCAGCTTGAAACGCGCTTTCACTGTGTCATGTCCACGGGCAAATTGAGCTTCCTGCAAGTGGTCGTTTGTTGGTTTCTTGATACAGCTTCGAGACTGCAGCAAGATACGTTTTGAAAACACCAGCTTTTTTACGCTGTCAGAGACATCAAAACAAGGCCAAATAAGTTTTAGCGACTGATATCAAAATTGGGTTCGTACACCATGATTGTTAGAAGTTCTCGCACGGTTTTTTCGGCAGGGCTTTATCAAAATTTATTTAGCTAATACGAGGTTGACAGAACTTTCCATCTACAGAACAGTTCGGGAAGTTGACAGGTTGTGGGAAGACAACTGTCAACTAAAAAACAGTGAAAAATTTACACTAGGTTATCGCTTTCCCACGCAATCTTGATGGAAATTTGCGAAGTTTATAGAATATGGAAAACAACTGGTTTTGGAAAGAGATCTTTCGATCAGGTTTCCGTGGGAATCACCTAGCGATTAATACACGAGTTAGCATTTTATAGAGTTAGTGAGGAATCAGTTTTGGGTCTCAAACAACATTTTCACAATGAATAATTAAATGCGATCGATGGCAACTCTCACAAAAACAGGAAGTTGAAGCGCATAAAGGAATAACCACAGGTAGCATAAGCTCATGAATATAATGTGGTGTCTTGCTTCAAGTTTGCTTGAAGGCTATAGAGCTGTCAGTGTTAATCTATGAATTGGGGGCTTTTTTTATTCATAAATTAAGCGTTTGTTAGACCAATATAATTCTTTTTAGAGCAGCAACGGATGTAGGTTTTCGATAACCTTTGACAACAAGTAAAAATACGTTGCTTACCCAGATGTAAATATACGACTTTTGTAATTTGCAACATATACATGCATTAATAGTGCTTAAGTTATCTATTTTTACAGTTTTCGAGTACGCGATCAAGATTTGTAAACGCTGCTAAAACACTCGTTTTAAAGGATGTATTTATGTCAAGTTGGCCTACACTGAATTAATATTTCAGCTTTCCACCTACTAAATTGACTGTTAGATATAATGTATAACCAAAAGCACAAATTATGTTCCATAAAAAATAGTATTCCTTGGAGGAAACGGTTTTATTTGCAATACTTTAAATATAGGGTAAAATGGCAAACTTTAATGAGTTTTGTTTTCGCTGGCAGGAAACTTCGCGCCAACGTTTTGTTGTTGATAAAAACAGCCAAGGTTCAAAAAATCCATTCTTGCAAAGTTCTCTGGTGGAAACTTGTGAATTAGTACATTTGGGTGCGTGGATGAAAAATTTGTGTGAGGCTTTACGCCCATCTCCTGGAAAATAACGGTCAATAGATGTAACTGAAACGGTGTGTAGTTGAAGAGAAATATCTATGTATAATTATCATACGAAAATCAGTCGCACATAGAAACCGAACACAACCGCAGCTTGCAGCTCAAGAAAGTGGCTCAGCATGGAATTTCTGGTGAGAAAAACACACCTTAAAAGGTACAATAATTGAATAAAAAAGGGGAAACGCTAGCGAATATGGATAACGAACTTAGCAATTTTACATTAAACGTAACCGATTTCAAAAATTGAGACGCCTCTTCTTCTCATACGGAAAATCTGAATGTCTCTTGTAATACCATTTTTAAGGGAAATAGAACCGAAAGAAATTTTAAATATAAACGGATTTGTCGCCTCCGTGCAAGCATGTTTCAAGAGAATTTAACCCTGTGAATACAAAACCGAGGGAACAAAAGACTATCGCCAAAACTGTCGCAGAAACTATTTAAGCAAGGTTATATTCAGTGGTGCGGTAGAAACTGAACCAGATGTTTTATTACCGTTCAAACGCCCCTTTTGCCGGCAACCATATCTCTCGCCACTAAAAACTGCGGTACAGTGATGTTCTTCGGAGGTTCATGTCTCTTGTTCATTTATTATTCGAGAAACTGGCTTCGGTGGTAAACACCGATATATTTTAACCTAACAAATTTCAACAGGGTTCGTACTCTTTGTTGGACTAAAAATTCAAGGACTTTTCAAGGACATTCCAGGGCACAATTCCAATTATCAAGCACTCCATGCAGTAAATAAAATGCCTTTAGAATGTGATACTAGATGATCGGGTCTAAGGGATAACTGCCAGATTTGTTCAAGTCTAAATCTTTTCTAGTTCTTCCACTAAGGCTATGTCTACACTATACCGGATAGCTCTTGTGCCGGCACGAAAACCATATCGGATAGGGCTTTTGTTCACATTCAAAACGATGATTTCGGCACGGTTTTTGCGTCGGAGCGATACTGGGCCGCTGCGGTCTTGAAAGTGAATCGTCACATATCGGATAGGTTTTCGTGACACTTTCTGGAGTAGTGTGAACAAAGAATCGAACCGAAACGGAAATCAACAACGAGGAGCAAGGATTGCATTCTAGTGAAAAGATAACGGCGGTTTTGGGCCACTGCCTTCCCATCACGCCGGAGTATTTTACACAACGGCATAAAATGCTATCCGGCATAGTGTAGACATAGCCTAAGTGGAAACAGTAAAACAGCAAATTTCAAGGTTTTTCAAGGACCCAATATACTTTTCACTGACTTTCAAGGCCTTGAATTTTGATTTTCAAATTCAAGCACTTTCAAGGAATTTCAAGGTGCGTGCGAACCCTGTTTCAATTAAAACAAAAACAACGCTTCCACCTCCCTCCTTCCCCGCCCATAGGCCGACTCCTTATTAAAAATCAAAGCTTCTGGAAACTGTAAGATTTAGCATAAACAACGATCAAAATACCCCGGAGTGTAAATGGTTCTTTGTTAGAAGTATTAAGAGCCGGATAGCTTTACATAGTAATGAACCTGAAACATTCAAAGGAAGTTAGATCGACCTCCATCTTTGCCTGGGCAGCTGCCCGTTGCCTTGTGAATACCAAAATAAGCAAAACGAAAGAAAAACAAAATAACAAAACACAAGAAGAAGGACGTACCTATATTCTCATCGGAGGGAGTTTTCGAATTTTGTAACCATTCCATCAGCGGAACAACTATAGATTCAAGGAAATTTCAACTTTTTTATGTTTCCAAGTATATGAGGTTTTCCAGCCTTATTTCATCATATAATTTTGGTTGTGTTTATATGAGAAGGCGGCCCAGCCCGCCTTTTTTTATGATGATAAAGGAGGGAAAACCAACAGCGTCCTCTTTCAAGAGGGCTCAACTGATGAATTAGCATCGGTCGTTACCGTACTGTAAATGAGGGTTGATGAAATAAATTGGTTAATCCGAAGAAATTTAAAACTGCATTATCTTAAAAAGGACAGGCTCTGTTTTTTGCATCTCTTTACAGTGACTGAATTCACTGGTAAAACCAAACATTTTATAAAAAAAAAAATAATTAATTAAATAAATAAATAAGAATATCACGCTGATATAAAATCACTACCAATACATTGCACGCAGCGTTTATTTTTTTTTTGCATAAATTCTTGGGGCGACACGAAGAATAAGTTGCAGTAGTTTACCTCGTTAACCTGCAAATCGAGATAGCTTCAGTTTACAGTCACTAAGAAAATTGGTTACATAGAAAGCGTAATCTGTTTAATGTTATAAAATTTTAATGGTGCAATATTTAGTTTTGAAATCTTGTCCAGTTTATCTTGTGAATAATTCGGAGACTGATTCTTCAACAGGAGTCTGGTAGGACGGTTCACGCTAAATGAGCTGGAGGTCTTTGTGGCGAAAAATGTCAAAACTATCTTTTTAACTGTATCCGTTAAGTTGTTGTAAGGTTGATAAGCGTTACTATTGTAACGCCACTGTTTAGTTATTGTACAACTTGCGAACCAGTTACACGCGCCAGACCGAGCTGTAAATTTGTCTTCAGGGCTTTTTTACACGCACAGCGTCAGAATATTGTTTAAAAGGATGAAGCGGGAGTCTGACGCACGGGAAACTCTGCCGTGACTTCTCTTTATATATCGTTTTTCAGGATGTTTTTTTGGGAGGACCTGGTTCCTCACACATGCGCACTGATGGTTTTCTCGTACAAGTCTTTCTCTGCTCTCACGAACAGCTGTGCCGTTTCTTCGTCACGTGACTCAAGAACTATATGAGAAAAGACAACAACCTACTATTAAGAAAAAAAATCCCTAAAAAAAGACGTTTAGAACGCGTGTGCTGTGTAGAAATCACACTTTCTCTTTGGAACAAACTGTGGTAAGAGCAGAGATTTAACACTCACAGTATCACAAAAGCACAACTCCAAACCCAAAGTTTCTGAGTAAACCTTTGCATAGTTTCGCTTCAATAAGTAAAAACTGAACTGCAAGTGTGGTATAGATTCAGCAAAACAACAAGAATTTCACCAACAACAAACAAACGACAAAGCTAAACAAAATACAGTCGAACCTTGATTATCCAGACGTGCTGGGACTGGAGTAAATACTCCGGATAATCGATAATATTAATATTAATGAGAAATAACGGAACTGAAATAATTTGTAAATCGGAATTTAATACAATAGCATACTGTAGCGTAGAATAGAGCTTTATGCACAAACTTTGGTGTAAAACATTTGCTCTTTGAAAGGAAACCAACCTTTTATATATAACCATAAACTAAACCTAATAATCTAAATAATGATAGTTTCTAGGAATCTTCATCGTAACTTGTTAATATTTTCGAAAAATCTGGGACCCGAAGAAAATAGCCCGGATAATCGAGGTTCGACTGTAACCCGAACGATAACATCAAAGGTAGCAATTTCTTGTTTGAACGAATCTTCACAGAATCGAGTCACTGCAAACAGTAACGTAAGGATAATTTCAAAGGACCTTTGCTTTCTCGAGGCTGGAACACAATTTTTGTTTATGTAATGTTGTAGGAAACATAGTAACGTAGTTTCATTAGCCTTTATAGACGCCAATTTTGCTGTGTGGATCATTCGGTTGGACGATGACATTCTCTTTGGTTTTTGTGGCTAATGGAAAAAGCTGGCATATTTGATGGAGGTCTTGAATGTTTGCGGCGGAGACATCTATGGGTGTTATTTTGTCAACGACGAAATACAGGTGTTATGGCAACAACATACATTACACAACTACAATTTTAAAACAACATACGATTTCTTACTTTCAAAGTACTGTCCTTCGGGTTTCGGGTGGAAAATATTGCGTGTTTCTTGCGGTACATTCCCAAAGCCTCCTGCTACAGCTTCCCGCAAACCCAGAACATTGTTCAAGTTGAAAAACACGTGACCAGCGATGTCGTCATTTGAAAACACGTCATAATCCATGACAGTAATGTGCAAGCAGGCACCAGTCTCTTTCAACAGCTCAGGTTCAACGTCACTGGAAACATGAGAAAGCATTGGAAAGCAAGTAATTTGAGTTCTACGCTTTGCAAAACAAAAAGTACTTCAAACAAAGGTCATCAAATCCAGCGAAACTAGCCTGATTTTTTTAAGGCTTTCTTTTTGCTACTGCTTTACAAGCCTCTGTAACTGCGACAATCGTTCACATCTTCATTCATCTAATCCGCAATTCAATACACGATCTTCATATGTCCATGTATTTCATCACCTACAGGTTTATTTCGAACCAACAAAATGACCAGCTCCCAGTTGGCTTGCTAGCTCAGTTGGTAGAGCACTGCACCGGTATCGCAGAGGTCGTGGCTTCGAATCCCGTACAAGCCTGAATTTTTTTGAGGCTTTATGTTCTCTACTGCTTATAAGTAGTGTTCATGACTGCGATGATCATTCACATCTTCATTCTTTAATCCGCAGTTCAAATATATAATATTTCATATATTCAAAGTCATTTATTCACCACTCACGGGTATATTACGAACCGACAAAATGACCAGCTCCCAGATGGTTTGTTAGCTCAGTTGGTAGAGCGCTGCACCGGTATCACAGAGGTCGTGGGTTCGACTCTCGTACAAGCATGATTTTAATCAGGCTTTATTTTCACTACTACTTTAGTAGCGTTCATAAGTGCGACGATTGTTCACATCTTCATTGTATTCATATTCACGTACAACAAGTACTACAACTTGAAATAATATTGGAACAGTTTTTCTCCAGTTTTTCACCATAAAAGCCACCGGTGACGGGTATAGATACGAAAAAAGAAAACATTTCCAGTTTCCGTCCAATTTTCGTGACCTTTTTTTACACCAATACAGTAGCATTCGTTTGGTGCTTAATTTTAAATAAACAGTGAATAAATCTTGCAACACAAGATAGTTAGCAATTATCCCGCGAAATCCCCCGGAATATACTTATAACAGAGGATATTACGCAAGATTGAGCAGGATAATTGTTTTATTCAGTATTCATCAAACTTATAACAACGAAGAATTTACTGAGTTTATTAAGAAAAGAAGGAAAATTAGAAATTTATTATACGTTATAATAAATTTATACCAAATTACGTATATCGCAGGATATCTGTCGAGTACGCAGGACGAATACTGAGAGCAGTATGACCATTTTTGGAAAGTGTGGCAATGTGTTGAATACTAACATTCGTTACACGGTGATGAAGGTGTACATTATCTGTAAATCACTGAGTGTTCAACGACGTCAGAACGAGTCAAGACAACTAATTTCATTAACATACTTACAAATCGAACTGTTCGTCGAAAAGAGGATACAAAGTGTTTTTGATGATCTCCGTTTTCTTGGCCTCCTTACCAAAGAAATCCTTTGGTAACAATCTCAAGATCACATACGGGTCACACAATCCTACAACACAATAAACACCAACATGCATAAAACGTGGGTAACTACACTGAAGTTGTTGAACATTCATTTTAAATAAGTTAGATACATGGCTTTCATGGAAAACTGGTCTTAGTAGTTTCTTATTTCAGGATTAGATGGATATTAATAGACATGTCAATAGTAATATTTAAATTTTAGTGTAATTTAGGATAACATAGATATTAATAAATATCTATGTTATCCTAAATTACACTAAAATTTAAATATTACTATTGACATGTCTATTAATATCCATCTAATCCTGAAATAAGAAACTACTAAGACCAGTTTTCCATGAAAGCCATGTATCTAACTTATTTAAAATGAATGACGTTAATAGTAATATTTCAATTTTATCTTTTTATATTATATCTCACCTGATTGAATTTTACCGTGTTTCATCATCATCATCATCATGATCATAATCATCATAAGCTTTATTTAAACACGGTATCAATTCATATGTAATACATAAAATATGCTCTTCCATCGAGCCGTGTATTTACAATTAAATCCTACAGTAAAAGAATCACTATGTAAAATAATAAAATAAAACTACAATGTGGAGCGATTACTATGAAAACATCAGATTGTTGTTCTTAATAGGAACAGTTTGCCGGCAGGGATTCTTTTAAAAGACTTCAAAGTTGTTTGATTTTTAGCATGAATAGGAAGGCTGTTCCAGAGTTTTGCACCACGACAGTGAAAACTACGTTTCCCTGCTTCAGAAAGGGGCCTGGGAATGAAAAAATTGTGAGACGAACCCCTTAAATTGTGGGAATGAACTTGAGATGAATTTTTGAAAATCTCATGAAGGCGTGCCGGAAAGATGCTATTTATTGCCTTGTACATGGCAACCGCTAAGTGATTTGTACGCCTTTGTTCAAGTGTATCCCAGCCAAGGTCATGCAGTAAACAGAGGATGGAGTCGTATAATGAGAGTTAGTGATTATGCGGGCAGCCCTGTTTTGTAACTTTTGTAATTTATCCGATTGACATTTTCCAATGCAACCCCATACAGGGATACAATAGTCAAAGTAGGGTACAACAAGAGCGTTATGTTAATTAATGTATCCCGCGGTATTAAAGCCTTAGCTCGCTTTAAAACTGCCAGGCCACCCGATACTTTTTTTATTATCTGGTTAATAAGAGAGTGCCACGTTAGAGTGTCACCAATTTCGATCCCTAGGTATCTTTGGGTCTTGACTCTGTCAATTTGATGTCCATCTATTTTTATATCGAGTTGATGATCTAAATGGGAGATCTTATATTGACTGGCAATAACAGAGTATTTGGTTTTTTTAACATTCAGACTAAGTTTGTTTGCTTGAACCCAGGATTGGCTTATACTTAGATCACTGTTTAGCTTTGATTGAAGGTCAACAGGATCACGAGAAGTAAAGGTGAGACATGTGGCATCGGCGTACAGTCTCGGTGTTGAGGCTAGGCCGCATTCCGGAAGATCATTTATATAAACCAGGAACAATAAGGGTCCCAGAATAGATCCTTGAGGGACACCACACACAACGGAACAGTAATCAGACAATGCATCATTTACATGTGTTCTCTGCTTGCGACCAGTCAGGTAGGATTGAAACCACTTTAAGCGTAGGGTGTCCACCCCATAGAGATTGAGTTTTTGCAGAAGAACTTCATGATCCACAGTGTCAAATGCTTTCTTAAGATCGAGAAAGAGCACACCGTTCAATAAGCCATCATCCATATTAGAATACCAATCATTAGTTATGCCGAGGAGGCAGTCAAAGTGGAAACCAGACTGAGCATTTGCAAGTAAGTCATGCCTCATTAAGTATTCATAAAATTGGTTTAAAACAATTCTTTCAACGAGTTTACTCACAACTGGTAAGACGGATATCGGCCTGTAGTTATTTGGATTAGTCTTGGCATCACCCTTGTGAATAGGAGAGACTCTAGCTCCCTTCCAGTCATCCGGAAAAATGCCCGTAGTCAGGGACAGATTAATGATGTAAGTCAAGGATGCTGAGACGATAGGGCCCGCCTCTTTTAATAATTTAGCTGAGATACCATCAAGACCGCTAGCCTTGTTTACCGGTAACGATTTGATCAATTTAAGTACGATGTCGTTGGACGTTTCAGTTAAAGAAAAGCCATGTGGTACCGGACCCCACGCCACAGAAATGCTGATTTAGTGCATCACTAATTTCCTTAGCGGACGTGTAAGTGGTATCGCCAGTCTTAAGGCTATGAATTTTAGTGGGCTGAGGTGTTTTGCCTAAAATGGTATTTATCCCTTTCCACGTGTTTTTAATATTACCACAGTTTTCCTTGAAGAAGGAATTGAAATATAACGCTTTTGCTTGCTTAATAGCTGTATTGACTTTGTTGCGCAGAGCTTCATAGCGCTCCCAGTTTTCATTAGTCTTGACCCTAGATGCGAGTTTTCTCATTTTGTCTCGTTCAAACATCAACTTCTTTAGGTCCGGGTAAGCCAGCGACAACTTGTGTTTCGGACCTTCTTTTGCCGATAAGGCGCATGCAAGTAACAAATATACGAGAACATATTCTTCCATACATTCCAAGCTTCGTTTGGATCAGTTATATTAACTATAGTGTGCCAGGGAGCAAGAGCCAAGTCGGTCCTAAACACGGAAGGGTCAAAATTTCTGAATTGTCTGCTAGTGATAATTGTGGGAGCACCCGAAGGTCGACAAAATTTTCTGACTGCATAGACGACAGAATGGTCACTTATGCCAATATGGGAGACTCCATAGTGGGAAAATTTGCTTGGGTTGTAAAATCGATTAATTGATTGATTGATTGATTGATTGCAAAAACAACAACACAATGAAAGTACGCGATGCGACAATTGAACAGAAACTTAACCAAAACCCAAAATTTAGTAGGAATAAGTTCAAATCATCTCCATTTTTTAGCCCTAAGACGAGAAAGTGAAAGTGAAACACACAGGGATTGCTTCTCATTTTGAAGTCAAGATGTGATTCAACTTTCTTCACTGCCTCACGATTAGCTAATTAATCAAATTGATTATTACACATCACCTACCATTAGTATCCAAAGGCGGAAGGTTCCTTGCATTCAGCACTGGAAAGAAGAAAATCACTGTCACTGCTATAACGCCCCACAACAGAACGGCCATAAATTAACGTTGATATTAAGGATCCTTGCTTTAGTTGGTCAGAACTTGGGAGTGGCATTTGTCGAGCCACCACACTTTGCTATAGCCACTTGTTATGCCACCGCACAGGCCACTACACTCAGTGTCAGATAGATACTTTTAAACGCAGGTCATATGCAAAGTAACATGAGCAAACCCACCTTCCACTTGGAGCTTCTGGTTGTCAAAATCATAAAACACTTTAATTGTCACAGCTCCGTATTTCTCTTCCACGATTTCCTAACAGAAAAATATCATAAGCTGAATGGAAGCCGTTGTTCCAAATTATACTACTAGGCAAAAATTGACGGAAAAAAAAACCGGCTTGTTAAAATCATATTGATACCAATTTCCAAACGCTTCAGCCTGGTACGTAATTAAATTGGCCATGTTCTAAACGAGTAAGGGCCTGGGAACGAATCCAAATTTCATTGAAATGAACTAAATCGATTCTCACATGAAAGGGTAGCTCAAAATAAGTAGTTTCAGCAAGTTTGAGTACGTTTGGTTGAAAAGCCGCCAGATAATATGCATTTTAAACTTAAAAAAATCCCATACAAATGTCTCTATTTCGGAATGCGTGTCCCTCCAAACCATACAAAGTCTCTAATTTTCACAAATTTCAAAATCATTTCTTTCAGCTCCAATTCAACTGAACAGCGTCAAAGTTGGTTAGGTGACCATTTTTGAGATGCTCTTTCATGCAATGGAAACATTTTTTTCCAATCGATAAATTTTAAAACCTCGTTCCCAAACCCTTACTCGTTTAGAACATGGCCAATGGCAGTCTGGCTTTCAATAATTGTTTAACAGTTGTTCAGTATATTTGATAGCATATTGCGATCTCGGAAAATTGGCCTGCCTGGTTAGACGGCAAGGCCGTAGCTAGCGTAGGGGCGCTCAGCAAACAAAAGAGAAGCAATATTCAAACACAATAGACTGTCAACATTTCCCCACAGTTTTCCATGTTAGCGAACCTGGAAAGAGTGAGCATTTAATGCCGGGCGATAATAATCTCCAAACTCACAGAACTACCAAACTTCCTCACGGAACTTTAGCCAACATCTTCATGGCAAAAATTGAAACTAAACCTTCTCGCCAAAGCAATATCAAGCCAAGAGAATAGAGACCGCGTTACATCAATGACCGGTTTCTCCCTTTGGGATCAGGAAAAACAAGACATTTGTCTGTTTATTGAACAAGCCAACAAATTTCAGCTGAAATCTCAGAGAACGAATAACTTTCCCAGACACAGTGGTTTTACTACAAAGGAGATAGATTTGATTATGAATCTATCTTGGACATCAAGACCCACTATAAGCAGACTTCAATACACACACTTCACGTCGTGTCACCCACCAGGTGAAGCAATGAGACTTCTTAAAACAGACGCTTCATAAACAATATTTGACTGGTGCCTCTCTAACTTCAAATCACGCCTAAGAGCACGTGGCTATCTAAACAATTCGTATAGAGCGATAAATAACAGGAGTGAACTTCACCAACAAGGCAAATAAACTCACAAGAAAATATTGCAATGTTTGTCACTACATACTATCCATCAGCGCGTGACCTTAAACAAGCATTAGGTAAAGAAACTAGGGTTTAATACAAAAGCAGCCGTTGCCAAAACTATCTACACAAATCCTCCGATTATATCATATCAGAGAAGTAAAGCGAAAATTTAAATATAGGCTAAAGAGCGTCGCAACCGCAAACCCTCTAAAACGCTCAATTTTCTTCCCTCGTTCTTCGCTCGTTGTTTCGCCCGCCCCAAATATTTGAGAACCTTGAACAGGCTACCGCAAACCACGAGGGTAGTCTGTGTAAGCCTGTCATGACTATTCTTCAAATTGAGCGATATATCAATAGCTTACAAAACCTTGCACTAATTAGCATTTACGTTTGACGAAATATCTATGAAAGTAGCATTTCCGAGTCTCTAGATTTCAAATGTTCTGAGAACATTCCCCCTGCTCAGAGCCTCGTAATGGCTTTTGCCTCCGGCGCTTGGCTTCATCCTCCGCCCCCTAGAAAAAAATTTCTAGCTACGGCCTTGGACGGTAATTACAGAAAAACAGAGCGGCAACAACAGGATCAGATCCAGTTTACAGCTTGGACGAAAGGCCGCACGGTGCGCTGTTGATCTCGCCGGGTTTCGTCAGAACAGAAGTAACGTCAACGCGACACAAATTCAATGTCCCGGATATAATAGTATTTTTAAAGCTGTCCTGAGCAAAGCTTTTTTCAAGGTTTCGACTCAGAACAATCCGAGACACTCCAGTTAGAAAACTCGAGCTACTAACATGCGCGCTAACATCACATCACCCTCGTCTATGTCAACGTAATCACTTTTTCAACAACCGATTGAAGCGGATTATGCAATTTTGAGACGAGCTGCGAAAATCACCTCAAGTTTGGCTACAATTACCCAGCAACAGTAAGCAAAGAGAAAGTAAGACATCTAAGTTTGCCTGAAACAATTCGTTGTAAATTCCTTGTGTACCAGCAATACTGTTAAGCTTACGTCAGTGTTACGTCGCGTGTAAGGTCAAACTTCATGCCAGTTACAGTTTTGCGGTTCAATAAGGTACCGCAATCCTTCATATTATAATAAGTGATGATCAGCTTTTGTAAGGCTGGCTAAGACTTTATGCCAACGTTGTTATTAACTAACAACAATGTGACTTAATTGTGCTCTGATTCTAACGGGACTGACTCTTTTTCCTTTGTTTTAGCACTACTACAACTCCAAAATTACTTCATTAACAATAATCAAGCAACTGTGATAGGATCTGTACCTGCTCTTTGCACTTCTCAGCAAAGTAATGCTGGATTAATTCAATCGTGGACAGCTTGCGCATACTGAGGGTATCAGCAAGAGTCTACAAAAACAGAAACAAATGAAACCTGCTGATTTATTGACAAACAAAAAAAATAGCAGTTACACTGCTTTTGCATCGCAAAAACTGAACTTAAGGACCATGGGAAATGAACGTTACAAACTTGAGTCGAAAGACGAAAACAGAAAATCAGCTTTAATAACTTTGTGTTGATATCTTAGAACTAATGGTTTGTTCTCTACACTTGATGGCTATTAAAGCTGAAACAGTTAAACAGACCTATGTCGATAATGCAAGCCTGGTTTTACCGGCGGCGGAAGGGTTAACACAGACATAAACATCAGCATTGTCGTCCATACAACTCCTCAAAACACAAACACAATCTTAAGGGTCGAAAGGTTTTATTCTTTGCGCTTGTGCTTGGGAGGTTGTAGGGACGCTTGCCTGATTGCGTGGCTAGTTAGACTGCCAGCAGTCCAATGCGCGCTACAGAACTTTGGAGAACAGAGAGACTGCTCGCAGTCTGGTGACCAGCCAGAACAGGTTATCAGCCGATAAATCACCTTGTAGAGTCCCAGCTGCAGGCGCTCCAGTGGAAGACCAACGCCATTCGCATGGAAGAAACTCTGTACAATCTATAAACAAACACACTAATCAACATCTAACATATGAGAAACAGAAAAGATGGAAACAGGCAATGATAATGTTTCTTCTTCTCAACAACGACAGAATTGAAACAACCGTAATTATTTTAGGAATCTTGAATTTGAAAAGACACGGTTTGCTTCAGGTACGTTTCTCAGCAATATTGTTGAGCTCTGACAAGCACAGCATTTTCTCTTAACAATTACTAACTGCTGACGAGCTGAACCAAAACGAAACTGGTCTTATCAAGAACATTTGGTACTACTCCAATTCTTCAATGAGCTATGTGAGTAGCTGGTGGGTTGTAGTCTGCTCGCAGGCTTCTAGGAAGATCGTTCGGCAGTTAGGTATGGAAAGACAACGGACATTAAGCCTTACTTAGTCTGTTTCAGATCGTTAGTTTCCAGACAACAAAGAGTTTGGAAGAAAAGACAACAATAGCATCTGCAAACAAGCTGTTTTGCACTGCACACTGCAGTTGGTCCACAAATCGTGCTGCACACATACATAAGGAGCGGTGAGCGCGCCTTACCTCAAGAGCTTCGTGTTGTCTTTGGTAAAAGGCCGCTGTTTTCTAAAAGAGAAACGAAAAAAAAAAGAAGATATTGACCCTCAAACACAATCACACAATAAGCAAAAACTAGAGCTGAAGCAAAGGAACAATTGTAACAAACCTTACCCCGAGTTTGTTTTGACTGCATTGTAGAAGTTCTCAATCACGATTTCCCAAATGAAATGAAGAATTCTGTAAAACATAAAAAGGTTGTTCACAAGTCATGGGTTCGTAGACAAATCAAGACAACAACTTGTTTCTTTAGTCATTAAAAATAATGCTGCACGGTGTAAACAATCTTGATCAAACAGCTTTATTCAATATTTTGCGTTACGAACAAATGTTGGTCGCTTAGCCGCCTCCGGCTGCCAACAAGGCATGCACAACCGGTAAAAAGCAATCAATCGAGAACAGTCAAATAAAGTCGAAATTTCAGCGACAATACGGAAAAAGCGATATGTGGGCTCACTTTGTCTAGTATTTGGTTAAACTTTGTTTGTCCATAAAGCCACCGAACGTTGTGTTTAGCAAACACGATGATGAAGGAAAATGTTTCAGCTTCAGCTGGGGATTAATTTAGGAAACTTGACGGTGAACAGCTCAATTTCGTTACTATTAAAGAATAAATCCTAAAAACTGCTGTGTAGTTAAATGCGCCTTATAAAAAGAACTTCTTTACCCTTACAGGAACCATTTCTTGATTGTGGGAGTATTTTACACCATAATACGCCCACTGAATGTTTTGCAGTGTAACGGCAGCTATTGTACCACCTGTTGCATCATCAGTGGGTTAAATGATGGGTTATTATGTAGCATGGACAGTCTTTTGTTACTTACCTTTCAAATACAGACTTGATGACACTTGTGTTCAGCACCATTAGGTCATCATCTAGATACTGAAGCAAGCCACCAACAACCTGTTTTCACAGAAACAATAGTTGAACGAGAGTAATTGAAATTACCACATTTGCAGTCAACCTGCATATCCACAATCACCTGGTCACCATTCAAGGAACTCCGTGGTTCACTGAAAGCTTGGTTGGTAAAAGTAGGGCCATGGGATCAAATGAGCATAAGTTTCTTTTCTGCAACTGTGTAAGTTGTAGGTTGGTTCTTTCATTTCTAAATTATAGCAACGGAGAAGTGCAAGTCTCTTTTTTTATTTCAATCGGCTTCCAAATTCGTTGTAAAATGATAAAACATTTCGTTTTGCAAAACTGTAAAACATGTTCGAAAACGGTGAAAGTTTTGCCTATTAAGGCTTTTCTTCCCTATTCGTTAATCGTAATCGTAGGCCTGCATCAGCGAAAACCTAAACCATTACGACGAGAGACCGAAATGGTAAGAATAACTACGTAAAATAGAGTGATAAGGAGCGTTTGAAAAATCCCGGGTTGATTATATTAAATGTCATTGCAAAAAAGTGAGAATTCAGACTTACATCTTCGGCTGGTATGTGGTCAGATGCGCAAGACAGCTGAAAAACAAACCTCTTGATGTCCACACCCATCTGTGGAGCAAAACAGAGCTAAGTCAACAAACACTCAACAGAAAGCGACGATGGTCTGGCATAGGTGTGCTTAAATGCAAAAAGGTACCGTCTCTTATGGTTTGAAACCGTAAGACACGGTACCTTGGAGTTTGTATCTGTACAAGCTGTAGTTCAAGAATCCAAAGACCGCGATAAAATGAATTCCGACAAAAATGGTGCCTGATAACTACACTGAACGAGATACACAACTTTAAAGTTTGAGTTTTCGAAAAAGGCTTGAAGTTTTGGCTTTAAAGAGGGGAATTCCAAACGTGTTTGTACGTCACAAACTGTGTAAAGAACTACACATACGTGACACGTTTAGTGAGACGCCTCACGCCTCCTTTTATGGATTGACTTCTAAGTTTTCTATTTATCATGCCTTTAATGGAGGAACTAGCGAATGAAAACCAGGTCAACATTAAGGGTCCACTGCCATTCCATTAGACATCACAACAAACCCGCTGTCCAAGATGCTCGATGGCGTTAGCAATCTTATTGAGCATGTCCTCGTCTGAGCTGGATAGCATGTTTTCCAGCGCGGTGCGAGCATGTTTGCCGCCTCTCTCCCCATGTGCCACCACCAAGGCATTAATGACATCTTCCCAGCCCAAGCTCTCAGGCAGCGTCTTTAGCCACAACCGCATATATTCAATGTCATTCAGCGTAACACACAGCTTGTCGATGAGAAACAGTAAGATAACACTGGTTAGTGACCAAGATAACGTTACTTACTGTTAAGGCTCGCTCACCAGTCACAAATATCCTGAGCTTAAAACTAAATGGTTTTTTTTTGGCTTAAGAGCTCATTTGCGATCAATCACAATTTTAAGTCAAACACAAACTGCCGCCTTTTCTGCTACGTGAACACAGTTTTGATCGGCTGTTATTCGCTTACCTGTCACAAACCCAGGCCATTTTCTCAAAAAATAACAAGACCCACTTTTTTCGTACCAGTTTTCACGCATTCGTATGTGCTTGCTGCCAGTTCAGAGTAATTCATTGTGTTATTTGCTTTTACAAACGACTGGTCAGCTTTATTTGAGCTGAAAAACGCTATATTTAAACAGAGCGTTTGTGGTACAGTGGTAAAATGGGACAACTCTGTTATCACTCATGGAATTGACATCACCCATAAACCATAATGTTCAACCTGTCGCGAAAAAGCTGAGTTCTTGACGGGTATCGAACCCATAATCTTTGGTAGCATCACTCTTTCTCTGTCAGCAAACTAAACTTTTATTTTTACCGGTATGTCCCGTTCAGAAACATTTATTCAAATCGAATCCATCATATTTCAAGCTTGGACCGGCGACCATTGTAACCAGACATACCTGCAATCATGGACAAAAGTGTTGACACATTTGAGCAAAACAAACGCTTTATAACAGCATCCTTCCATAATTGAAACAAAGATCTTTCTTGTCGATAGCCTCTCCCCTTTTCAATGTTGAAATACGCTTCGTGGAGACTGTCACGTGGTTAACACATTGAAAACGGGGGAGGGGCTCGAAATGTGAGAATTGGAAATTGGAAAACTCACACCGTTTTAACGACCAAGTTATTTTTCTTCCGGAAATGTCTCAGATACTTTTGTCCATGATTGAAGCTTGGATGGGCGAGCATTGTAACCAGACATACCTGTTCACTGACGTCGAACTGAGAGGAATCCTCGTCATAGTAATTATTTTTGATCATCTTTTGAAACAGAAGATCAGCGTAATACGATGCACTGTTACAGATTTGCTACGAAAAAATATAGAAGTATGGTCATGAACTAACTTTACTCAAGTCCAGCTAACCATAGAATGAAATTTTCCTTGCGAACGCTTTGCAAATCGATAGACTATATGATCCATTCGGTATTTTTTCAATCTTCCATATTCGCTGACTTCAACAAACCAGAGTATTATTGAACAGGCAATAGACGGGTTTATGAGCCTACAAAGCGTACAGTCTAACAATATAGTTTTTAGTTCAGGCATGTAATTTCTGAACCTATTTTTTCCCTAGTTGGGCGTGAGTAACAGTTAATCATCAGCATTCGAGTTCTAAGTTCACATTTCTCAAACAGAATTGGAATCCAAACAGCTGTAAGAACCTTTTCCCGTCACTGTACATACGTTGGTAATCTGCATGACAAACACATATGATCCTGCTGGATCTGGCCAATCTAGCTTCTTCCAGAATTCACGGATCTGATCAGAAACAAGAGGAAAAGAAATGCAAAATTAATATCAGAGCGCCCTTTTCGTTTCTCGAGGTATTGCTGATTTGGTTTAAGATTTCATTGAGACAAGTCACCGAATGCAAGGTTTCAATTTCATCTTAGCGTATTTTAATCAGAAATCAAAGCAACTGTTTATCATTTTTAAAACGTAAAAAAATACTGTACTCAGAGCACAATTAAAAGACTTAAAAAAGTGGAATATTTCGTTCGGATCAACCGAACTTCGTCAGCCACAATGTAAATTTGAAAGTTAAGAAGGGTTATATAATGGACCCGAGGGAGCTAAGATAGTGTCATAGATTCTGGCTAATTCGAACCCATTGTCTCTGTTCAAGGAGGGCTTACGTAATTTTATCTCAATTGCCTCCCTTATGCGGCGTTTGAAAGTGTTACTTTCCGTGGCAAGAACTTTTGTTTTACTGGAATCCACCGAATGACCTGTGAGGTGGCAATGTTCACGAACAGCTGACGAGTTTGTGGAAAGATGTTCCTTTACTCGAGTTTCCAATAAACGAGACGTTTCGCCCACATAGTCTTTGTCACATTGTTTGCAATGGATATGATAGACTGTTCCACACTTTCTAAGATTTTCCGTTTTGTCCTTAACCCGAACTAGTTGTGATCTTAAGGAATTGAAAGGCTTGTGTACAAGTGTTATCTCGTGTGATTTGAATGCTCTTTGGAGGCGTTCCGAAATGCCCTTGATGTATGGCATTGAAGCATAAATTCTCTTCTCATTAACCGATTCTTCGGATCTCTCGAGGCCGATCCAGTGCTCGGTATTGTTAGCATCCAATCAGGATAATTATTGCCACGGAAAGTAACACTTTCAAACGCCGCATAAGGGAGGCAATTGAGATAAAATTACGTAAGCCCTCCTTGAACAGAGACAATGGGTTCGAATTAGCCAGAATCTATGACACTATCTTAGCTCCCTCGGGTCCATTATATAACCCTTCTTAACTTTCAAATTTACATTGTGGCTGACGAAGTTCGGTTGATCCGAACGAAATATTCCACTTTTTTAAAGTCTTTTAATTGTGCTCTGAGTACAGGAAAATTTTTTTATATTTTTTTTTACGTTTTAAAATCATGATTCCAGAGCAGGAAAAGAATATTTTTGATTCAACTGTTTATCATGTTCAGAGACCGAAAGTAAAAAGTAGTGCACATAGCGGCTGATTTCTCGTCAAAAATATAGACCCAAACCTCGCTTAACGCTCCCGTAGCCTAAACGGTCTCGAGATTTTCCAAGTCTTGGAGGTGAGAATCGTGCAAAGAAAAGTCTTGTGGGGCAAAATCCCAGCCTACGCTTCAGTGGCTTGAATACAACTAAGCTGTCTCCGCCTCCCCCCCCCCCAAAAAAAAAAAATGCGTGAAAATTATTGCCAGGGTACACCAGGTAAAACTGAACAACAAAATGAACACGAAGTGTGATAAAACTGCTTTAGACAACAGTAAACACAATGTTTATTTATGCGAGATTTAATGTCGGTAAAAGAACGAGTCCGAAAATGGCTCTTCTTACCTGATGAAAACATCCCACTGCATCAACAGCTGAAGTGGAGTGTGTTACACTTTCATCAATTCTTAAAATCTACAAGCACGATGAAACATGAAACAAGGTTACAAGGATGATGTTTTATTAGAGCGGTTTTCAATTGAGCGTTGAAAGTATTGCATTGCTTTGCTCTGTGATTGGCCAGGAAAACTCGCGCCACTTTCTCAACCAATGAGAAGCAAAGCCAAAACCAATTGTGATTTTCATGCTCGTATTTCCCGCGCTTTGCGCCGGTTACATGTAATTGCTTCGCATTCTGATTGGCTCATTGCACTGCTTACTTCTGTTGTGACTGGTCAGACTAATTGCTTTGGTTTTGGTTTTACGACACTCAATTGAAAAGCGTTCTATCTTACTTCAAGTTATCAAGAAAAGGTTTGAACTGGTTCAGAAAAGTTCACAACTCCATGCATAAGAAAAACTGAAAGGGGATGAGCGCATGCGCGTTAGCAAAAGATTTTCTACACTGCACAAATAACTAACATATTTGCTCTCACTTCGTGCAGTCAGTTGTTTATTTGCACCTTAACACTAATCAGCTCAAACGCGCCACTGGTAGGAGACAATAATGGAGACATGGAAAACACGGAAGAGGAGAACTATGTCAATTATTTATTCGGACCGAAATGGACTTGACATGTTATTTCAGTGCTACTTACCTTGTCAATATCTACTGCCTTTCTGATTCGCTCTTTGGCTTTGACTTGCCCAATATCAAGCCACCGTATGACAGACTGTTTAAACCAACCGTGATAGTCATCCAGAGCGTAAACATGGTCTGGCCTGATAAACAGTAATAAAAATATCACCAAACAGCGTATAAAGTAAATTGCTTGTGCATAAAAGGACCACAAAGACTTAAGACAGGAGACAAGAAAGAAAGTTAACTGGAGAATACACAAGAAGACCGGGCTCTAAATTACGCTAACAGGAACAACAAATTGAACAAAAGGGAAACAAGCCGGTCAATAGACTTCCGCTCTGGCCAGCTTATATTGCTTGGATAAAGCGGACGTTTTTCTGTCACCATCTCAT
Source organism: Pachyseris speciosa (assembly GCA_016490735.1). NCBI lineage: Eukaryota > Metazoa > Cnidaria > Anthozoa > Scleractinia > Pachyseridae > Pachyseris > Pachyseris speciosa. The sequence continues at coordinate 443,284 of JAEMWC010000376.1, forward strand.
TACTACAAATCAAGCTTCACCCGCGTTGTTTTCGCCACAGTGCATTCTTACTTGGTTTCTCCGATGTTTCTGTAGCTAATGACGTCCCTGACCGCTAAGTACAGTAAAAACAGCTTCTCCCCAACAATGTCCGCTCCTCCTTCCTGCTTAAGGCGCTTGTTTATGTTCCTCATGGTGTTGTGAACATCGGATGCAAACTTAAATACAATAAACCTACAGTTAAGTTAAGCATTCGAGGTAGGGTGGCCAAGCGGTTAGAGCCCTAGACTTGCAATCCGGAGGTTCCAAGTTCAAGTCCCGCTCTGGTCACTAGCTGGAGTTGGTTCCCGTTAGTCAAGAGTTCAACTCCTCGGCCACATTTTGTAAATAGCCAACTGGCTCACCTCCTGTCAGTTGGATTTCTTACTGACCTGTTATGTAAAGCCCGTTTAACACAGATTTCAAGTGATTTCTCAGAAGGAAAATAAACAAATATTATCTTAAGGCGATTTTTCCAAGACACAACGACAGAACTTGAAAAAGTTAGCATAACTTTTCAATCCATTTTTTTCCCTCGTAATCCATGGCCATACACAACCTCAAAATAGTTTCCATGCAAATGACAAGTACTTCGTAAGAAAGGTTCGTTTGTTGCAAATACATCTTTTGGTTCATTTACGTTACAGTGCCCCTTTAATTTAAACGACATCGTAAGAACAATTTCAAACGGCTGAGAGGACAAGTTGTTGATGGTTCCATTGACCACCTTTTTCATTACAGACAAGGAAAACAAGAAACGGTAACTTTTAGCTATGGTTAAAGGCCGATTGGTCGAGAGTTGTGTAACACTGATCACGGATTCAAACTCTGCCGGAGCTTTTTCTTTTTCGTCTTCAAGAAGAGAGTAAGGAAAGTGGAAAGGGGGCAGGTTATATTCCATTTCGTTCATCTACACCTCTGTTCCCTCTTTTTTTGTTTGTTTGTTTTCGTTTTGTTACTTCCAAAGCCGGTGTTTTATTACCATTGTTTCGGTTTACATAAAAAGTTTGAGAACGGAAAAATACCAGACAAAAAAAAAGCAACCGTTAGGTGACAGAGAGTCTTTGAAAATTATATAAAAATAAACTGATATTTCTGGACTGCTTAATCCTGCTTGTGTGAAGCAGCCCTCGCAGAAAACACTAAGTAACCCCCCCCCTCCCCTTTTCGTTCATACGTGTTAAAGAAGACAAGAATACAACTGTAAATGTAACATTTACCATAAGCTCCAACTGATTGTAAACTGTAGTAAAATACTTCACTTCCGTTCTGAAATAACAAGATAATAGGATCCCCTGAGTTAGACACAAAGAGAACTAAAGGGTTGTTCACTGTTACAGGAAATATCAGAAACGAAACCACGACAATGCGACGAACCATGTGACAGAGGAATGAAAACAGTAACGTTAAGAAAGAAGGTAAGCCCTGAGCTTATATTCCTACGAAGGAGAGTGAAGAAGTTGACTTTTGGATAACAAGATCTGTGCTAACAGCCTGAGAGAGATAAAAGGAGTGTATTATTAGTCAGTAGTCAGCAAAGTGCAGTTCGTAGAACAGACACAGGTGTAAGTAGAACTTAAGCTTGTTTTACTCACACTGCGAATATCTTTCTGTAACATGTCTTGGCTTGATGCATGTCTGTCACCAACGAGTCAGCAACCTCAACCATGGCTGATAACATGGCCTCCTCTCCCTATACAACCACCAGCACACAAACCAGCACACACAAGCACGTCAGCGAACAAAAAGAACCAAAACAAACACAAAACTGTACTAAAAAGACATACAACATGATAGAAATGCATGTAACATCAAGGGAAACTCGGGAAAAAATCCGAGTTCCAGATGGGATTTGAACCCCGACCCTCCGTGATCCAGATGCACGCTCCAACCACTGGGATTCTATGATGTGACTGCGTGATGCAGTTATGAGTCATATGTGCTCGTCATCATTTGGCTGTGGTTAGAGCGTCCGTCTAGATAATGGAGGGTCGTGGGTTCGAATCCCATCTGGAACTCGGATTTTCTATCATGTTGAAAAAGAAATAAATATGTAAATAAAAAACAACTAAATAAATAAACAAACAAATAAATAATTTATTAATACCAAACGATGCGTAATTGCATGAACAAATGAACAAACAAAGACAATGCCAGAGGATCGACAAATGAAAAATACACACACCAAGCTTCGTCCACCAGTTAAAAAAGTATCATAGCGTACCTTAGTGCGAGGTTCCTTCCAAGCATACACCTTCTTGTACCAAGCAAGGGCTGATTCCTGGATCATGAAAATAGACCTTAGGTAAGCACCCTACAGTTACGTATACAAGCCTACTGACGTAAAATGTACTTAGATAATGTTTCCTGTCATTTTCATCTTCATTTTATTGTTTTCTCCATTCAGATTATGTTAAGGATTACTTTAGTAATAAATACAAGGTAAAAAAAAAATAGAATGGAGAGGGGCACGATATAGTGAGAACTAATTAGTCCCTAAATAATATTGTGTACTGTCAGTGAAAAGCTGTGAAAATGATGATGTTAAGTGCATTTTGCCCACGAGACAATAGAACGCCTTGCTAAGAAAACAATCATTTTATCAATATGGCACCAAACGATAGCTCAGCAATATGAAAGCTCATTTCAAAAGCACTTTCACAGCAGAATTTAGCGCCACAAAAGTCTTGGAAACTACCTGTCATATTCAAACGTATGTATTTCGCCAATGCAAAAGAGAGGAAATATTTATTCAACTCTATAAACTCCCTTAGGGAATCAAAACACCCACCTTCAAAAGATTGGATATTTGAACATTCAAAGGTTCTTTTGCTGCGTCTTTAAAGACTTCAAGCTTGTACAGATTCACCAAACACCTTGCAATGAAAGAACGATTGTACAAACATAACATAATGATCATCTGACAACTGTGCGATAGAAGTTAAGTCAACAGATGTTAAAGGTTTCTTTAAAGCCTTGCATAGTTTAAAGGCCTCTTTAAGCTAAGGAAGAATGCAATAAGGTCGGAAGAGGAGTAAAGTTCTCAACTTACTCCAGAAGGTTTATCAGTCGACTAAGTTTTCCTCTGTCTGTCGCGGGGAATACTTCTCGATATTTCATCATCAATCTCCAACAGTTTTCACTGAACTGCTTTAAAGACTTGACAAGGGATCGCTCCTGAAAGAAATACAAACATGATATTACTTGGGAAGCGACAACGCATCGATCACCTACATGTACATTGCAAGTAAAGTGCCGTGAATAACAATTCTTTTCACAGTGGAGGATCTGGACATAAAATATGGACTTCATGTGCACCTGCAGTTCGCTTTATCAGTTTTACTTTACTTTTTTTCTTAGCCTACAAATACTACATATCATGTCTGATTTCTGAATGCCTTCCTGCTATAGGGGACTATAGGGGAGTACATCGCTTGCTTGTGTTGTTTTTTCCGAGGATCGAAGCACACTCGAGTGTTGCCAAGTTCTTGCATAGACTAAATTTTTTTGTTGGTGGTATATTTTCTTTTCGTCTGAATACCGAATTTCTAACGATTTCACAACACCAAGTAGCGCGTTTGCTGGAGCAAGGGTCTATAGTGTGGAGCAATGCTGAGCACTTACATGTAAAGTTTGAGACCGTGACAAACACAAATTGAATTTAGCACATAAAATAGCAATCCAAGCAAATTTCGACTGCGAAAGTTTGAGGCGTTTTTCTTCGAATGAGAAGTATACAGTGTAGTAAATAGTAAATAGTGTGAATGTTTGTAACGCTAGTTTACGTTGACATATTTTAGTGGCGCAGTCGGTTGTTAATCTCACCTCTCTTTGACTGAGTTGTCCAGTTTTCCATCTGTGATTAATATCCAGTAGCATGGTGTTTAATGAACTGTATTTCATGGGCTCCAACCAATGGTGATGACTGAAAAGACTCCAGCGTCTAACCGTGCAAACCATTTAAAACAGGTTAATAAAACGAATATACTGTATTCAAAGCATAACGATCACAAATTTGCGCTTCAGAATCACGCATGACTCTTCAATGATCGAATAAATATCTAAGCAAAGAATAACCACTGTGTTTCAAACGAGCCCAAGTTAAACTCACATGCTTGCTTGCTGTAGTTCTGTAAGTTCGTTTTGTAGAGCGTGTTGATGTAGAATGAATTCTCCTTGGGGACAAATCTGATCAGGGTTTCTTTTAGTGTCTCCATCCTAAAAAGGTGGACAACAATTTTACTAACTGGAACCATACCAAAAATTCTCACAACAGAAAAATTATAGAAAAGTACACTGATGTCATAAACGCTTATAATATCTGTGTTGAAGCTTATAGTTATTCTCTCTAATGGGTAAAATTATAAGCGGTGATCACCGACGTAAACATGTAGTTACAGAACAAGTTAAAAAATAAACCGCAACAACAACAAAAGCTAAAAAGAACAATTCAACGCTCAACTTGGCTTACAACGTTCCTCTGCAAAAGCATCAGCCAAGCAGCTTTCAAAAATTATTCAAGGTAAATTGATCTTGCCTCTTTACAATGACTACGAATTCATTCTTGGCTGGAGTGTAAATTAGGAGGAAGATATTTCGAAATTTCAGTTTTATTTTCAGCAACTAAATGCGAAGAAAGGGAAACCAATTCATATAGGGCCTCACCTGACATTTACCGCCATACTTGATAAATTCTCGCAAAAAAGCGCCATGAATGTCTATCGCGGTCGGATACAGATGTTTGATCTCATCTGGAATATCGGGTCTCTACCAAAACGGAACATTAAAACAAGAAACTGCAAAGGTTATCAACCAGTCATTACACCTTACACCCAACCCAACACCCCCATCAATGTGGCCACGATGAACTGCAGGATGCGATATCTTGATTAAAGCACAGCTCAGTGACGTTATGATTAAAGGGGTGCTGTCACGGCAGTTCTTGTTACAAGTTGTTCAAATCGTACTTTTTCTATTACGCCACCGGCCCGTCTAACAAGAAGAGGTAGATTTCTAATTATTTTTTGGACAGGAAAGGGAGTTGTATTATTTTGTAGCGATTTTTGCGGGTCACAATGACGAAACTTGAAAAAATGTTCAGTAACCAATCCATTTCCTCCTCGTCATCCGTGGCCATAGACAACCGCAAATAGTTTCATCGCACGTATATACCTCTTACTAACCGAGTTTGAGGTCCGTACTGTAAGTTACGGACCGAGTTTTTTCCTTTTGATTTATGGCCCAAGCGCGAAGCGCGCGGGCCATGAATTAATGGGAAAAAACGAGGATCCGTAACTTACACTACGGACCGAGAAAACGAGGTTAGTAAGATATTTATTATATCTCTGAGGTTAATCCGGCGCGCGGGAAAGAAACCTTGTTGAAGTCAAGCGGGCCGTACTGTAGAATACGGCCCGCAAAATTGACCAATCACAGCGCGCTTACTAAGTGAGAGATATAATAATAAGTACTTACTGGGAAGACTGCAATTTTTTAAGTGTTCCACTTTGAAAATAAGTGTTTGGGTCAGACCCAAATTACGCGACAGTGCCCCTTTAAAAAGTGCTAGTTCAGCTGTTTCGAAGTTCAGTCTAAAGAGATGACAAGTCTTTTCGTAAGATTGTTCATAATTTAGACAGTCTAGCTTGCATACAATAGAATGAAACGCAAGCTCACAATTACCACATTTCGTATATCACTGAAACACTAACTGGCTTCTCTCGCACAGAGCACACGATCCAGCTCTTTTAACACCATATTTCTGTTCTGCAGTTACCTGTAGATTGTTTTCGTTGCGACGTACATATACAGTTGAGAAAGATGTATTATTTGGCAGCCACGTTATTTGCATGGGACAAGGAATGGAATACAGTCGAACTAACGACCCTCTGTATACCTATTGGACGGTCTCAACAGTGAGATGCTGAGGATTAATGACAAACTATAATAATTATGTAGCAGAACAACGCCATTTGCTAGCTTCATATGTGAAACCCGTCCTTCATGCCGCTGAGATAAGCGATGAAATATGCATCCAAAGTGCACAAAACGCTATTGTCTGCTGCCCTGTCGATGCGTAGTCGGCATCAAGTGTAAGCAGTTACAGCTATTACATGCATTAGTTGCTTTTGTTAAAGTACCTTTCCCGTTGTCAAGGTAATTTTAAGATGGCAGTCCCCATCTACATGTGATTTGGAGGAACGTCCTTCAAGTTTAAACCATTGGTCAATGCCACTTGACGGTATGTCCTAAAAAAGAAAAAAAAATGATGATGAATGCTAGAAAACAGAGGGTGCTCTTTTCTACTCAGGCAGTCCAAAGGGATCCATCACAGAAAAGAAGAAGTAAAAAAGAAGCACTAATAACTACTACAAAGCCATACAATTTCAATGTTACCTTAACAGGTATTTCAACAAAACCAAGGAAATCGTCAATGTTTCCATCCTGAGCACACGTTGATTTTCTTGCAGATTGCATCACATCTTTGAAAAATCTGATGCACAAAACAAAGCATAAAGACATGCCTATATACAATAAGTACCCTGCATTTGCATAGAGTAATAGAGCATTTCCTATTAAAATGGTCGTGATAGTAGTAATTAATTAACGGGTTTAAAAAGACAAGTACAGTTTTTCATGTTTTGGTAGAGCCCCCATCATCACCATTAATAAAGGTACAAACTGTATCTGAAAAGCTATATAAGCAAGCATAATGTACATAACAATACCTGATAACAAAGAAACAGGAGTATATTTAACAATGCACACTATGTATAGTGTAGGAGTATGATCACTAAGTGACAACAAAGAAATAAGAATAACTTAACTCTTACGCCTTACAAATTGTTCCAACCTCTGAATCTTAAAAAAATTTCCGCGCGTGTATCAAAATCACAGAAAAATGTTGCGTTTTATCCTGTACCTTCCCATTCCAGAGAATCCTTTGATTTTGGAAATCTTGTTGTCTCCTTCCTCCAGCATGTTTTTGTCATCACAATCCCTAAAACAACAACACATACTGATCAGCCAAGAACAGAGGGATTAGGGCGTCTCTTGCACTGGCTTCAAGAGGATTCTTTAACCATATTACCTTGACTTCATTGATAAATTGTACAACGTTAATTTTAGTTAAATAGCAGACTGTTTAAGAACAGACTTAACCTTCTACATGACTCAATCTAAAATCAGGCGAAGACACAGTAGGCTCTTACAGAGCAGCCACTTTCATGTTTCCCTGTTCAAGTATTCCTAATATTATTATCCTGTAACTTTTGCGCAAATATGACATAAACATCAAAACTTACACCAATACTGTCCTTACCAAATATCAAGGTGAAATTTCTCCCTGTAGGAGTTAGTGACGTTGCTGTTCAGAAGTAACAAAGAGTACAGATCGTTACATTAAACCACAGAAGGCCATACTCTCATCCACAGTGTATCAGTGGACTGTCATTGTGTTTATTGTGAATAATCCTTATCATCATCATCATCATCATCATCATAACTTTATTGTTTTTACAAAGATTTAGCATTGCTGCTTATTGGGGACACTTAAAATAAGTTACCATACATCAAAACTATATACAAGATAAATCAAGATAAAAGCTGTTTACAAAAGGAATGAATATTAAAAATACATGTATATATATCAGAGTAAGACTATAAAAGCTAATAACAGTTAATATTCAAGTTGAACATAGATAACATTTGCACCCACTGCCCACGTCAATTAAGGTCCCTATTTCTAATGTATTTTTTAAAAGTCTTTAAACTGACTGATTTAATATTATTGGGTATCCTGGCCCACAACTTTGGACCCAAATACTTCACTGAATGTTTTCCATACGTTACTGTGTTGAATCTCGGCAAAATAAAATCAGCGTTTCTAAGATTATGGTTGCTTTGTTGTCTTTTAAAAAGATTGATAATATATTGTGGGCATAGGTTATTCTTAACCTTAAACATTAAAATGGCAATGTCTTGGAGTCTTCGATTGAACAATGTTGGGACACCAGCGGCAGCCAGCAGTTCCTCATAACTTGACACTTTGTCACAGTAGATAGCCCTGAGAGCCTTCTCTTGGATCCTCTTTAGCTTACGTGTATCAGAAGCTTTCAGAAAGTGCCATACAACGGAACAGTAAGTTAAATGTGGTAAAATTGCCGTTCGATACAGCTGAAGTTTGACTTTCTCTGGAATGAGATTTCTTAGGCGCATTATAACACCCACAAGTCTCCCTGCTTTGACCACAATTGATTTAACATGTTCAGTAAATTCCAATTTATCGTGGATAATGATGCCCAAGAGTTTCATAAGATTGGTAGGCTCTATTGGTGCTGTATCATCAAGTGTGATGGTGATTGACGTGGCTTCTTTCTTGAAATTTGTCCTTGTTTGCAAGGAGTGAATTTTCCTTATACCAGTGAGAAGCTAACCTAGCTTGTGCGTTAAGAATTGGTTCTACTTCCTTAGCATCGACATTTGAGGTGTAGAGCTAATGATCATCAGCATACATTGACAGTTGGCAGCCACTCACAGAATAATACATGTCATTCTGGAAAATATTCCAAAGCAAAGGGCCGAAACAGGATCCCTGTGGACATCCTTTTTTAATTTCCCCCAAGAACTGGTGGCATCTTTTAATTTGACTCTTCCTTGCCTATTTTTAAGCGGCCGTTGCTTAGCGACGAGCCGCTTCTAGTAATACCCATTTTTTTTTTGTGGTTATTTTTCGTCGTGGTGTCCGCCGAGAGGCCCGTGCCCCTCTCGGCCAGAGAGGGTCTTCATAAAGTGAAGAAATAAATTATCTAGTAGCGGCGCCCGGACTTGAACTCGCGACCTCCAGATCCCAACTGCGGCCCCTTATCCGATTGCGCTAATGAGCCATCTCTTGCGATTCTTAGTGAATTTTGTAGTAAACAAGACGCTCTATGAGCGTTAACTCGGGATACTTTTTTGTTCCAGAAGCCGGACGCACGCTTCTGATTCTCGAAACTATCCGTTTTGGGTTCACGTAAGACCTTTTTGTTCACGTTCGAGCAAAGCTCGTTAAACCGTTTTGAGAGTTGCCATCAATATTCCTTGTCAGCTGTTGTTGTTTACTTCTAGATTAAGTGGCAACATCTGGAGTTTTTTCTCTCTGCGAAGCTTGAAAACAAACTTGAAAACACAAGGCGAATCGTTTCCGTGTATGTGACATGTCCAGATGTCACGCATTGTAAAAAGCACTTGAAATTCAAACTGCTCTATTTTCAAAACAAAGCGTGTTACTTGGCTTAAATGTCATTTACCTGATGAAGGTAAAAAATCTAAATGTTTAATTTTAGTTTTTTTTCTGACGCACGTGAAAACCAAAAGTTCGCCAACTTGTCTCTAAATATAGATCTGTCACAGCGATTGAGTTGTGGTATAACCCGGATCAAATTACATCAAAACAACTTTGCGATTATCTAAATATAGAACTGTCACAACGTTCTAATTCGAGTCGATACTCACAGCACGTGCGAGGCTTCCAACATTGTCTTAAATTCGGGAAACCTTTTCACACGGACAGTCTGTACTGTATTAAAATCCAGTTTCACAACTTTACAAAGATATGTGCAGGAAAATTTGTTCCGCGGTCGAAGTGGATTATTTAACCTTGACTGTTCACTTGCGGTCACGTATTAAATCGAAGGTATCACATTACGAAAACAACTTTGTGCAAATCTGTAACTTTTCTGTCACAGCATTCGATTTCGACTTGTGATATCGATTACACGTGCGAGGCTTCCAACTTTTTCTTAACACTCGGCAAACCTTTTCACGGGACAGACTGTGCTGTCTTAAAATATCTAGCTTCACAACTCAAACACGATGAATTTGCATAACTTGTAAACAACCGTCGCGTGATGTTAGCCTTTCGACCTTTGGACTATGTGGTTTGCTTTAACCAATGAACACACCGCCACATGCCTGCTATTGTGCATTGGCCAATCCAAACACCGTAACGTAATTGTATTGTGCATTTTGCTGCACAGAAAAAAAAAAAAAAGACTGAAATCTGACACATTTTATAACTCGGTATACTTACAGTATCCCGAGTAATAAAGGCATTAAGTCGGTCACGCATCGTCTTTTTAAAAGCCTTTCAATACTCAAGGGTTACAGAGAAAATAAATGTTTTGTCAGAATTGAATTACTCCAATGTACATCCAATAGCAAAGGAATTTATTTGAAAGCGTTTATTTTGAGCAGTATTTCACAACGAGTCCGATCTTAACTAAAGCTATTCGGAAGACCGTAAATGTTTTTGAACTGAACTTGTAGATTTGGGTGGCCATAAAATACAGGGTCAGAGTCGGAAATGGCGAAATCGTTTCAAAAAGAAATGTTTAGTCAGAATTATAGGAAATGAATTTATTTGAGCGTTCCTTTTGACCCGGTTTTGAAGATAAACAAATATTGACCGAGTTAGTGATGGTGCAATACCGGAAGTACTACCGGAAGTGAAATCAACCAACACAGCTCTTTTGCGTGACGTTGTTTGAACATACCTTAGCAGTATTGAGATATCGGTTGTCGTCGAGAAACTGGTCAACGGATCGAAGACGCAGATTTATACCAAATTGTTCGCTTTCTTTGAAACTGTCAAACAAGTCGAAGTGCCAGTGTTTTGTCAAGCTTCAGCTGGCCTTGGTTTCTCGCGTAGCGAATATCCATAGAATCGGTTGAGTACTTTTCCGTGTTAAATTGCAAAAAAGGTTTACAGCTTTATAAGCATTGACAAAAGAAAAAAGAAAAAAAAGTAAAAAGGAATAGAAAAAAAAGAGAGATCAAGAAAAATAAACTTCACTTTGTTGAGGCTTGAACCACCGACCCTATGCTGTGATGACAATGCGAATAGAGCGCACCAACCCACTAGGCCACCAAAACCTCCTCTAAAAAGTTGTTGATTTTTAAATCCTATATCATTCGGAGTGACGAATTGACTGTCATGCCAACTGAAAGGTGACAAAAATTTAATTCCGATCAACTTGAACTCATCCTACGCATTAATCCGGCTCGATGGTCAAAAAGGCCGCTTCTAATTCTCGCAGAATTTCTTGTCAAAGTAAGATCTTACCAGCTTGAGAGCCTTGTCTGAGAAGTTATAAGCCTGCAGTTTACTTGCCATTAATGGTGGAAGAAGAGAGTCAAATGCTTTGCTAGCTAGTATCAGTTGATAAGACTCCCACAATAGCCTTGTTATCTAGAGCAAACTTCCAGTCTTCAAAAAGTTTTAATAATGCTGTTTCACAACTGTAATTGGCTCGATAAGCAGACATGTGCATATTAAGGTGATCATCCATGTAGTCAGAGATTTGGTGGCTGAGTTGTTGTTCAAATAGTTTATTAATGGAATTTAGCACTGTGATGGGTCTGTAGTTTCTCTTGTCTGTCTTGTCATCCTTTTTGTATACAGGTACCCATTCGCCCTTCTTCCAGTTGCTTGGGTATTCTCCTGATGTTATCACTGAGTTAAATAATTTGGACAGCGGTGCCGCAAGCTCATGAGCCCCCAACTTTAGTATCCTTGGGCTGATTTGGTCCCACCCTGTTGCTTTGTTGGTCTTGAGATTTTTCAATGAATCCTCCACTTCAGCAACATTCAGCTGTCTAAAATGATCAGTTAGGTCTAACTAGCTCTGAATTTAAGATTATTATTTGATATTTTACATAGTTTTAAATACTTTTAATTTTATGTGTACTTTGTACTTTTTTCCCAGGCTGTGTGGCATTGAGACGTAAAATATTAATATTTAAGGGTGCTGTCACATCAATTCCTGTTATAAGTTTGCTCAAATAATGAAGAAGTATGTTATCTATTACATGAATAGGCCGAGTAACACGAATAGGTTGCTTTCAAATCATTTCTGGGAAGAAACAAAACTAGTATTATTTTATACAGTGATTTTAAAGACCCATGTTCATCCCAGATGCATTGCGCACTGCGCTGAACTTCGCACAGACGGAAAATCCGCAAATCACCAGTGAGTGCTATTTTTCGAAAATAATCAACGTTCATATGGTTTATTTCCCTGAGTATCGCCATTTTTTGTGTTGCCATGGTTTTCCCAACAATTTTTCTCTCCATTTAAGTCAATATTTTTAACAACAGTCGTCGTAGTGGTGAGGAAAAGACCTTTTGGGCCGCTGGTGTTGTTGTTGTTGAACTTCGCGTAACCCAAAATTATTTCTTGGAGGGCTCTTGTTAAAAATCCGTTTAGTTTAGGGTCAACCTGTCTTCAATAACTTGTTGGAATATTGTCTTCCATTGGCAGGCTGTTGTCTCTTTGGCAAAACGTGACTTTTTTCCTCGGTTACATTGTTGATACATGGCCACTGCCAAATAACCTCTCGTCTGAAGTTTACAGCAAGTACAGTTATCCCGAAGGAAGATGCCCGCCATTTCAGACTTTGCTAGTATTAAGCAAAGAAACAGGATGATTTGATACATCTGAACATGTATCTGTCGTTGGGACATGCCACATTTCAACGGATGTCCGAACTTGGCGAGTAGTTTCAGGGGCGGATCTAGAAAAATCCAGAAAGAGGGGGTCGAAGAAATAAATAAAACCACCTGATACACACAATGCCACTTGAAAGTCGGTTGGTTACAGAAACTTTTTTAACAACTACAGGAAAAAAAGGGGGGGGGAGCCCCCTCGGTGCCACCCCTAAATCTGCCACTGAGTTTGATCATGCAGTTCGATTTTATCTGCGAATGAACCGGACTCGAGTACGGTTTTGCATCCCGTAAACAAGCTGCCATCGAGTCAAACGCGGCAATTTCTATGATGACAAGGTAAGCTTTATGGAGCACTAAAATGAAAATAAATGGACTAAGAATATTCAAGGCAACGTATTTAATTTTTGGAATCCTTTACCGTGTCGCTTTTAGTTAGCCATAAATGCAAGCAAAACGATCAACCTCAGTCACTGAAAGTTTTACATGATGAACCACACATAATTGCATGAAAAACTGGGACCAGCTAAGCAAGTACGGATAATCAAGAAATCTCGACAGCCCTTACATTGTGAAGACTTCATTCCAGACAGGGTTGAGGGTGTTTTCTTTCACTTGCGTCATATGAATTAAATCTTCATCAAGAACATCCCTGATTGTTCTGGATTTCTTGCGATGTACTTTACTTTTCTTTCCCTTTTCTTCAGCTTCATGTTCATCTGACATTAATCCTAGCATGCAGTAGGGATCACTCAACCCTGAAAGGCAACAGAAATCTAATGTAATCTAATCTAATGCTTTCTCAAAACAATATTCTGTTGACAATGTTTTCTTTTCAACTTACTTATTAAATAATTACATCTCTTCCAACAAGAATTAAATGTCTAATTAAATCTCTAACTAAAACAATACCGGTAATAATAATAATAATAATAATAATTAATAATAATACCAACTCGAATAGCTATGCTAACTGTGCATAACAAATATTTGTACAGTTGTTGCTTTCCAGAGCTTATAACAACAATATTAAGGAATTGAGGAAGAGTTTTGCTAATAAACTAAGCCTTATAAAGAAGAGCAGATTCTTACCCAAACAGGATCTCTTAAACCTGTACTTTAAAGTTATAATTCCTGCAGTAACGTATGGTATATCCGTATGGGGAGGTACTAACCGACAAGACAAACTTGATTCACTTGAAAGACTACACTGCAGGGTAGCAAGAGTCATTTTCAATTTCGCTAAGGATCTACCATCAGTGGAAGTCCTCACCAGGGCTAAATGGGACACTCTAAGAACTTTCTATAAGCAATCTATCCTGAAACTAACTTATCAAATGTACCACAATGTTTTACCATCCTGCATGACAACGCTTATTGTGAAATCGCAATCCTCTTATAGTTTAAGGAACAGTCTTAAGTTGGAAATTCCACCTTTCAAATCGAATATCAAAAAGTATTCTATATTTTATAGAGGTCCAGTTTTGTGGAATCATTTGCCAATCGAGTGTCGTAAAGCGAACAGTGTGAAAAGTTTCTCCAGGATGATTAACAAACTTACTTTGGTCAGAGACATTGACTTTTCTAATTTATTCTGTAGAAGATAGCTCCCCCTTAAAAGGAGTTTTTAGGTCTATAATTTTAGCAGTTATACAATACCATCAATTATTAAGTACTTGTTTATTGTAAATATTAATGTTATGTTTATACATACAAGAAGGCATAAGTCTTATTTTACCTTATAATTTTTATTACAGTTATTGTGTATCTTTTATATTATCTATTTATACACGACCCCACAAGCTGCATAGCTTAAATACTTATCGTGTTTAAATAAAGGTTTTACTTACTTACTTACTAATTCCGCATTAACAATCAGATTGAATAAATTAAAAATTAATTATAATAATAATAATAATTAATAATCTCTATCTAATTGTCTAATAACACAATAATCATTATTTAAAAGTTAACGATATCAATAACCTACAATTTAATTAGTCAAACAAAAAACTCAGTTGTAATATTTAATTAATTTAGGGAGGCTCGCACCAGTTTTTTTGGCCTTGGGGTATACACTGTACCTATTGAAATCAAAATTTTCTATAGAAGACAAACTTTGATTTCCTTGACACTACAACATCTTTTTGATGTATGATCAAAGTTTGTTTTCTCATTGATTTCCAAGCAACAGTTGTCACCATAGCAATGATAATGCATGGCCGCTTATTTTAAACAAGGCCAATTATCTCGAAATCCAGTCAGACTCTTTATAACAAAACTTAAAGAGTGTAAACTATTCAAGTCGGGCTACTTGAAGGCCAAATTAGAAAAAAATCTGTAAGAGCGTTTTAAAGTAATTGCAAAAAAAAGTTTTAAAGGCCAGTTTTGCTCAACAGGTACACCCCAAGGCCAAAAAAATCTGTTGCAAGCCTCCTCAACCCATTGGCATCTGGAAATTTTGCCGAAAATCGCGTTTTCAAGCTAGTCGAGTCATTCTCTTGTCACTGTCTAGCAATTAGGAGCTAAAACTTACCACAAAACTGCTCACAGACCGTGTACTACGCGGCCTTCCGATCCACATGCAAAACATTAGCTTCCAAAGTTCTAGCTTGCGCAGAAAGCAAACTTTCGAGATTTTTGGGTTGAAAAGTGGCACAGCAGTCTTGACTTTTTCTTTTCACTTTCTCTTCTTCCTTCGTTTTTCTTGCCTGGTTTTTTTTTGGTTTTGCTGGGTATTGAAAGGGCTTTGTTTCGCTGAGCAAAGGTTTTGGAAAAGTGTTTACTGGGATCCTTGGATTTCATGAAAGGAAAGGTGCATGGGTGGTGGAGGCAGATTTTTATGGGAATTTTCGCATTCGTGTTGCTTTGTTTTTTGCCTTTTTCTCTGGCTCCCTTGACTGAATCATGCTCAATCTGGTATGGTTTTAAAGATCTCTTCATTCTGTACAAGTTAGAGGACAAAACTACCCTTGACCATTAAAACTGATGACGTCAAAGGCGGCGGAACTTGAGGGATGTAAATATGCAAGGGCACATGGGGGCGCATTGGACTTCAGTGGGTTAATGTGCACTGTATTGAGCTCAGCAGAAAAAGTTCTCCTGGGTGACAAATAAATGAAGGAATTAAACAGGATGTTAAAATATGCAGCAATATCATACCATTTGCATCTTTTGCTTCTAAATTTCTAGCTTCCACAACTGAAAAAGAGAAAGAACCAAATTGGAGTTGGTTTGCCTTTACATGTATGTGCTAAATAATTAATCTTACTATATAATCTATACATGTACAGATGGCCCACTCACAGCAGGGATTTAACAAACCAGGGAAGAAGAGATGAGATGGCCACAGTGGATAATTAAGACATCAAGTCCTGCATGAATCATTCACCCCCTCCCCCCCCCCAAAAAAAGAGAGAGAATGAGAAAAAACATGTCTCTATAAAATACAGAGAACTGAAATTTGTACATACATGTACACTGTATCTGTGTGTCATAAATATCCTATTTCAAATCAGTTTGTAAGTGATCAACATCCTTTAGTTACATCTGCATTGTATAACTTCAACTTGTACATGTACATTTACATGCGAGGTTAACTTTGCACACCTTATTCAAGAATTCTCTGAAACCTGGATGTGCAATTGTGTTCATGGCCCCTGAATGATGATAAGTAAAATATCTTGAAAATCTCACCTTGTACTTTCATCACACATGTTGGAGGCTGGATAAAGATAGAAACTTGCATTGTGAAACACACTTGAAGGCCCTGAGCAACTTCATGTATGCAGAGCAAGTGCATATGTATTTTATATAAAATGCAATTTAATGCATACATGTGCATATCTTCTACTTAATTAATACATTATGTAAGTCCACCTTATTTTGCAACTACCCATTAGTCCTTATAAATACCTAACTTGAAGAAAGACAGTCTAATCAACAATTTACAGTACTAAGTAGTAAAGCTGTATTCGTTTCTCTTGTTGACCAAAAGAGCATTATTATTAATAACAATATTTTCACTTTTTGCAGGGAAGTTACATGTTTGTGGAATTTGAAGGCTAATGCGTCATTTAGTGATGTCCACTTTGGGGTCTGGTGATACTTCTTAAGCCAAAGCCATGTCAAAACTTTTCAGTGATTCTTGCTGTGATCAAACTGTGTTTTTGGAAAGCCCAGGATCAACATCACACAGCACTCATGTAAAGCAGGTTTTATTTTATCTTTGATCTTGTATTAGTTGTAATATAGTTTTTATTATTTAGAGTAATATTAGAGTAATGCATATTTGTAATATTTTATAGTACATACTGATGAGTTTACCGTGTTTAAATAGAGTTATCCACCCATCCAAAGTCAACAATAGCTCGCTTAAAAAACGCAACACATCATCAATCACAATCACAAATCCCCTGAAAACAAACGCATGTGGTGGACAACCCCACATTAAAGGTCTGGTGAGATGTACATGAAACTGAGGCAAAGATCAATTTTTACATCATGTACACTCAAATGTGTTATACCGATCATTTGTCCCATTGTTATTGCCAGTTATTAGTCGTCAATGCACAAATTTTCCCAGCAAAATCATTTAATTTTTCAGAAAAGTGACAGGGCATAAACAAATTACTAAATTTCAAGGACTTTTCAAGACCTAATAAAGAAATCAAGTACTTTTCAAGGACCTTAACCGAATTCAAGGACTTTTCAAGACGACTACTAAATTCAAGACCTTTTCAAGATTGTACGAACCATGTGGATTGAGGACAAAATGACGTAGAAAGCTCACAAGAGTAAGAATGTAGTGTGTGTAAACCCGGCTGATTTAGTATGCAGCACGGGAATTTTGAGCTTTCAGACTCTCAAACTCGTGTTTTGCATACTTAATAAGCTGCATTTACACACTGCAATTTTAAACCAGTGAGTAAATGATGTCATTTTATCCTGGATCCAGCTCTCCAAGGCCTAATTGGTCAGTTATGAACGTGAGTAATGGTGGACCGTTAAATTAAAAAGTTGTACTCAAAGTAAACAGTCTTCTGCTTGAAATTAAAGCTTGATATTTTGCGAGTCGGGTGTTAAGCTACCACACTTTTGAAATTTGAAGAAAAAAGACAAGTGATTTTCTGATTGTAGTAGCACTTTAAACTTGAATCTGGTTATTTCACATTGTTATTCAGCACTGGATGGTAACAAAATGTACCAAAATTAATTTCCTAACACATGTACAAAGCCACTGTTTTCCTCATTAATCCACTTGTTTGTGGCCTGTAGTTGTTGCTTGAGCTCCTTAATCCCACCATTACAGCACCAATTCATTTAAATTTTTAATAAAGGCCTTTGATCGGCAGTAACAAAATGACATAAATCTAATCTTTCAGTTTGAGTTATCAAGCGTAGCAATACTCAATACCCACCTCTCTTTCCTTAGTCTTTGCATAAAGAGTCCTGTGTGTCTCCTCAGATATGTTTAGTGACTGTGAAGAATGGTATGTTACTATTGTTCACAGAATACTTGGCCACAATCATCCCATATCCAAATTAAAGAGCAAATAAGGAATAATAATTATAATATTGCTGATTTTATTTTGATCCAGTCTTTAGTAAAATTTAAAAAAAAAAAGGTGTTGTGCTGTATTATTTATACTCCTGTTTAAGTTGCACAAAGGAGGAAGCAAGTACAAAGAAAAATGAAACCAGACTTTGCCACGATTCCCTGATGTTCAACACTAACTTTGCCCATGCATATTGTATTTTAATGAGGGGATTTGGTGGGCTGAAAATATAAAGCTAGTTCTAAAACTAAATCTCCAAGAATGTCAAAGGGAGTGATGTTAACATAGAGGAAGAGGGTATCTTTTCACTACGTTCAATATAATTATATACAGCACCATTCAATGCAAATTACCCCCTCTCGCGAGATATGACTCATCTCTTGAGAGCGAAACTCTCAACTTGAGAGGTGAGACTCTTGTCTCAAGAGATGTGACTCTTGTCTTGCTAGAGGCTTAAATGTGTAAGTGCGATTGATTTATAGACTTGCTGGAAATTAATTGCAGAGTGTAGATTAAAAAGCAATGATTGAGGTGTAGGAATCTTACCTCCTGAGCATACACAAACAAATCCCCAGGGGAGAGGTTCTTTGTATTTTTCTGTGCTCCAAGCTGATGAATTACAGTATACAGAAGTTCACAGTATAATGCTTCTCGCTGCAACAGAATATAAAGTAAAAGAGTTTCTTGTTAGGGGACTCACTGGAGCTGGGCCATTGAACTAGGTTCATGTAACAAATACCCAGCATACTGCTAGGATCTGTGTGTCATCATTCTGGAATATAGTTTCTTCAATGGTACAATGAAAGAAATGTGGCTGCGCACTTTCGGCTGGGTAAAATGATGTGAAACTGAGTAACACAGGTACAATGACAGGAGTAATGAACTGATGACCTAGCAATAGGAGGCAATAGTCCAATTACTTGTTCAGATGCTTCTGTACCTCTGAGAAAAATTTATAAGAAACTTAAAGTGCCTATGAAGCAAAATTTGTTTCTTGCTAATTTTAAAGTTTACCGCTAAAGACGCAAGAATCTCAAAATTTGAGGTGCTCGGGATTAAAATTGGTGATTTTAGGAGCGTTTGAAGTTGGGCTATTTTGCCTTTAAAAATGGTCAGGGGTCTGGGTCGAGTTTATTCGCGAAATTCTATGATGTGACGTCATTTTGGGTACAAAAATGTGTTTGCGCTTAAGAAATATAGTGAAATAGTTGGAATACTTGTCCCCAAAATTATGTCACAGCTACAGTCGCGTGTCTTTTTGGCCATGCGATTCAAATGCCATTATTTTTTGAGGGCAAAATAGCCCAACTTCAAATGCTTGTAAAATCACCAATTTTAATCAAGAGCACCTCAAATTTTGGAATGTTGAGTTTTATGGATTAAACTTTAAAATTAGTGAGAAACAAATTTCACTACATAGGCACTTTAATATGAACCTAGACTGTTGTTAATGGCCAAGCTCCAACATGTCACGCATGTCAGTCCTTAAGATACTCTATTGTCTTTGTAATGTTTCCCATAGGCCCTTACACTGTACACTGTCGATGAGGTACAGGGACTGCTTTATGCCAACATGCCCTTGGTACCACCAAACACATGAGCCTCTCTTCCAGCTAATGTAGCTTTCTAATACTATTATGGGGAGTGGCCCACCCCCACCCACCTTAGGCTACTGTAAAGCACCCTCTGACTATCATACTCTTAACTCATTCTTGTCCGCTGCTTTTGACTTCTTTTTTGGTAATTCTCGAGGGTTGCAAGTGAAGTCGATGTCATTATTCCATATAAGGGTTTACCATCGAGATTTTGCTGGTCCCCAAAACTGAAGGCTCTGTCTTTCCTGTCACACCAGCTGTCGCTTGCTTTAAGTGATCAACTGCAGCTAACAATTCGGTAGGTATTTGATTTATAAGACGTGTGTTATTCGAGCCATTTTTCAACTTAGAAGCCCCCTGCCTGGCATCATAAAGCTGGGCTGGTGGGTAGAGGCAATCCTCTGGAAGAAAACAGAGATGAGAACCAATTTCACATGAAGTGGGCCGCCAAGACTGTTCAATCAACTTATGGCAATTCGCGAAGTGGAGTTGTGTTCCTAGCCATTCTTTGAGTGGATTTTGTGACCCCGCATGGCAATTTTGGTGAGTTTTGACTTGTAAATAATGCAATCGGTGCAATGTTTTGTCAGCAGGACCGGGTGACTTGACACTTATAAAAAAATATTTGAAATGGAAATTGGCTGACTCCTATGCGGCTATTATCCAAGAATATCCCAGAATTCCTTTGGGTCACAAACGCGAAAATTACAGACAGTGAGAGGAACTAAAATCAAATAGCGTTATCCACATCGTGTGAAAGAAGTGAGCAGAAAAATGTGGAACATATTGCAAGAAGTGGAGTCGAAGTTTGCTGCCAATGCAGACTTTTAGCTTCAAGAGGACTTTTTGTCTTAAAAACTTCAAGACAAAGTTGCATATTTTTTGTGTTGTCCAAGGGCATTCGAAGCCATAGTTTTGGTTTGCAACAGAATAAATGGTCATATTCCATGAAAATTGGAATTTTAGGGGTGGTAAAGTCTAAAAAACTGAGCATTTAGCTATCACATTGGCTCATTTCAACCATAGTCCGGAATTTGTGAAAGTTGCAGGTTTTCAAAGCATTGGTCCATATGGACCAATAAATTAAAGAGCCGGACAGGAATGAGTTAAGCTCTGTCAGTTCTGAATCCTCACTTGTGTCCTCAAGCAGCTTGTCCCAGGAAGCTTTCTGTAGTGATGATTAGCCTATACTGCATTGCATGATATACATGTACAGCTGTAGCCCTATATGCATGACCACAACCCCTTCCATGGAGGAGTACTGTAGTACATTGTAGTACTCACATTTATATCATGCCATAGAAAATAGAGCCAATCAGAATGCAAGAAATCAATAATGTGTATTCGTCAGTATTACACTGAAACTTCCCATTGTGCACTACAGTAACTGCATGGAGCTACATGTATGTAGTTTCTATGGCATGGTATAGTTATGGATGCTTTCTTGTAATAAGTTATATAAGATGGAACACAGTAAGTAATAAACCTGGAGAATTAGATCAAACACACTAAAAAAATATCCCACAAGTCCCTTGTATTATCTTTGCATACACACTTGCCTAAAGGGTGGTATGCCTATACCAAGAGAATACAAGGGACGCACGGGTTATTCCATGGTAATTACCTCTCCAAAGCATTATAAAGTTTAATGTATAATAGTTGGACTTGCTGCACTAAATTTTACACCATAACAGTGTCATTTATGAGTCTCTGAGGTTTGATCTGTAAGGACGGGACAAAGGTAGGACCAGTAGCTACCTACCGTAGTACAACTCCTGGGGTGGGTACTCCCACATGTGGGCTATATAGGTACTGTATGTGCCTTGGGATAGTGTATGGTTTTTGAGGTTCTTGATCCTTAAATAGGGCATCATTTTTGTCCATATTTGCATAGTGTTCTTGGTATGATCCTTAAATAAGGTGCCTAACTTGTATCAGCAGTGCGTAACAACCCAGCTAAACGCAAAAAAATAAAATAAAAATATAATAATAATAATAATAATAATAATAATGATAATGATGATGAATGATAATGATAAATTTTGTGTTTTTCTGCAGTAGTTAGTTGTTGTTTGGATCTTCCCCTATTAGCCTGCAAATCTGGCTTTTGTTTCACGCCAATTCTTTCTGGTTTTATTTTTAGTTTGGGCCTTAAATAGGGTAATATTTGTCGTTTGCTTCATCATATCCTTAAATAGGACAGGGTTTGGGACCCTTCACGGCATACACCTATCAGAAATTTGTGGGAGTACTCCCACCCCAGGCTTTCTCTCCTGTGCTTATTATAGTTCCAAGGACTGAAAGGTTAAGTGGCAGGGGTAAGAAAGTAAGGTGTGAACCATCTCACAGTGCTGTTGCATGCTAACATTAATTATGATAGTAGAGCGCTTTTCAACTGAGTGTCATAAAACCAAAACCAAAGCAATTACTCCAGCCAATCACAACAGACTAAAACAGTGCAATGAGCCAATCAGAATATGAAGCAATTACATAATTGTACAGGTGTAGCTGGCATAAAGCTTGTGAAAATACGCACATGCAAGTTGCAATTGGTTTTGGTTTTGCTTCTCATTGGTTGAGAAAGTGGCGCGAGTTTTCCTGGCCAATCACAGAGCGAAGCAATGTAAAACCAAAGCAAAACCTTAATTACTTTCGACACTCAATATTATTGTAAACCGCTCTAAAAACTATGATTTATGATCATCATCACAGAGCAGTTTTCAATTGAGTGTCAAAAGTAAATTACTGTACATTTGCTTTGGTTTTGCATTCCTTTGCTCTGTGATTGGCCAGCAAAACTCGCACCACTTTCTTAACCAATGAGAAGCAAAACCAATTGTAACTTGCATGCATGTATTTTCCCACACTTTGCACCAGTTACATGTATACTAATTACTTTGAATTCTGATTGGTTCATTACACTGTTTCTATTTTACCACAATGACACAACACTTTGTACCTGTTTGTCAGTTAGGGTAGCTTCAGCAGCAACAGATGACAGCACCTCTGCATCACAGCCTTCATCTTCTACTGGATTGCTAAGGCTTTCTTCACTGACAACTCTCTACAAAGGTAACAAAGGTAGCACCATTGATTAAGCCTTTAAGGTTATTAAGAATTAAATATCAATTTCACTTTCAAATACTTTTATAATTCTTTTGGACACTTATGGACTATTATTTAGGCCAATTAAGTTTAGAAGTGGAAAAGTATTTTCTCTTTGACTTAACTATTACATTGTATTGTGAGAACTGAAAGAACTTTAGGACAAAAGAATGGAACATTTCTGTTTAAATTTTCATTCACTTTTCAAAATTCTGTCTCACATCATCTGTGTCAATTGTCAATTAATTCACTCACGCATATTAAACCAAAATTTTGTTACTGTTCCCTCAAGACAAATGACAACAGTGACAAATGTCCCTCATGTCCCTCTAGATTCCATTGCCCTATTTTAATTTTCTTACCTTCTTCGGGCTATCAACTGTGTTGTCATTCCGATCCAATGAATTAAAGTTCTCAAAGTAACTTCCATCAAATTTCTGAGCTCTATTAACAAATAAATTATAAAAGCATGATATAGGGATGATTTATTTCTCTTTTATTTAATAGAAAAAGATCAGCAAAATAAAATCAATCAAACTATGTTTCAGTGTCTTTTTTTACAACAGAAAATAAAATTAATTATGCAAACCCCACTTATGGATTGGACCACCCCAGCCCATCAATAATTTTATGTAAGGTACTCTTAATGGTTTTGACAGACTGTCTCTGACTGTTGGCATTTCCATTGACCTTCCTAAGCTTGACCAGCAAGCTACATGTATAGATATTTTCTAGAACATCTCATGTCATAAGAGAATAAGGTATACTTCACAATTATATAATAAATTAAGTAATTTAAGGTTACCAAATTGTAGATGCAATCTGTTATAAGTCAAGGAGGACCTTGTGGTGGAGATCTATATAATATATCCTTGTAGGATACAAGCCATAATAAATTGGTGCCAATTTAAGTTTAATAACACTGGAATTATTGTTCAATTTGATGCTAATGAAGTTATTTTGCCCTAATACGTTTTGCATTCAAATTTCCCTTGTATCCATATTTCAGTTAGCTTTTAAAAAAATTCCCAGCTAGCAAGACAAGACCGGCTGGTACACCATATACCAAGTTAACCCATTGGCACCTGTGCTGACCAAAACTGGCTGTCGTACCGCTTGTGACGTCATCAGTTTTAATGCTCATGGACAACTTTTACATGTAGCATGTGTAGGGGCAAGAGATCTTTCAAACCATACCCAAATGAGCACGATTCCATCCAGCAGGCCGGAGAAAACACGAAAAAAACCAAGTGACATTGAGCTGAAAATTTGAAAGAAAATCTTGTTCCACTACCCACCTGCACTTCATTCCACCTAATTCTATGACCCTAAAAGTTTTCCACAAATCTTTTCCCACCAAAAGGAAGCCCAGCAAATGCCCAGCAAGAGAAAAAGAAAGCAGGGCAAGAAAAGTGAAACAAAAAGGAAGGAGAGAAAGCAATCTCAAATTTTTGCTTTCTGTGCATGCCCGAACTTTGAAAGCTAATATCAAGCATCAGGAACAGAAGAGCATGATGAACTCCACCAGCAAACAGAGTTTTGAGCAGTTTTGGTTTTTTTTGGATAGAATCTGGCCAGAAAATGGCTCGATAGGCTTCAAGAGGTGTTTTTCAGCAAAATGCTTGGGAGTCAATGGGTTAAATAATGAGCTTTCATTGGTGACATTACAAAGCACACAACAATGGAGAAACAATACAAAGAACGATACAATAAATGAAACCAAACACAATTGAAGAAAACAATAGGCTAACAATGGACTTGGTACATAGTACACCAGCCACAAGACCTCGATTAGTGTTAATCATGGCCCTTGGGACTTAAGCCTTACATGAGACCACTAGCACTGTGGGCTGAACTAATTGGTCAAGTCAGGATATCATCTAAACCAATTTACTCATCCAAAAAAAATATGCAGTGCATGGTATCCAACTTTGAAGCTCTAAGATTCTGTTGTTACATATTTAATTACATGGATTTTCATACATTTATACATCTGCAACAACTGAAACATTGAACTGAACTAATACTTTTACCATCATAAACATACAAACAGACCTATATGGCTGTAAACAAGGTTAGAGAGCATCGCACCAGTAATTGCGAGGTCACGGGTTCAAACCCCGTTGAAGTCCTGAATTTTTTTTCAGGCTTCTTTTCGCAATTGCATAAATTGCGTTTACAACTGCGAGGATCATTCTTCATTTGATTTCATTTCCGCAGTTCATATATGATTCATTTCATATATCATTCACACTCATTTCTTTCACGGGAACATATGAACCCACAATTGACCTGCTCCCAATGTCAGTGGCTTCATAGCTCAGTTGGTTAGAGCATCGCACCGGTAATCACAAGGTCACGGGTTCAAACCCCGTTGAAGTCCTGAATTTTTTCAGGCTTCTTTTTGCAATTGCATAAATTGCGTTCACAACAGCGAGGATCATTCTTCATTTGATTTCATTTCCGCAGTTCATATATATGATTCATTTCATATATCATTCACACTCATTTCTTTCACAGGAACATATGAACCCACAATTGACCTGCTCCCAACATCAGTTGCTTCATAGCTCAGTTCATATATGATTCATTTCATATATCATTCACACTCATTTCTTTCACGGGAACATATATATGAACCCACAATTGACCTGCTCCCAATGTCAGTGGCTTCATAGCTCAGTTGGTTAGAGCATCGCACCGGTAATCACGAGGTCACGGGTTCAAACCCCATTGAAGTCCTAAATTTTTTTCAGGCTTCTTTTTGCAATTGCATAAATTGCATTCACAACTGCGAGGATCATTCTTCATTTGATTTCATTTCCGCAGTTCATATATGATTCATTTCATATAATTTTTATCATTCACACTCATTTCTTTCACGGGAACATATGAACCCACAATTGACCTGCTCCCAACGTCAGTTCCTTCATAGCTCAGTTGGTTAGAGCATTGCACTGGTAATCGTGAGGTCACGGGTTCAAACCCTGTTGAAGTTCTGAATTTTTTTTCAGGCTTCATTTTGCAATTACATAAATTGCGTTCACAATGTCAGTGGCTTCCCACAATTGACCTGCTCCCAACGTCAGTTGCTTCATAGCTCAGTTGGTTAGAGCATCGCACTGGTAATTGTGAGGTCACGAGTTCAAACCCTGTTGAAGTCCTGAATTTTTTTTCAGGCTTCATTTTGCAATTGCATATTAAATTGCGTTCACAGCCGCGAGGATCATTCTTCATTTGATTTCATTTCCGCAGTTCATATATGATTCATTTCATATATCATTCACACTCATTTCTTTCACAGGAACATATGAACCCATAATTGACCTGCTGCCCGTTAAAGTCCTGAATTTTTTCAGGCTTCTTTTTGCAATTGCATAAATTGCGTTCACAACTGTGAGGATCATTCTTCATTTGATTTCATTTCCGCAGTTCATGTATGATTCATTTCATATATCATTCACACTCATTTCTTTCACAGGAACATATGAACCCACAATTGACCTGCTCCCAATGTCAGTGGCTTCATAGCTCAGTTGGTTAGAGCATCGCATCGGTAATCGCAAGGTCGCGGGTTCAAACCCCGTTAGAAGTCCTGAATTTTTTTCAAGCTTCTTTTCACAATTGCATAAATTGCGTTCACAACTGCGAGGATCATTCTTCATTTGATTTCATTTCCGCAGTTCATATATGATTCATTTCATATATCATTCACAAGGTGTACAGTACTGTTGGTTTATGATAGGTGAGATGCTATACTATAAATACTGCACAACAGCAGATAAAAATGATTGACATGGAGAAAATCAACCTGATTGTCATTGAGAAAATCAACCTTTGCTAATTTAAATACATTGCCATCTATATATCATTGGATTAATAATGGTCATAGGACTGAGTGGAGTCGAATTTGGTCTTTAATCATACGACTGATTTACTTAAGGTGATTCCTCTCAATTGCATGGCGCATCCTTACTGCGCATAATTTATGGCATCATTTAGCACGCGCTCATGCGTGCGTACACTAGATACATTGCGAATTTGCCTTGACATTGAGCTTTTTCAGGTGAAAATTTCCCTTTGTCATCGTGTTGTAAAGAAACGAGCACGGTGACCCCCTTTTTTATTGGTGTAATGTACTTGTAATAGGCACACGAAAAACATATTTTAAGGAGAAAAAAAGTTTAATAGTAGAAGTTGGATTATTTATATATAAATGGGGTGAAACTCTGTGTTTAGAGCCAGGAAGGAGTTTGAGATGATGATGAAGTGGTCCAATTTCCTCTCATTATTTGCAAGATCGGGCAATTTGAAATCACAATACTAAAAGAATACAGCCTAGAAAAACAATTAGGCTCTAGTTTTCACTACTATTCATAGTTTTTGCTACATAATAACAGCTTTCTTCAGTTGTTCATGCTTCAAACGTTTCTCGCACAACTCCGTAAAAACACTTAGAACAACGAGTATGCAGGGCTAAAACAAGCACGGTGACCCCATCTTTTTATTGCATTTTTTCATTGTCCTATGCATGACTATCAATTGTGCCAAGTCTGGAAAAAATCTTAATAGTACATCCTTTTCAGGGGAATTACCTTAATCACGAGTATGATTGCAGAAAGAATTGGATGACATGAAGTCCAGTTACCAATTAATCAAAACTATCACAAAATTTGAGAAACTAACTAATCAGCATTAAACAGTTACACGTCGTTATGAATTCTGAAATAACAGTTCACTCAACAAAATGCACAACAACAGCTTGTGCAAAATGATGCTTACTGTCCAATTACAGAGGCAGGAGGCGTAAACTGTCCTATTACACTGTCCAATTACAAGCATGATGAGTACAGTACTGTCCTATAGGTGGTTTGCAGCCAATCTCCAGAGACGCAGATAACAATGGTGAAACGAACAAATGCTGGTGGACGAACAAAGGAGCTAATGAGATGTATTGTTTACGTCCACCAGCATGGCGGCGATGACGTCACGTGCAAACCACCATAGTGCTCAAATGGGGCTGCTGGTAACCAATCACGTTTGCGAATTTTGTTATAGTTTTGATTAATTTTAAACAAGTGTATATGACTATAAAATAAAATTCCCATCAAATAACTTTAAAAGTACACGTAACCGATATATGGGCGCGACGAAAACAATGTAAATACGTTGGGATTCTCAGGAAAATAAACAGCGCCCGAGGACGAAAAACAACTTATCATCCAAATAGTAAAATCACTCAGCCGCAAAAATATCAAAACTTGTTCGCCGAATTGAAGCCTCCACAAGGGAATCGAAATTAAGCGAAACAACATTATTCACACCATGCCTTGGATAAATATCTATTATGACATTTCATCAATTTACATTTGTTTCAGTTTCGCTGTTTAAATAAATCTTTTGATTCCAAAGGTCTACAGGCCAGCAAACTTGTATCAACAGGAACAACTTAGCTTGCAAGTATAAAGATCTCCCAACTTGAAAGCTGAAGTCGAGTGATTAGCAGCTTAACTAATTGTTACGTTCTTGCGTGCATGAACCTATTGACTTGTATCTTTTAACCCTAACAGAATTTATGATGATATATTTGGTAAAGAAGTGTCTTATTCGGCAATATCTTTATCTCTCTTACCGTTCAAACGGTGTTTGTCCTGCCATGTACCAAGCTCGATGCGGAGCCGACAGGTTTTGGATGAGACCAAGTTTTCGTGATTTTCGGAGGCGCTCCCGTTGTTGAAGGGTTTCGCCTTTGGCCTCTTCCGAAGACATTTTAGTCTACAGCTTATAACGCTGTGAAGTCGCTTTATGGCTCTTAAACTCTCAACATGATGAAAACCACAATTCGAAACGATGTAACAGATTTAACGCTCAGCTTAATAATTCCTGTTCGCCTAATTTGCATTTGCAAATGTCATGATCTTTTCGACCTGGATCAATTATTCCAAAAAGAGTTGCGATGGAGACGATGCGAGTTATTCAAGCAGCGCTGTGCCTTCTCCAGGCGTCAGATCAAATTGAACAGTAATTGATTGTCATGTAACATAATATGGTCTTCCAAAAGCTCATTCCTTCAGCTCTCAGCCAAAAAAATATTATATGCACTCACTGGGTCTCTCAATCACAGCTGTTCACGTGTATAGGAACTCACTAATGTTCGTTGAACGCACATGTGTGAATTCAAAACATAATGAATCAAAACGTAATTAAATGGAATTATTAATAGTTGCTGATAGTTATAGCACACCGAATAGCGACCTTTGGTTGCTGGATATTCCAGGAATCCCGTCTGTGGCCAGCGCGCTCTTCATTCCCTCGTCTCGCTCCTTCCTCCCGCGTTTTTTGCCGAACTTCCTCCGAGCAGCCGTCTTAGCTTTCTTTCAATCAGCAGCTTCTAGACCAGAGTCTTACTACACACTGAGAGTAAGAATGAACCAGGATAGAAAGAACAGCACAATTATACAATGTAATCCTCAAAATAAGTAAAAAATGACTGTTGGTGTGACGCAAATCACAAGCGTGGTCGACCCTCCTTGTCACGCTCTGTCACGCCCTTGTCACATGAGACACCACAGCAAACAAAACAAGAAAAGGAAAGAACAGCACAGCTATCGCATGGTTTTACCTCTTACAGATATATTAAAACGATTGTTAGTATTGCACAATGTATTCACTAGGGTGCTTCGTTCTCGAGTTTTAGGCGCTTTATTGGCTTTCGCACCTTTTGTTCATTATCAATTGTCACGCATATTACGCCAGTGTTTTAGCAGCCGGCGGGGACTGGACACAAGATGCGAACGGAAAAACAGATATTTGTTGTAGTTCCGCGAAAAATTACCAGACTGCCGAATGGTATAAACTGGAAATGCAAATACATGCTACATCCTTCATACTGAAGCACTTAAACTTTTTGTCTGATAGGTTGAGTGAGACAGGCACAATATTCTGAGCGAAAAGTTGCCAAAACATAGCCAAAAATAAAGCTATGCACGAACTTTGATAGCCGTCGCGGCACCTTTTTACAAGTGATAACTTAGTTTTTCTCAACTTTCCTTTCAGAGTGAGTTCAAGATAATCGGGTAATGATATTTTCACTTAGGCACAATATTAGCCTTAATAGTACACTTTAGAATAATAAAGATCAAGAGAAATGAAAATATGTCTGCCATACGCGACAACTTTTTGGTCCGTTTTAAAATAAACTTAGTTTGATATCGGCAACGAAGATGTTTTTGCGAGATCATCAGTACAATTTGATAACTTTGCAGGAACATTCAAGTGAAACTGTTGTATGCTAAAAATGTTCAGTCCTCGTTTAAAAGTAAAGACGCTCTTTTTGAAACTAATGATTATGGAACCCGTAGCATCTGAGCATCTCAGCCTTCGGCCAAACTGGCGAACCAACATTAAAAACTTCCTGTTTTAAAAAGATGAGCCTATATGAACTTCCCGCAATCTGTGATCGGGTGTTGTTGTTTGATGAACCGAGAACGCATGATTGCAGGTTAACCTTTCTTGGGCCTCGTGATCGCAACGAACCAGCAGACTAAACATATGAAACAATGAACATGGAAAGAGGCACTGTTTTAACGACTGAACAAGTTGACGAGAAGGTAGAGCCTTTTCGCCTTCACGTTTTCCGCTCTCAGTTGTATCTTTGCCACTTTCGTACTAAAAACCTCAGCAAAGCAACAAATAGTATAATTATGTAACAAATACTGGTACATATAATATTAATTTTTTCTAAGTTCATCTTACCAACCACCATTGAAATAATGTTCAATGATCTTTTAGTTCGCGCGTCTCTTCTATTTTTTTCAGGTAATGATAATGATAGCGACAGGAACGTGGACTGTTTAAAGAGCGAGGCTTCGATTTATAATATAATGATGAATAAAACATTAAGACTAAAAGGGCACTTAAGGTATCCGGCTGCAGATAAAATGACAGTGACACTTTCTCATCACGTGAGGAATGTTAGATTTGCTATTGATTGCTTGGAGTGCGTTTTTACTTTTGTCTAAAGAGTTTTGTAAGCCTTTGTAAGGTTTTCAATATAATGTAATCTTTTAAAAAAGACTTAAGTTCAAATCAAATTACAACATTAAGGATGTCATTGACTGAAATAAGAATAAACCACTAAATCTTGTAATTCGAGAAAGGGCTTTTCAAAAGTTGAACTAATGGCTCTTCTGGCGATATATCAATAATTTTGCTCGAAGTTTGCACAAGATGAAGTCTTTTATTATTAATAAAAAGGCCCAGCCAAACGAGTGTAGCATCATCCAACATTGTTGGACGATGTTGCACAGTGTTGAACGAGGTGGCCAAACGAATGCAACATGTTGGATTCAACACTTGGTCTCAAGGGCTTCGGACCAAAGCTTACCAAGTCTCCTTGAAAAACAAACCCGTGCCATATTTTCTTTGTTTGCCCAGAAAATGGTGCGAGACCGATAAGTCTTTCGATCTCCGCGTAAGAAATTATTCTCGCTTTCGCTGGTCTTACCAAGGCCGTAGCTAGCATAGCGACAAGGGGGGGGGGGGGGGCGTTGCCCCTCTCCCCCAAACATGTCGGAACAATTCTTTTAAGGTCCTCTTTTACTGGAGTGTTGTACAGATAGTTGAAACTTTACTGATACCACCTTGAAAATTTTCATAACCGATTCGCTCAGCAAATAAAAGAAAAGCAATATTCAAACACAATAGACTGTCAACATTTCCCCAGACTTTTCCATGTGAAACCTGGAAAGAGTGAGGATTTAATGCCGGGCGATAATAATCTCCAAACTCACGGAACTGCCAAGGGTACAAAAAAGACAGGTGCTTTATCCACCTTTTCGCCAAACCAATATCAAGCCAAGAGAATAGAGACGTTACATCGATGACGTTCTTCCTTTAGGATCATGAAAAACAAGACATTTCTCTGTTTATTGAACAAGCCAACAAATTTCAGCTGAAATCTCAGAACGAAATCATTAACTTTCCCACACACAGTGGTCCTACTACAACTGAAGGAGATAGATGTGACAATGAATCTACCCTGGACATCAAGACCCACTTTAAGCCGACTTCAATGCACACACTTCACGTCGTGTCACCCACCAGGTGCCATGGTTTTATTAAAGGTGACGCAATGAGACTTTGTAGAACAGACCTCTTCATAAACAATATTTGACTGGTGCCTCTCTAACTTCAAATCGCGTCTAAGAGCACGTGGCTATCTAAACAATTCGTATAGAGCGATAAATAACAGGAGTGAACTTCACCAACAAGGCAAAAAAACTCACAAGAAAATGTTGCCATGTTTGTCACTACATACCATCCATCAGTGTGGGACCTTAAACAAGCACTAGGAAAAAAGACTAGGGCTTAATACAAAAGCAGCCGTTGCCAAAACTATCTACACAAATCCTTCGATTATATGATGTAAGAGAAGTAAATTTTTCAAAGATCTCCTCATCAGAGCGAAAACTTAAATATAGGCAAAAGAGCGTCGTAACCGCAAACCATCTAAGACACTCATATTTCTTCCCTTGTTATTCGCTCATTGTTTCGCCCTCCCCAAATATTTAAGGGCCTAGAACAGGCTTCCGCAAACCACGAGTGTATGTGTCTATGTAGGCCTGTCATGACTGTTCTTTATGTTGAGCGATATATCAAGAGCTTACAAAACGTTAAGCTATAAAAATACCTCTCATTTGAAACTTGGACTAATTAACATCTACTTTTGAGGAAATATCTATGAAAGTTGCTTTTCCGAGTCTCTAGATTTCAGATGTTCGGAGAACATTCCCCCAGAGCCCCATAATGGCTTTTGCCTCCGGCGCTTCGCTTCATTGCCCCCGAGACAAACGGCCTTGCTTACTGAACAGTTTCAGTGGTAAAGCTCTCTTTGTCGAGAGATTGAAAACTTTGCTTGTTCCGCGTGATACCGTGGTAGCTTGAACACTCACGCTTTACCGTTAAAAATCGATAAAATCAATTAAGCAGGATTTTTATCAAATTTTAACTGAAATCGGTAGAAATCGTTATTATCTTTTTTTTTATTTTATTGATTTTTATTTTTATTGATTTTTATTGAAATCAAAATCAGAAATCGTTATTAACGATGTTTTATGATTTTATCGATTGTTAATGTCAAGTATTCTAGCTTCTATTTCTGCATAAATGCGGACAAAATGTTAAATTTTTGACTCTGAGCGGTTATAAAGCGATAAAGGCCCTTGCTCACTTTAAGGTACCCATGAAAGCCAACAATAAACAGATTCTCTTAATAATGAAAAACTGTTAATGGCTTCTGGGAATAACAACCATCAAAGTTATCGAGAAATCAGTCAAATTGAATCTCCTCAAGACGAACAAGGAGCTAAAAACAAAGCAAACAGTTTTCGGTAAAAACTGAAAATAACACTACTTCAACAAAAATTTCTGCTGAGGTAGCATTCATGAACGAAAGCGTAACAAAATCCAAATAGGTCAATGTATTTCAAACATCAACGACCTGGTCCACCGTAAATAATTATCAAGTAAGACAATAAAATCATAATGAGTCAGTAATGTCTCTCCTTTTCACTTTCCATATCAATCAAAATCGAAGTCTCTTTAGTAACAAGTGCCGGGTAGGAAAAAAAACGAACGGCGATTTGCATTGTTTATTTTCAGAAGCAAACTATTATGTTGTTCAGACCATTTCAGGATGTTTTCAACTTCTCAGTGCTAATCCAGAGTCACCATTAAAGGGGACACTACGTAAAAGTTATGCCATCAATAAACTTGATCAGCAACGAACTGCTTGAGGCTCAAGTTATAAATATCACTAACCATTACTGAAAAAGGAATGAGGCCTCAGTTCCTTGAAGCTGAAGCCTCTGTTAACTGGAAGAAGAACACTTACTTGCCTGGGAAAGAGTACTCTTTGTGATCTATCTTGAAGAAAAATAATTAACCAGTTGCCGTAAAGGGGAGACCGACGCTGCTCTTAACTTGTTAAGCACAATGCTACGTGTTACTGTGCCGAATGCTTTAGAAAGGTCAAAGGACAGCATTGCGACAAAATCAAAGTCAGAGTCTAGACATTTTATCCAAAAATGTTGATTATATAACAGCGCCATAACAGAATTACGCCCTTCCTTATAAGCAAACTGATCCTGACGAATTCGAATTTTTTAAAGGCTGCTTCAATTCTTGCACAACCTATGCACTCTCCCTTTCACCGTATTGAATTTTTGTTTCAAGGAGAACGATCACTAGAAAACCTCCAGCTTTGGGGTCTCGGACTTGTTTCTGGTTAGGTAGATATATAAATATAGCCTGCGAATACAGCCGCCTCTCCGCGCTCCGACCAAACGCGACAAGCGGTCGGAGCGCGGAGAGGCGGCTGTATTCGCAGGCTAGAAAGCTGGCGGATTCTGGATTGTAACCGTACAAAAATCCAAGAGCACTGGGATTTATGCTCTCGGAATGCTTAAAATTCCACCAATTTAAGACATCCTTCCAGAAAAGATTGACAGCAGGACACTCATGACACGTATGGAAGGTAGTTTCACTAGGGAAATTGCATTCCTCGCATGGAGGTGAAGTTTTTATCTTAATTTTCCAAAGGCTTTGATTGGTAGGAATAATATTGAGTACGAGCTTAAACTAGAGACTCACGGCTTATTACTCATCTCTCGTAATAACTGCAGTTACTGAAATAGGTGTAAGATGCTACACTGAAGTAGGAGCCGGAATCTCTTTAGGAACTGATGATCTGATGTCCGCAGCCTTTCAAATCCTCGGTATTGACTGCTGTCTGAGCAAGCCATTAAAGATATACATAATAACCTGGGCCGTAGCGAGACGTAAATTATCCCTGAGGCAATTTGTACAAAAAAAATACCTCTTTTTATATTCATTCTTCATTTTTCGATATGTAGCCTCTGACAAGAGCATCAAAAAATGCTTACTCCTCTGTGAAACTACACAGCCTGCTTATATTTTTCGTTAGACACACACACAGAAGGAAGGAAAAATATATCTAAATTCAAAATTTTTACCGAAGCAAGTGCCTCGGTTAACCTCTACGGCTACAGCCCTGAAAACAGAAGTTAACTCCAGGGTATGTTCCAGGAACAGAGCCAAAACAGTATGCCAGAAGGCATACGTCTTCACTCAAGTAGGGGATTCTGGTGTCATGTAGTACCACAAAAGGTTCTGATTTGTTGCACTCAGGATCAGAATGAATGTTCTGGAATGTTTGTGTATCCTCAATATTAAATTTAGAAAAAAATTCATCATTCAGAGTCATCCTGCCTTGTCATACAAGTCACGGCATCAACGACCCTCCACCAGTGAAGCAAGGGGTCAGATGAAATTTGCTTCTGTCCTACTGCAGATTTTACCATCTAGCCCTTCCCTTGAAATTCAGCTAGAGGAAGAGAACTACTCAAAAGAGAAAAAGAGGTCGAGGGCCAGTGTGCAAGCCGAGAGGAATATGGGCTCTACTTGCTTGCCGATCGTTAGGCTATCAGTCTGAACTATCTAGAGGGAGACTATTAGCAGTTTCTAGCAAACAGATCCTGACTTGGACTTCTTTTTTTCTAGGAAAAAGGCAGCACCACCACTCAACCAGTGCTCATAGAGTGAGCTCGTAACCTGAATGCGTCCGACTAGCTTCAAGCCAGGTCTACAACTTACATTGCTTAGGCGTAAGATGAAGTACTGAAATGAAGACACGGCTACTTTAAATATTTGTTAAACAACAACACGTCAATTACCAGCGGCAATGATCGGATGTTATATAACTGAGCAAACATAACTTGAGTTGAGGAGCACTGATAATTGTCACTCTCTTCTTGAATTGACCCGGCCATATGTCCAAGGGGCGAAATCTATAGTTCCCAACCCGCCAAGAGAAAAAGAGAACCGGGAAAGGCCTCCGCTCTCATCACTAAGGGGGTGGGGCCGTGGGGGACTGCATGATTTAGGAATTCCATCGTTGATTATTACTCATACTGGTTACGTGTAACCGAGGGAGACGCTCGGCTGGTCACGGATGCTACACAACCGTGAAGTTGAGTCAGACGGAGGGCAGAAAAGTTTGGTAACTGAAGGTTTTTCACAGCTGATTTCAGTACTCTGTGGTGTTTTATGTTGGTTTGAAACTTTAGATTTGTATTTTGAGTCGTCTGTCTCATTTACTAGTTAACTATGAAAGCTGATCGTGAGAAAGTCGATGGAAAACGACAACAGAGAAGAAAATGTTGATATTAGTGGAGTCGAGCAGGAAAACTTCATCGACAGCTAGTTAGAGGAGCCTTTAAACGCTTACGTTCCCGTTAGATATTACACTCAGCGACTCTCCTAGACATCTTGTAAGAGCTTATTCAGAAACACAGAGAACTGCTACACGAAATATAATGGAGAATAATATTCGAAAAGACGTTCATTCGCCTCATATTGTACAAAAGCAACGGAATAAGGTTGTAACTCAAGTCTTGCCAAGAAATGCTCTAGTCTCCGCGGATACTGAAATTACCCTTGTAGTCGACGATACTCGCCTTGTTGTCGCTGCTCATCCAAACACCATGCTTGGAAGGATGTTTGGCTCAAAAATGGAATATACAACAAGAGATGATAAGGAGAATACGAAGTTGCCCGACAGGCATTTCAGCTAATGTATTCAAGTGCATACTGGATTACTACAAAACTGGATTGACTCCCAGCTTTCGAATCCCAGAGCTCAGAGAAACGAGGGACTATCTACTCATTCCATTTCATGCTGAAGTCATCAGATGCCAGAATTTAAGGGATCTTCTTCATGAACTATCCAGTAATGGTGCCAAAAACCAGTTGCATGCAGTATTTTGTTGAGGAGTACATTCTTTCTGTCATGGTGTCCTCTGCTACGAAAGGTGATCAGGAATGCCACATTGTTATTCTCACCGATGATGATTTAGTGGACATGGACTGGGATGAGGAGTACCCTCCGAGCACGGAAAAGGAATACATACATTGTTTATTCCCCATCGTTGCATCGGTTCTTCAGGTACTTGGAACAGCGTGATATTGCTAAAGAGGTTCTCAAGGAAAGAGGCCTCAAGAAGATCAGACTTGGAATAGAAGGTTATCCAACTCATAAGGAGAAGATTAAACAAAGACCCAATGGTGGCAGGCCTGAGGTATATACAACTACGTCCAATGGCCTTTTGTGCTCATATCATGGGAGAGGGAGAAGAGTAAGAGCCGCCAAACTGATTTCCAGTGTGTCAAGACCAAAACTGGTCCCTCAGGACTGGTGGAGGCTGTAGATGAGCCTGCCGCCTTGGCAAATTGCAAAAGAGAAAAATTTGAGAGATAAACCGTCGAGAAACGTTTCATGTCAAAGCGCAACTCTTAT
Organism: Pachyseris speciosa; assembly: GCA_016490735.1. Taxonomy (NCBI): domain Eukaryota; kingdom Metazoa; phylum Cnidaria; class Anthozoa; order Scleractinia; family Pachyseridae; genus Pachyseris; species Pachyseris speciosa. The sequence goes on from JAEMWC010000376.1 coordinate 480,424, forward strand.
GCAAAGATCTTCAGACAGTAAGCCCTAAGAACGTGACTACCAATCCTTCAAAATTAGTCGGGCATATCCACTTTATTTTAAACAAAAGAAAGTAAAGCGATTCTTCTAAGGACTACTTATTTTTGAAATTATTTACTTTCGGGATTGATTGCCAATCATCAAATCTTTTTTGAGGGCTAAGAGGAGTGGGCCACAATGAAATGTCAGCCTTTATCGATGCCGGCCTGATGATCTGAATATTCACTTTTTCCTTCATTTCCTGAAGATTCATCTTTTCCATTCAAGAAAAATCGAGAAGTCGGTTAAAAGAGCGCACCCGTAAATTAAAGAAAAAACATAAAAGGCTACAATCATAAAATCCTAATTCCTGTTGTTCCGCTAAAGAAAGTTCCCGGCTATAGCAGACGATTATCACCAGTTATGTAAACAAGGTAACAGGTGGGCCGCACCTTGTCAACGGTCTATCCCATTCCTAAAATTTCATTTTCTCAAGGAAGCTCCTCGAAGTCGATACATGCTTTTCATTTTATGCCCTAAGAAAATTTTGAAGTTGAACAGTGATGAGTAATTCTGTCGTTTCGCTGAATAGCCTCTAACTTTCGCTGCCATGGTCAGTACAAAAGGATTTAAAATACATATGACGCGATGACTATTTTTTGTTGACCAACCTTGCCAGTGAATATAAATATCGCTTAATAGAATTTTCTTGTTAAAATGCCCAGTGGCTGCCAAATCGTTCAAGTTAACAAATTATGTGGCTTGGATTCTGTCTTATAAATTATTACCCAGTGGTGGAAGCACAGCCGTTTGGCACGATATCCGCGGAGAAAACTGGGTGAACTTGAAGAAATTTCACCGCAATTTCCTTATTCAGAAAGCGACGAAAATGTGACGGCCAACTGATTTGCTTTTCCTTCGAGGCTCAGTTGATTGTGATTCGGCGTCGCATTTTGGGCCGTACTACAGCTTTAAGGACATGGACAAACCGTTCCCTCTGTTATATTCAAAATTTTCCGGCTTTGAAGAGCAAGAACTCACACTGTATGATTATGGATACAGGGTGTTGTGTACAGTCCTGGTTGGTTCAGGAGCGATTTGCGTGGATCTCATCGTTTATTTTGCCTTAACGCTGGTTAAAAGGCTCATTCGAAAGCATTTAATAACTGAGGATATGCACTTTGTTGTTGACCTGTTGTTCGCTGTGATAAATGTAAGTGTAACTGCGTGGCTGGCGTACTTTGTAGATGGACGCTTACGAATTTTCTGGATGAAAAGGAAATATGGCTTGAATAATTCATTCAGTTTAATTGACTGAAGGACGATAAACAGTGAACTCAACCCAAGCAATGATGAGGGAAGTCAGAAATATTCTTTAAAGTTGCTGCTCTTTTGGATCAGACGGAGAATATAAGGACGAGGCATATTCGTCTTGAGTGAGTAGTACTAGTGAGCGCGTTTGAATTTTCTGGCTCTTTGTAACGGAGATTCTTAACCTGATTTGAATCACCAAAAGGGGCAATGTTCGCAACTAAGAACAAATTTCAGGTGTTTTGACGTTTTTTAAGCTTTTTGTTTAATACAAAGAACAAACTGGTAAAATACCGTGGAAGAGAGCAGGACAACTGACTCGTCACGCTGGCGAAAGCACAGCTGTCTGTTCTGTCCTTAGCCATGTTTGTTTACCAAAATAATGTAAATAATTTCTGGTGCTACAAGGATTTGTGTGACGATTAGTGTGGAAATGATAAATTGGTAGGCGAGATAAGTGTTGGGAAAAGGCAATTTTCGAATATAGATCTTGATATATGTGTAGTGCTAATTTAATGAGGAATGCCCGGCTATATTTTTAAACTGATTTGAATAATTTTCTAACTAGTTTTTTACCTGCTAATAAATAAACATGTGCCAGTCTTCTTTGCAACCACGGAATTACATGCATTTAAAGCGCAATTTTACTATTGACAGGGGCACCAAATGAGGACAAGCCCTCGCAATCACTCTATATTTTATTGTACACCGCCAAATAGTTCTTCCGAACAAAGTTTTAGAATTCATCGCTCACCATTTTCACCGTTCAGGCGAAAAAATTGAAATGAACAAACGTAAAGACAAATATGTTATCAGGTTATGTTGTAATAACCATATTCTTTTTACGCAGATAAATCCGGAAGTTACTCCGCTAGAGAACGAATTCGCTACTCGCGACATACACTGAATTATTAGACAAGACTCTATGTTTCGTTGATAAGTTCCTAGATGTACTTCGAGGGTCACCCCCAAAAGAACCCAAAATCCTAAAATTACACCAAAGGAAAAAAGCAAAACGTGTGATTTTGACTAGTTCCAGCCAGTTCCTTCTCGTTTCCATTACAAAAAGACTGCTAGCAGTCGACAGTCCCTTTCTTTCCGATTTTTCTACTCGCTTCCAGTTTCGTCGCTCTGTCTTATCCAGATCAGGAGGCGCTGCTGGCAGTATAGCTTGTCAATGAATTTGAAAAATACACGGTGTTTTCTTACAGGCGGAAGTTATCCATCCGGGCATTTTCGCCGGATGATTCCCAGTTTGAGCCAATGAGACTCGGAGAAAAGGTCGTGGTGAAGTGTATGAGGGGTGATCAAGGTCAAAATTCACTTTTGCTGTTCTGCAGTTCGATTTCGTAATTACGAGGCTATGATTTCTTATTTCGCAATTTGGTGTGCCTGTTACGACTCTCACGTTCGTTATTACGAAGTTTAAATACGCCATTTTATAATTACAAATTGTAATGCTCCATTCCAATTCAGTTTGCTATCATTACATTTTGCCTTCCTGTTACAATGGTTAGGCTCCTTACCGCGCTTCCAGCTTTGTTTTTTTGCTAGTTTATTCTTTGAACAGCAGTTTGGCGTTCCAAGTCAGCTTTTCTTTGTCGCTACGTTATGACCAATTGTTACTTCTGTTCAGTTTCCTATCCTCTATTTCCGCTATGCAATTCAGTTGGGCTATTACGCTGTTTAGTTGTGCTGTTACGCCGTTCAGTTGTGCTGTTTTGTTGCTGCACCGCGCGGTCCCAGGTGGACGTGAGAGGACTAGCACCAGTTGGGCAACTCCTTCGAGTCAAAATGGCGGACAGCTTGGGAGGCGATTTTCGACAATCTGCTCGTGATAGTGTGTCTCGCCTCTTTAAACAGGGCAGTGGAACTACTAAATAATGACGGTAGTTGTGCTGTCTCCGATCGGGCTGGGGCTCGTTCTGCTGATTCAAGCGTTTCCAGTGCTTCGTCGTGTGGAAGTCAGCCGGGAAGTGCAGTTCAGTCTTCCAGTTCTTCAGAACAATGGCGAACTCGAGCGATCGCGAATTTTCAACGCATTTTTGGTGGACTCCAACCCCGCTCCCAAGATCAGCGGGCGGGTGGACGAACAGGAAGCCGGAATACTGGAAAGAGTGCCAAGAGAACCCTGAACCCAACCACAGGTCAGTGGTTTTGGAAGCGCGAAACGTGGACACACAAGTTTTACTGCTTCCACAAGACAGATCAGATTTGCCCGGAAAACAGAGATGAGAGGGAAGTATCGCGACGAGCAGGATTGGCAGAAAAGAAGATCATGTTCAGAAAAAATGCCGATTCGGCTGAAGTGCTCACAGAGTTAGAGGAAGCGTACCCAAGATTAAAAGACGGGGGCGGATTCGAACTTCTCCGTTCGGGTCAACGTGTGAAAGATCTTGTCCTGATTCCCTCTCCTCCTGGTCGTTATTCCGTAAATTTTTTGAAGAACTGTGGACTTGGCCAGTCTACCATTTATATAAGACCAATTCAAAAGGATTTAGATACTACGCCAATTAGCAACAGCCCAAGCGTGGATGGGGTGAGTTTTATTTCTTGTTGGGTGTTTTGAGGTAGAGTACCTTGCGAGCAGTTGATTTCTGGTGGTGGACGGAGTTTCTCAATAAAGGGTTGTACTTACAGTCAATGTAATAATAGTCACTTATTATAATAATTATCACTTTATTTAAGTCTCAAATGTATTTAGCTGAGCAGAGATGCTCTGCTAATTGGGGAGACTGACTAAATCAAATCAACTCTAATTAAATCAAATGGAATCAAATCAAACGTTGGTTTTTAGGGAGAGGGGAAAACCGGAGTATCCGGAGAAAAACCTCTCGAAGCAGGGTAGAGAACCAACAAACTCAGCCCACATTGATGGAAGGTGAGTGCTCTCACCACTGCACTAACTCTGCTCCCTCGTAGAAAAAGAATTACATACATTTTACGTATGAGAAACACAGTATTCTCTGAATATATGTCTTCCTGTTATCAATTCTTTGCCAATTCAAAATACAATGTAAATGGTTTACTTGGACAAAGTTTTGTAGTGGAGTACAATAAGAAGACATATTGTGTTAAATTTTACTAATTACTAATCCACAAAAGTGTTCTGTGGTTGCAGACTTCAGAACCATCTGTGAAATGCTTGAACTGTGAAGATGAAGTTCCCATGTCATTGCTGCGTGATCATCACAATAAATGTGTGGGTGGACCTTCTTCCTCAAAGTGCAGGTAAATGTAAACACACACTCAAACATTGGATTTTTTTTTTTGAATGAGAATGAAACTACCTTATACATCTTCTGAAGAATTCTGCTAAATTCAAACTTGGGAGGTTGTCGATCTTAGTAATGAACATATAACAATCTTGTGTTGTTAGTTTACATGTTTATATTAATTTGTAATTTTATTTTGTATATATTTTATTGTGTTTTTTTTGTAGTGGTAACTTTTAAAGATAAAGAGATGCATGTTTGTGTTTATTGACAGAAGTATTTTCTGAGAGCAGTTCATTTGGGAGACTGTGTTATAATTTGTATGTAAAGGGTTATCAAGATGTATTAAATTATTTTTAAACTGTGAAATAAAAAATATCTCTTTTTTTCTAGTGGAGTTGACATCAGAAAGTATGGTGTTGTAGCATCTGAAAGGTACCAACAGTGTTGATAAACTCCTTCATGTTCTCCCAAAAAAATATAAATAGTTGAAATAATACAGTGGAGTACCTTCTCTGCTGGGCCCATGGAGCAACTTTTAAATGGGGGGGGGGGGGGGGGTGTTCCAGCCTTTTCAACTGAGGGGAGGAGGGAAGGGGCTAACTATAAAAATGATAAAAAGGCATCTAACTCAGATAAAGTTAACTTGGGTAAGATTAAAGTTAACTTGAGTAAGGTTTATTTGGTCAGGGTTGGATGTTTTCCAATGATAATATGTGGTTTCAAAGCAAGTTAATTTTAATTTGTTTCTAAATATTATTTCTTTTCTTCACATTACCTTTCTTGTGACAGTTTCTTTGTCTAATTTGAGATAAGACTATTATAGTATTTGTTTCATGGAATAGTGTTAATTTCTTTCTGCAAGGTGTATATGTTGCAGGTCAAAATAAAATTCAGGTTAAAATGATTTTAACCGAGGTCAAAATGAAATTCCTTTATCTTCTAACCCTAATTATTTATGAATCATAAATAATTAGGGTTAAAAGACAAAGGAATTTGATTTTGACCTAGGTTAAAATCATTTGAACCTGAATTTCATTTTGAACTACAACATATACAGAAAAATTTTATGTTTTCGAAAAAAAAAAAAAAAGGTACATATTTTGAAATCAGTTCATTGTGATTGACATTCACAGCCATGATTATTGTTTCTAATAGCTAAAAGCCCATGAACACCAATGGCACATTTGCTGTTGGCTTGTTCTAGTATTCAGATTAAAGTTGAGTTCGCCTTTACAAATTTTTATTTTCTTTTCTTAAAAGTATTCATTTAAGCATGCTCATGGGCATAAGTATATGGTCCATTAACACGAAGTCTATTTCACTTTGTTTTTAGTTGTTCTGAAGAGTCAGATACAGATGTGACTCCTGTGTTACAGCAATCCATAAATGATGGTAAGATGAGTAGTGCCATTAGATATGCACACTAATGTTCAGCAACTATTCACTGTTAGAAACATTTTGTGCTAGTTTATGGGAAGTATGGAGCCAGGGTAAATCGTACCTTGTGTTTCATTGTTTAGCACGTAATTGGTTTCATCTAATGCATTTAACAGGTTCTCCCCAGTTGTAAAATACATACACTTCCAAGTACCCAACTAAATAAATTTTTACATATTTAGTGTTGCTGCTTAAGAATGGGAATCAAAATTTTTAACAGAATTGCACTATTGTTTTCTTAATTAAATTCAGCAGAGATAAGTGTTCTTCAAGATGTTTTCCCTACAATGCCTCCTGAGAAACTGCAGTTTGCTTTACGAGAGTATCAGACAGTTGATGCAGCAGCTGCCTTTCTTTTAAGAGATACTGGTTTAGAGGGACAAAGTGACTCTGAAGGAGAGGTTGATAGTGCAAGTCTCAATTCTACAGGTCAGTTATTTTACAACAGGGTGAATTATGAATGATAGTGGATGTGGAATGTAATTGGACAGGGAAAAGCTTTTGTAGCTAGGTTCGACGTAACTATTATGAATGTGGCCTGACTCACCATGAGTTACACTGTAGCTCAGTGGTAGGGCATCTGAACAGTGTTCCAGGTCATTCGAATCGCGTCTGGGACTAATTTCTTTGTCCCACAGTTGTGGCAAATTAATTTAACATGTTTCATCAGCTTATGCAATATTATTCTACCAAAAGGTTACTGAGGAATGGGGTCATGGCTTTTCTTCATAAATCAAAATAATAAATATTACTGAGTAAAAATAAAGTTAATTACATTTCCCTTTTCAATAAATTGATTGGCCGCTATTGGTAATTTGTTAACTATTTAACAATTAGATTATGTGCTCGAGATTTCTATCACGTGATAGCTGATGAGGGCGCAGCCTGAATCAGCTATCACACATAGAAATTGAGAGCGAATATTCTAATTGTTTTAGTATAAATCTACTAGTCATTCCAAACTAAACAAGTAAATGATCTAAATCCTCTTAACAGACACTTTGAAAACACAAATAAGCGGCTGTCATTTTGTTGACAATCGCTACTCACTATCTATCACAGAATAGGTAGCGAGTAGCGTAGCCAATCAGAGAACGTTATTCATGATAGAACGCTAGTAGATTTATACTTATAGACTATATTAATAAGCAATGCAGATTTTGTCATAAATTATTATCCCTTCCACTTGTTGATTTCATTTCAGCAAAACGTCTGAAGGTGCCATGTGAACCTGAAGAGGCGCTCAAAAAATGGAGAGAAAGCAAAGTAGACATCCTTGCACAAAGGGAGCTCATCAGCGTAGACAGGACTTCCCCAAGGTTATTCAAAAGCCTCTTTGCCAAATACAAGAGAGCAGAGATGAACCTCAGTGCTCGACTTGAGGTTGAATTTGATGGTGAACCAGGAGTGGATGCTGGAAGTCTGACACGAGAGTACTTTAACATGCTAATGGGACTTCTGCGAAGTGGGGAAACATCATCAATGCCACCCCTTTTTGAAGGACAAGAGGGTCACATCATTCCAGTGCACAGTGTAGATGCCTTGAGCTCAGGATGCTTCTATATAGCAGGCCAGATGATTGCTCATTCTGTGCTTCATGGAGGTGTTGGTATGGTGGGTATGTCAAAAGCAGTGTCAAAATACATTGTCTCTGAAGGCAGTGATGCAGAGCAAGCCAGTGCTTTTTTGACTCTAGCTGACATCCCAGATCTGGACACAAGGAATGTTCTACTTAAGGCAAGTCATGTTCTTTATAAATCTTTGTAACCTCCTCCCCCACTTCTCTCAGAGGATGGCACTTAAAGCCTCAGTTAATATTTGCAAAGTGATCAAACCAAATAAGTTTTATTTTGGAATAACTATGCATAATGGTCAAAGATGTGAAGTGAAACTGATCCCAGCTTATCATTTCATTTGTGTCCCTCAGATAAGAGATGCTGAAGATCAAACTGAATTTGATGCGTTGAATAGCAGTGAGTTTGTCAGTAGGTTAAAGTTTGCAGCAGGTGTCAATGTGCTTCTTGGCTCTGCCACAAGGACAGTTGCCTTCCAAGATTTGCTATTACATGAAGTTCTCCTGATGAGGCACCAGGAAATAGTGGAGATATCAAAAGGCATGCAGTCACTGTCATTGATGACTTTGCTTAAGAGGAATGAAAGCCTTTTGAATGTGGTGTTCCCATCCCTGGAAGACATGTCTGTCTCACCAGACGAAATCAAAACTAAGGTAACACTTCACTGGGAATTCTCAAAGAATGACCTGTCCCCTGAGCAGAAGCAAGCTAGAAATTACTTCTTGGAGTTCATAGATCATGGGATCAAGTCATCCTCTGAGGAAGGTGAGAATCGACAAAATAATCGCTACCTTTTGATATAAACAAATAAAAGTTCATTAACCCTTTGACTCCCAAGAGTGATCAATGTCTAACTTCTTGCAATTTCAATACATTAAGAATAAAGCAAAATATCCACTAGAGAGTATTCTCTTGATAGAACACCAAATTCTCAGAACTAACAGACAAAAAATGTATGGTAGTATGTAAGGAGAATTAATGGTCAGATCTTAATGGTCAGAAATACTTTCTGGGCACAAGCCATTTTATAAAATTAGTTTGAAGTCCCCACTGCCCACCATCAGAGCCTCAATTTATTGTAATTAATATAATCCTGTGGCAGCACATGACTACTATTGAAAGAAAAAGACTTCTGGTAAATTGTGCATATATTTAATTGGAAATATTCTTACTTACGTCATTCCCCTTTTCTTCAGGTGTAACTATGGGCTTATTCTTGAGGTTCCTTCAAGGGTGCCCAGGGCCATTACAAGACCGCACCATTCACCTGAAGTTTCACAAAACAAAGGCCAAAACATTTCCATTCATAGATGCATGCTTTGTAATCGTAACTCTTCCTGTTTGTCATGACAGCTATGCCTCATTTGAGGAAACTATGACCAAAGCTGTATTGTATGGACATGAAGGGTATGGTAAAGTGTAAAGTGTTGTCTTAACACCACACAGTTAAACTGGGCCATCTTTAGATACAAATTTCCTTTGAAATCTGTGCTTGCAATCTTGCATTGCAAGGAAACACTGGGCAGTATATCCAAGGTATATCCTGTAATTCCCATAATTGTTATAACTACAGTAAATACACTGCAGTTTGAGTTTGGCTAAATTAGCTCTATTAATTAAATGCACCAGTTGCTATTTATGTTAGGTTCAGAAATAAATAATAGAAACATTCCCATCTCTGTTTGTTTGCCAATCAGGTGTTCAGTAATGTGTTAGTCTGCTTTTCAAAAATAGACTGCATTCTGCAGTGTCGTTTTTCAGCAGCTGTTGTTGTTCTTTATGTTTAATACATGATGAAAGCTTACAAGGATACAATATTTCCTTTATTTAGTTCCCTATCTTCATTCTGTCGCCTGCCCCCTCACCTTCCTTCACTGACCTCCCTCATAAACAAACATAACTGCCTCCTCTATTAAGACTTTAATGTCTCAGAGGCTCTCCTTAGAAAATCGATAATAATAACACCTCCCAGGCATGATGTTAATGGAGGAAATATAGAACTTTTTAAGCTTTCTTTTATTTGCACAAGTACAACTGTAATCAGTAAGGCAGATCTATTAAAACTTGAGTGAGTTCCTCTGTATTACATGCCTGAATCTAATAGTTACTTTTGTGAAAAACCCAGATCTGAGGATAATAAAAAGTTATTTTATTGTGTGTAGCTTCTCTTCTCATTATTTTCATGAGCAAAACTAACAATCAGGTTTAGTTAAGAAAACAATTCCCTTCCAAACTTTTACTTGTTATTTCGAACCACAAACTTTCACACAACAATCCTTAAAATGAGAAATCAGAAAAGCAAACATTTAGAAAAACCAAACAAAACTGCATGTGTAACAAAAACACAAGTGAAGAGTTCAATAAACAAATCATTGACCAAAGAATGGTGCAGGTGGGCACCCAGGTGGTTGATCTGCTAAAACTAATGCACTGATTTGGTTTCTTGGAGTTGTGTTAAGTTCCACACCAGATCCAGAACCAGGAGGCATGTAGTTTGTTTCAGTTATAGCTATATTGCCTAGGTTTCTTGTTTGAACACTGCAACTCATGTTGTTTCTTGTTCTTTCCTCAATGAACTCAACTGTTTCAAGATAAATATCCACACCATGGGACAAACTGTTTCTAAGTGGGTTGATGTTTTCCCTAAGATCTTGCAAGTGATTATCCGCAAGAGGACATGATATTTCTGGAACTTGGATATTTTCACCATTGTCTTCAGAAATGGGCCCATCCCAGTCAATGCCATACATCTGTGCCTCCTCCTACAATCAATGTAAATTATGCTATTATCCTGGGGAAGGTGGAATAAAAATAACTGGCTTTCTCTACTAAAATATAGCAGAATGATTATACATACATCAGTCATGGAATCCACCTGCCCTGAAAGTTCTTGTGCCACTAAGTGAGATGAGTGATAAATCTGTAAAAGACCTTGTATCCACAACTGAGTGGGGCTTTTATTTCGAGCAGAAGATAATGGTTTCAGGTTTGATGAATTAACAAACAACTTCAAACATTGATTAATTCTTGGCAAGAAGGCATAGTGAAGACTGTAAAGATAGAGTTCATTGTCAGGATCCAAAACACCATGATCTTCTAAGAAGTAGAAAAGGTTGTAGAATGTATATAAACATCCACTGAATACGTCACGCCACAAACGTTCTATTCGCTGATTGTGTACACTCCTGCCAGCTATTATAGTACCCCTATCTGGTCCTCTGTCAGGATGTGAGAGCATATACCATGCAATATCAACATTTTCCCCTCCTTTATCTGTTCTCACTCTTGAAGGGAGACCATAACGAGCTACAGCAGTTGAAAATTCTTGAAAAGCAGTGACAGCTTTGTTGTTACTGTGACAGCTGAGATACAATGTCAATCGACTATAGCCATCAATGCAGCCATGAATCACAAATCTCCATCTGCAAAGTAATATGGATGTTCCTCCATTAGCTTTTAAGGCAGTTGTCCTTTGGGTGCATTGGCAGCAAAGAGCAGATTACCTGACTCAAAAGTGAAGCACAGAGGTTTTATGTGTTTTACAATAACCTATTGTGATTTTTTTGCCCATAGCTTTTCAAATAGGAACATCTGTGTACTGAAAGTTGTGGTACGTGTATTATTAAAAATCCAGAGCCATCCAACACTTTACACTAAAACATAAGGTAAGACCGAGTGAAGTAAATGTTAAAACCAAGTTTAGACCTGGGTGTGTGAACTGTCTACATCTATCTATTTACAGTAATTACATGACTATGACTCTGAAATAGAGCTGAAACATTGTAAACCGTTTTCAATGTACACCAAAAACTTGTTTTTTAACAATGGTTACCTTACTCTGTGTTACCTTATTTTAAAACTTTGCATTATTTATGTGTGAAATGGTCTTCATGAGGTACAAAGTTATTGAATATGTTTTGCTTTATTTACATGATCTTATTGATTGGGGGTCTGAGGTAGTGCATTTTGACATAATATTTATCATTCCTAGATTTTACATCTTCACTTGTCAATTAACATCTTACCTTATAAGCTTGTGATTGGTGTCAATGTGCCACAATGCTAGGGGTGAGTATACACTGTACTGTCTCCTATTAACGGTATTAAGCTGCAACGCCCTCAATAACACTCCTTCTGGATCAACACGACGCATTGACTCTCGAATCCGCTCTTGCTGAACACGAAGTCCACGTGCAAGCAGAAAACCAGTCATTCTTTTATAACCACAATTCGGAAAGTCATTAACAATCGCTGACACTATTTGATCCAAATCTTCATCTGCTATCACAGCATAACTTGCAGAGACAGATAATCCATATTGACACAACCTTCTTTTCACAGTTGACGGAGACACACCTAACAGCACTGCAATCTCAGGAATAGTAAAACGATGATCAAGGAAAAAAAGTAAATGCTCCCTTGTAAAAACATATGAAGGCCTTCCAGGCACTCCAGAAAACGGAACACCGACTTTGTAAGCGGAAGAGAAATCTACAGGTGAATGCTCATGCGATGACAACAAAGCCATCCTTGCTTCACGTACAGTTCTCAGGATAACATCGTCTAACTCTAATACATGAGAATAGTGGTTTAAATGGTACACAAGACAATCCAGTTTGTACAAAAGATAGTCAAAATCGGGTCCAAATCTATCTTGCTGCAACATATCCAAGGTGCTCTGGACCTGTCGCGATAACAGAATTCTTAGTTCAGACAGCGGCGACACCTATCAAAGAAAAGTCGTTTTGAGGCACTGAAACAAAAAGTCCAATCAAATAATTTGACAATCAAAAACATATTTACGTTATTTTCTGTATGGTTTCCATAAGTTCCAAGGAAAGCAAAGAATGACAACAATAACAAACCCGTCGCCATCTTGAAATAGAGTTAGCTTTTGTTCTCAGTCCTCTCACGTCCACCTGGGACCGCGCGGTGCTGCACAGCAACAAAACAGCACAACTGAACGGCGTAACAGCACAACTAAACAGCGTAATAGCCCAACTGAATTGCATAGCGGAAATAGAGGATAGGAAACTGAACAGAAGTAACAATTAGTAATAACGTAGCGACAAAGAAAAGCTGACTTGGAACGCCAAACTGCTGTTCAAAGAATAAACTAGCAAAAAAACAAAGCTGGAAGCGCGGTAAGGAGCCTAACCATTGTAACAGGAAGGCAAAATGTAATGATAGCAAACTGAATTGGAATGGAGCATTACAATTTGTAATTATAAAATGGCGTATTTAAACTTCGTAATAACGAACGTGAGAGTCGTAACAGGCACACCAAATTGCGAAATAAGAAATCATAGCCTCGTAATTACGAAATCGAACTGCAGAACAGCAAAAGTGAATTTTGACCTTGATCACCCCTCATAGAAGTGAACTATAACTATTCTTAGTTGATTCCTGTGTTACCAAATTGCTTTATGGCCTTTGGTTTTTGGCACATTTATGGGAGGACCGACACAAACTGATCTATTCAGATTCTTTGGAAAATTTAAGTCGCAGAAAGTTTAAGAGAAAGAATCTTGGAAAGTGCTGGATGGCTTTATTTTGCACTTTTGAAGACATCAGATATTAGCGACTCCGAAAACAAAGAGAATTACGTTCTCAGTGCTGCGCATGTCAAAGTTGGAGGTGACACATCACCGAGAAAGGTCTAGTTCTCCATTACGTCTGAATCCGACTTTTAGCCTGGGGCGAAGAAAGTTAACGACGCTAGCGAAACCTGATCTTGCTGGACAGGCCGATGTTTTTCGCCCCGCTTGAGCAGTACCCTAATAGGCAGCAAACAACTCAGGGTGTGTAAGACCGAACAATTCCGATTATAATGCTACGTTACATTAATTTTTGTAGAAAGAGAAGACAATTACCGACCCTTTTTGATCTGCCAATGTTTGCGATATGACGTAACTCAGATATTCTTAAGTAAATAGTCGATCTTTGTTCTGAGTCGCTTAGCGCTTACCGGAAAAACGAATCGTTGATTATTTTACAATCCTTTATTTCTTTTTACGTAGTAGCTATTCGTACGGCACCCGTACGCGAAAATTGATTTTCTACTCGTACGGGAGTCCTCAATTTTCGTAGAATCTCTATAGAATTTTTAATTTTTTTTTCTGGTCCAAACTATAATATGTTTGCTTAGGTTCATTAAGAGATTTTAGTAAGCACTGGGGATTTCATTCAAACTAATTTACCCAATCTGTGCATGCTTTGAGAACGACTCATTTCGCGACACTTGGTAGTTCAGTCACTGTATTTGTACACGGATTGAAAGCCGACTTGCATTTGCTATTTGGTCCTATTTATATGGAATTCCTCTCAGACTGTGAAATAAAGTTACGGTTCGACTGGAAATTTCTTACCTTGTCTTACCTTTGTTTTCGTCTTGCTTTTGTTCATAGTGCCTTTATTTGTCTCATATAACAACGCCAACAAATCTGCAAGTACAAAACGGCCGCGTACGGTTCCGTATGAATAGCGCGACAGCGAACTGTTCGTACGGGACGGTCCAGACTTGTGTAGAATTTAATTGAATTCTTAAGTAAGTTCAATATTCGAGCCAAGTCATTATACTCCAGGTTTGTTTAAAACTTGTAAGAAATTCTCTTTACGAATATTCAGCCTACTTTATTGTTCTGTTAGCACGTCTTTTAACGAGAGTTACTGAGCATGACAATTCCGTGAGTTATTGTGTTGCGAAATGAGTCGTTCGCACAGTATGTACAGACTGAACAAATTAGTCTGAATTAAATCCACAGCTATCACTAAAATCGCTTAGTGCAGCTAAACAAACATTAAATATTTTGGAAGAACAAGAATTAAAAATTCCATATCAATTCTACGAAAACTGAGGACTTCTGTACGAGTAGAATATCAAAGTCCGCGTGCGGATGGCGTACGGATAGCCACTGCGTTTTTTTTTTAACAAAACCTCTGTTAAAATATAAGCTAATACACAACAGTACAAGGGGAAGTTACAAAAAATCACCCAGCTGTACGTAGTTGGTACCATTACACAAGCCACAGTAAATGGCACTTCCAGTATGTAAATCTTACACCCTAGATAAGCGCGGTTACACGTAATTGTTGGGTATGAACTATTTCACGTCCAATGGCGCATCAAGATTCATGTAGGAGCTACGTGCCATGGTATATTTGCCGCGGAAAGGACGAGTCACACGCTCCAGGTACAGTTTCCTTGACAACGGGTGGTGTCTCATGTACCTTACCTGATACTGGAACATCAATTCACTCATCAACTCAGTTCCCTTTTTCCATTTTGCATTCTACTTTACAAGCCAAACAGTTTTCCATCCCTTCAACATCTATACTACAACTTGAGCGTAATCTGACACCGTACATACCTTTATAGTACCCGGAGGAAAATAGAAAGGGTTGATTCTATTTACAAACATGATGTTGACTTTTTATTTACCAATTGTGGCAATGGCAGGTGAACACGCAATAGGACACAAGGTCCCATTTTCCCCCACGAGACGTATCACTGGAACCCCCTCCCCCCAACTGAACAAAAGACCAGACCACAATACCAGGTAAACTAAAGGACAAGAAAGCTTGACTCTCACATATTATGTCCTTTAGATTATCCTATAATACTTTGTTTGTTAATCAAGTGTCTCTTGTTTGCACAGACTGAACTACCTGAGACGCTCCCAGAGAAATCAAAGCAAAACGGTCCGCCTGGGAGAAATATAAAAACTACAAACAACACTAAAGCACACTGTAAGCATAAAATTCGAATTTAGACGTATTAAGCATTAGGAATTTCTATCTTACTTTCTCCTTCGTTATAATTATTTTGAGACTGTCTGCTGAGCCTTTTCGAGCGACCGCGTCGCCATTTTGCCTTCCATTGCAGCCTGGGCACTACCGTAATAGAAAGCCGCGTGTGTTGGACAGATTCAATGGCGGTCTGCACGTTGCGTAGCCTGTGTGACGCATCATTTTCGGGAAAAAACTCGTCAATATCTTCCTTTGGTGGCTCGTAGTACAGCACAAATATACGATAAACTTGTAGCATTACAACCAGGGCGTTCTTGACGGTCAGAAAGTACAAAGTGTCCTGGTAGACCTGATAATAGGCGATGATAATAAGACGAATGACAAGGAATGGTCCGTCCTGCATCAGCATAGGAATAAGCAAGCTCGCAAGCTCAGCGTAATCTTGTATCTTGGTGGCCACATTTTCCAGAGCCTTGCTAAACTGGTGGCAACACCCAGACCATCTTCCGTGTGGAGCCTGGGTAACAGCTTCCTCCTCATCTGTGCTTATAACTGACGCCATTTCCGGTTTAATTTCAAGACCGAATTTTGTCTGTATATATTTGACGCGTATCTCTTCACGTTCACTGCCTTCCTTACTTTGATGCTTTTTGTTTGTGTACAAAGCCTCTGAAGGTGCAACTTGATTTCTCCTCCTCCGCGTGTCCTTTTCCTCCTTGAGCTTCTTCAACTGTTCCTCCAACTGCGCCTTCTCCTTCTCCAGCCTCTGCGCGGTCCTTTCCATGGCGTAAATCGTCAAGGGAAACTGAAACAGACTCACACTCCAAAACAGAATTACAGCGTTCACGAAGTGCTTGTTACGAAGCATCTTGGGGTTCTTTATTCTGATCTCGTCCTCTTTGATAATCTCAGTGAATTCCATGATGTCTGCCGCTGTACCTATGTAGATGAGCAATAACTGGGACAGCTGGTCACGTGTTATTCCTCCTTTTGGGAGAAGCCACCTGCCAATCACCAGAATAAGAACCAGTGCCTGCTCCATAGTGTACAGCAGTCTTTCGTCATCAGTGATTTGTAACCCTTTCAAAAACTTAAACAAACGTCAACAACAAAATAAATACTTAGCACGTCTCACAGGCGAGTGTAGTGTGCTTTACAGGTAACCCATTATATTTAAGGTTGGTTATGATCAAAATGATTGAAGAAAAAGAGCCTGTTCCAGGCGTTCAGATAGGAAACGGAGCGCGATAGTATTGGCAGAGCTAGGCGAAAAAAATAGCGCCGGAAAATTGAAGTGGGCTTGGGACGGGCGGTGGGAAGGAACGCGAGTAAAACTTTCTTTAAAAAGGTCTTTCCGGTATAACAGAATCTGGTATACCCTCTGATTGGTCAGTTTTCAATGTTGCTGTCAAAACAAAGGTCGACAAGAAATGCGATCATGGCGGATCAGGTCAAATGTATCACGTTAAGTTCAAAATGATAGTAAACAACGTGCTGAAGAACTTTCCGCACATTGTTTCGCCTCGCAAAGAGCAGGTAGATTGCTTGCAGAATCTTGTTGCTGGGAAAGACGTTTTCACGATCCTCCCAGCGAAGAGTGTGAAATCGTGTACGAAATCCCTGAGAGCTGTAAAGAAAGTTTTACAGGCGTTCCTTCCCGCCGCCCGTCCCAAGTCCCCCTCCATTTTTCACCGCTTCATTTTCGCCTCGCTCCTGCCGGTATTATCGCGCTCCGTTTACTATCTGAACGCCTGGAACAGGCTAGACGAAAAAAGGAAGTTGGATCGACAAGAACCGTTGGAAACTTTCCAGCCACTCAGCAAGATCAGCAGCCTGGGTACTGATCAGCACTTGAAATGGTGGGTTAAAAAGGAAATCAAGGCCGGGAAAAGTAGGTAGCAGCTCCTCTCTGCTCTTCTCTTTTCTGCGAGGCAGCCTATAACAACAATGGCCTGTCAACAGGCTCCTTTATTAGGGAATTAAGCGCAACAAGCACGACGAGAGAAAAAGTCGGTGAAAGCGGAGCCATGTCCAGGCCTCGCTCGGCTCGCCCAGTTTTCGCCTAACCAGTAGCTACTCAACTGAGCAGCCTGTTCACAGGCTATAATAACTGTCTTTCTACGTACTGTAGGGTACTTACTTGATAGAGCTCTGCGGAGCGATTTACTGTTGGTAGGCAGCCTGCGTTGTCGTCCTGGTTGGTTAGAACACAGTCCAGTACTACTGTTTTAGCAATCCAGTCACAAGGAATGATGGTCATCAGGTATAAAAACATACTTGGACAGAACCTGCAGTACAGAAGTAAAAACCAGTTGGTTGGTGCTCATATGTGAAGCCGGAAAGACAAAAGTGTGGGCACACATGCGTTTAAGCAGGTTCGCGTCTATTACCATTGATTGAGATCGCTCATTCAGTTATTTCTAATCATCAGAATATCTCTTTCATGCATGAATTTAGGACATCAAGGAAGTAAAATATTTTCCTTCGAAATTCAGTTCCTTTTATTCAAGTGATGTAAATTTAACAAATCACCTGGTATTTCGACGTTGCTATGGCAACGTATGAGGATGTTGTTGAGGAACAACAACATGCACGAACGGTATAGAATACCCAGAAATTTTAAGGTCAAATCTCGCTATTAGTTTGTTAAAATCACTCATCAATAGAACAAAAACACAACAAGAAATGCAGTCCTTGCCTGTTGAAAATATTTCATGGTATAATACAAAAAAATGCTGACTTTGCAATTTCACGTTTGGTATATCATTTGCCCTATCATACTGTAATGTTCTGGTTTAGTTTCAATAATCAAATGTTGTTAATGCTGGTGTCTTCTGACGACATCTGACCAGCAATATGATGCTGTTAACTAGTTAACACCATGAAAGGCATTGAAGCAGTTCCTGGACTTCACCAAACAGAGGTGTACTTCACATTTGCAGCATTTCAAGTGTGAGTAGCCGGTCTTGCAGTGTCGACATCGCTGCTGTTTCTCCTGAAACACTGGAAAATGACCACATTGGTCAAACTGCACATCTCTGGTTGGGTTTGGTGCTGATGTTGCTTTCCTTTTCCTTGATGGTGTAGACGCAGGAACAGGGACGTTGAAGATGGTCTACCACGTGGCCTTGCAGCCGCAGCTGATGATTTCCCAGCCTTACAAAGACCAACAGCGATTTCGGTCTGAAACATCAACAGAGACATGTGGTTCTTGCGTGAAACATTTTTCTGGGTCAGGTGTCGGCGATACAAAAGCCAACCGTTCACAACAGCCACGCCGATGCAGTAGAATACCATGTGCATGTAATACTTTGTAGAGCGGTGACGGATGCGATACATTGACATCAGCATGTCACACAAGTCGACACCACCCATGTTGCTGTTGTACTCGACAACCATTGCTGGCCTATCGATGTTGATGAAATGCCCGTCCTTCCTGGACCAACGTCGTGCTTGCGCAGCGAGATCATGCCCAACATAGTTGGAAAGAAGTTGCACAAGACCATTATCAAACCAGCGGATAACCGTGACCCCTGAGTTGGCCTCAACTACAAAATCAAAGGACCCACGCCCTTTCTTCTTTAGCTCTTTTTCTGAGAGCAAATGCTTGTCTGCCCCCTTTAACCGGTCTTTGCGGATGGTTGCCACAGCCCAAAACCCATCTTTTTTCAAATGGTTCATTATGGCTATGGAAGAGAAGAAATTATCAAAGAAAACCTTGTGATTGACATTCTTTGGAAGTGATTGTGTCAAACGACAGACAACACTGCCACCCATAAGCAATTCAGGCTTTACTTCTGCTTTGGTTGTTTTACCAGCGTACACCTCAAAGTCGTAGAGGATGCCACTCACTCCGCAACGAGCCCTGACCTTGATACCCCACTTATTTGGCTTGTTTGGCAGGTATTGTTTCAAACTAGTACGAGTTTTAGTAGGGATGATCTGCTCATCGACTGAGTGGTTCTCCTCTTGCTGTAGTTGCTGACATTTCCCCCTCACAGAATCGAGAACAGGCCTTACTTTGAACAATTTGTCAAAGTCCTTGTGGGTGTTTGGTAGATTTTTGCTGTTGTCATTGCAATGAAAAAATTGTTTTATTTTATCAAAACGGTTGACCGGCATTACGTCTGCTACTGTAGGGATTTGCGTTGCCTTACCCCAATACATTCGCATCTGTGGCAATTTTATGATAGACATCATAACGAGCATACCTATGTACATTTCCATTTCATTATGGTCCAAACCAATTGAAGTTCCTGTTGTTTGTACTGAGTATAAGTTTGTTTGCTCAACAAGGTGGTCAATCAGTGTATCATCAAAAAATTGCTTGAAGTATTGCAGAGGTGTTTTATCTTCAAGTGGTGGTGGAGGAAAAGGCTCTCCCTTGAATGCTACATCATAGCAGACAGGCTGCCGCTGACGCCATCTTACATTCTGGGAAGTACTTCCAGTTTTGGAGCTTCCTGCAGCTTCACCTTCTGCCTCAATACTCTCAGTGTCATCATCTTCAACCACATCAGCATCATCTTCACCACTTTCATCTTCACTTGGGCTTGAATAATCACTTTCTTCATCAGGAATGTTTGCTTCATCTTCGTCATAATCACTTACCTTGTCACTGTCTTCAAAATTAGGCTCTATCAACGGCACACGTGGTCTGTCACGCTGGGCTCTGGCCCTTAACCAATAAAATGACCTTGTTGAAAACGTGGAAGGGCCAGACGTAGCCATTGTTTTTATCTGTGAATGGAAAATTATGTAAGTGAAAAGTTACAATAAATCGGTGAAATAAAAAGAAAGACAATTCATGGCCTCAAATTACAGAAATAAATACATAATGAACGGTTTGGGAGCTCATAAGAACTGGAAAATAAACATTCCATGGAACAGACATGTCTGAAATGAAGTAAGCTTACACAAAATACAAATAGAAAAAATAAGTAAATTGCTTTCATCATAAAAACATTCTATTTGCTCTCTGTAAGTGTATACAGGTGTCTATCACGTTGCTGTGACAATATACTCAGATATAACATGCATGCAGTGTGGATTTATTACAAACAAAAGAGTCACAAAATGGTGACATTACAGAGGAATTTTTACCCCCTACTGCATGGTGTTGTTGAGGAACAACATAACAAATCCCTCACGCTTTGAGTCAGGAATAACCATCGCTTTCAATGTTAGTTTCTCTTCAAAAAGAAAGGTCTTTGGAAGCACCTATAAAATTTTTTATGCTTTTCAGACTATAAAGCAGAAGAAGATAAAACGTTTCGTCTTACCTCAATTGTAAGAAAGCCACAGGCTGAAAACCTTCACGCTACTTCACGGAGAAAAACCATCGTGGGTTTTCCCATTCCCAGTCTTCTCTCTTTGCCATCCATGCTCTTCCCCAGGAGCCCACGGTTTGCCATTGAAACATAAAGCACGTGACTGTTTTTAATTAAAATGTTTTGTTGTTCTGGAACAACAGCATGCACGAAAGGGATATATGCTTTAAAAGATATAAAAGCTTTCTTACCCATCTTTGATAACATTGTATCTCTGTATAAAAACGTTTCTCTTTACATTTTATTGTCACTACCTTTAGAGAAGCTGGCGAACTCAATGTTGTGTAAAAACGCGGACAACAATAAAAGATTAAAGAGAGGAAGATTTCAAATAATGATTAAACCTGCTTTACTTGATCCACTCGGGTAATAGAAGATCACTGGATAAAGATGGTCAGCTTCTACAGACACTGTGATGCTGCGTTGAGTTGACAATTTGACCATTCAAAAGCTGACCTTGTTAGAACTAGCTCTTCGTAACAGCCAGTAATTAGACGACTGTTTCAGCGAGAAAAGAATTAGCAAAGAATCAGACTCTAGGAAGTGGGCTTAGAAGAAAAGTGTTTCTGACCCGAAGTAAAAGGTAGCTAGGTTGTCGTCCAGGAACCAAGGCCTTCACTGGGCAATGTCTCTCTCAATACAAGCCTCTCGATTAATGAATAGGCCACCCAACCTATAAATGAAGTTGATCTCAAAAACCGCCTGATTTATTTGTTCGTGTCTCCACTTACATCTAGTGTCCGCCCGTTTTCACGGCTTTACATGTTATCCAAGAGCCTGGAATAGCCTATTGTAGGTCTCCCTGCGAACTTCGTTCTTTCATTAGCAGCCTAACCCATACTACTGCTACTGCATTTGAGTGCCTTTAGTATTAAGTGAACTGATAACATGTCAACTGGAGGAAACGCGGACATTTTAGACGCTTAACAGCGATATATTTGATATAAGGACTGCTAAAATAGAAATTAATGAAGTGTTGTTTGTTGTTAAAGCACCCACTCTCAAGTGATCTGATCACGTTTCATAACCTTTCAAACGAGAAATAAAAGCAGTTTTAACGAAACAAACATTGATCAGAATAGTACCTAAAAGTTAACTGATTTGATTTTTTATTAAAATAGCAGCCGATACAATCTGGATGACGGCAAATTCGTGGAATTGAAATGTGTATTTGTCATGCACAGGGCATCTCACCGGCGAAATGTGTTTGATATAAGCGATCTTTTCTGCACGATGCAATAATATTAGACAGTCACAATTCCGGCCTGGAGTTAATTTCGCCTCAAGCATCTATCAGCACAATGGAGTGAAGATGGAACAAAAGGGTCGGACCGATTTGCTTTCTGCTACACAATCACACGCACTTCAAGTCACGTACAGCTTTGCTAATCCAACAGGTCTACAATCACCGATGAAAAAAAAAAAGATTTTTTAGCTTAAATGGTCATGCTGCCTCGCTGAAACACTCTTTAATAGAAGCAAGGCAGCTGAGGAAATTCCAGGGAATATTTATAAAAAGAAAGGCATTGTATGGACGTAAATTGAATAAGCATGCAGAAAGGCAGTTACCGATTGTATGAAAATAATGTCTGAGCAGAACTACTTCGTTTCTCTAATGTCTCTGTGGAGAGAATTAGGGGCGGAAAATTAGTTAAATCATCTCAACTCCTACATGGCATTTTTTTGGACACAAGATTTGCAATCGCGCATTTTTAGAGCTTTTTTTTTAGTTATTCAAATTCGCCGTTGTGCACCTGTCTCAAGTTATGTTTTCTTACGGAGAAAGTGACGTTTTTTTGTCGGCTACTTTAATGCAGAAACATTTGCATAAGGCAGTGCAAATTTGGAAAGAGGTAATAAACTTCCAGCGGCTTTCTAGCATCTGGCTTTCAAAATGCAATTAAGAGTTATCGTAGCAAACATGTTTTAAAATTTGAGGCGACCTTGAAATATATCGAGCTTGCTGCGTGTCATCTTTTCTCTTCAGCCCCGATTTTCAACAGTTCTCGTCAGTTTTTTTTGTGTTCTTGCTATGACTGAATAAAAGTAACTCCTATTTATCATTTCTTTAATAATATCAAATGACAACGCACAAATATACTCAAAATGTCACAGAAAAACTGAATCGGAAAATTACAGGATGACATGTAATGTGGGTTTCTGACACTCCACTCACTCTCACCTTGACAGCATTCGTTTCTAAGATAAACATTTTCTTCAACAAATCGGTTTGCAGAAGAAAATTATGATAATTAGAGAACCATGCGGAATAGTTTCCATTTAAAGAAACGATGACAACACCAGCAATATTGAAGATATAACACCTTCTCACACAGAGCTATGGCGTTGCTATGGCCGAACTCTCACACCAATCAAACTAGGAATAAGCGGCTTTTACCGTTGTTTATCTAAGACTCTTGTCCGTGAAAGTGACCGAGACAAGTTGGAATAAAAACTTCAAGCTGTCTGCAAACTACCTGTAAAATTGTCCTGTGGAGAGCGTTGTTTCTGAATCTTATTACTTGCATTCGCAGCGGGTGAAAACTGATATATCTTGATAAAACCGCTAGCCGGAACAAAGCTCCGCTCCGCTCAGAGTCTTGTTTTTAGATTTGAAAATTCAAAACAAACGAACCAAGGTATGTTTGAGTAAGGAGTGGTACAAAAATTTCGCTTGTCACTTCTAATGAACCCACAAATTTTTTACATGCATTTAACTTGTCTCGCCTTCACATAGCAATTTTCACTGTTAAACAGCGGTGACATGGGGAGACCCACTCATGAAAGCAGCTTCTTACGAACGGCTATTGCAACCTTTGTTGCCTTTCCTTAGTCAATCTTTTTGAGAAGTAATTAAAAAACTCATCTCGATAAAGTATCCTGACACGGTTAACAACCTATGGGGACCTGGCTGGCCAGTAGCGTGAAATCATCTATAGCGCTATTGCCCCGGTGCACTTACTTACCAGCTGTACTCATGGCCTTTCCGAGATCCAACAGTGATGACTGTTTCAACGAGAAGCGCTCCAAGAAGTAGCAAGAATAGAAAATACGTTTTGTCTTGCTTCAACTTCACTAGCCAATAAATCATCACAATAGCATGCACACTGAACAGAAGGCGTGTAAACAACGCTGCTATATAAGTGAAAATTCTCTCCATGGCCAGTTAACGTTTATCGAGATCCGCACTTCCCGCACTGACCAGCGTGTCCGAGTTCCAGAGAGTGCTTCTCCGTTTCAGTGAGCAAGGTTATCTTTCGCGATAGTCGACGGCCGCTTTATAAACTAACACTGTAGCGCGTATTGTTTCTTGGCTACCAAAGACTTCGGTTTGTCGTCCAGTTTGTTGTCTCTGCAGGCGTTATGGTGTTTGAAATAACACATGCACCTGAATGGATAATGGTCTGATGTTAACAGATTAATGTCTTAACGCCAACGAACATTAGGAGAATCTACATTTGATCTGTCTGGATTCAACCTGCTCTTCGTTTAATTATGCCTCCAGGACAAGCTGTCAGAGTTCCACTTTATTGTTGGCGAGATGAATTTTGGTCTTGCCTAAAGGCTGAAGTTTCAGCCAAATACCAGCCGGAAAAAGTCACTCGAATATAAAACCCGCAGAATAAAAACAATTCCAACGTTCTTCGAAGTGTTTCGTAACCTACATGCTTTAAAAGCATGTCAACTTTTCGCTAGAGTAAATGGAAGAGATACTTCTTATAGCAGTCGAAGCGCCGAAGCTTTCCGCGGCGCGCTAAATTCATTTTGAAGCAACATCTGCTATAATCCCCTTGTAAACAGAAACTAAAACGTAAACAGTACACAAAGCTTCTTATTATTTTACTTCCCACATATACATAACTCCCTAATTAAAACCGAAAAGATTATGATCGTGTACACAGTTTGATCGAAATGATCTTCTGTAGTAATTACTAGATTTTTCCGCTGCACAATGTTTATCTCAAGAATCTTAACTTCGAACAACTTTCAAGAGCTTCAAAATTCAAAATATCCATTTTGAAGCACTTCACCGATCCTCACGTGATTAATTAGTTATGAAGTATTTTTTGTCGCAAAGGCACAATTTTTCATACGTTCAACGAGATTTCATAAACCTGTCACTTCTGCAAGAGTACGCCCGCAAGGGCCAGTGAGGGTAAAAGGCCGAATGAGTTTGTGGAATGGCATGTGACATGTATGCAAAATGGCGCGAAAAAATTAATTCAACTGAAGAAATTAAATTATTCAACAGCCAAACGCAAGCTATGTAGCCAGGGGCACCCAACGACAAGTTTCGGTAGATATCTGTTCGGTGGAGGGTAATTCGCCTTGCGCTTTCGGCGTCGATTAAAAAGTGCACTTGGATTTTCGTAACTAAAACGTAGCCTAAAAAATTCGCAATTGGGAAATCATAACGCCTGACGTTTTCGGAAAGGTCGTAATTGCAGTTTTTGGCAGTCAAAAACGTCACCTAGCATTTTCGGAAAGAAAATAGTTCCCTAGAAAGTTCGTGGAAAGTTAATTTCAGCTCGCATTTTCTCAAAGGAAGATTTTGTTCCCTAACATTTTCGGGCAATTAAAATTTCAGCTTGGGAATCCGAACAGATGAACTTCTTCTAGCTTATAAAAACATCGCTTTAAACAGACTTCAAACACCATAAGGCACTTAAAAATGGCTTTCTACAGCTTTTGGTTGATTTGGTTCGTTGGGTGCCCCTGATGTAGCTGCCGATCTCGGTCACAACTACTCTCTACCGGGCTTGCTTTCGTATAAAGATTACACTTATGAACTCTCGAGGTGATTAAATTTGCCTTGAGTTTTGCTTTCGTAGGATTAGCCTGTTCGCAAATGATATTTGTAGCATACATGTATTTGTGAAGCTATGCACGAAAGAATCAGGGGCACCCAACGACAAGTTTCGGTAGATATCTTTTCGGTGGAGGGTAATTCGCCTTGCGCTTTCGGCGTCGATTAAAAAGTGCACTTGGATTTTCGTAACTAAAACGTAGCCTAAAAGATTCGCAATTGGGAAATCATAACGCCTGACGTTTTCGGAAAGGTCGTAATTGCTGTTTTTGGCAGTCAAAAACGTCACCTAGCATTTTCGGAAAGAAAATAGTTCCCTAGAAAGTTCGTGGAAAGTTAATTCCAGCTCGCATTTTCTCAAAGAAAGATTTTGTTCTCTAGCATTTTCGGGCAATTAAAATTTCAGCTAGGGAATCCGAACAGATGAAATTCTTCTAGCTTATAAAAACATCGCTTTAACCGGCTTCAAACTATGGCGTTCCATCCCCGCCAAAATTCAACTTTGTATTTTTCATTGTACTTTCTACATTTTATCCTACATAGAACATTTCAACTTCCATTCTCAACATTCAACATTGTAGTTGTTAGCTTCGACATCCAACATTGGCTTTTCGACATGCAACTTACGCGAAGAAGACGTAGTGAAAGCTGTCAACATCCAAGTTCTCGTGTTCTACATTCAACTTTTCGTGTTCGACATCCTAGTTTTTTAATTCAACTTTCGTCCGCTGGTTAGCGGTCAGTCAAAACTGTGGGCTCATCGACCCGACTCACTACCCCTAGAGTCAACCGCTCAGTGACTTTACATTGGAGAAGGTCCAGGAAACACTCTCCACCCCTAGACAGTGATTTCAAGACGGTTTCTTGGAAAAACAGGATCAGCGGATTAATGAATCACCGGATCAAGGAGCAGTTCAAAATAAATAATTACATAAATTAGTAGACATGCATATGATTGATTGTACCCCTGCGTGACTCAACCAAGGTCTCACGTATGCTCAAGTGCGTTGTGTTTAGGAAGAGAAAATTTGGCATAAAAGCGTTTCGGGCTTCAAATGTGAATAAATATTATACATATAGATATTATAAATATAATGAACAAAAAGCCATACCACTTTGTGGAGTGCAGTTTTCGCATACCGAAACTCGGAGTGAATTCAAAATAGTGGACTACATTAGCTCCGAACTACTTGGACAGCTACGACTGCGAGACATACAGCTGCAAAGCGACTTCCCCATCGGTAATTCACTTATGCATATGCTTCGCAATTAGAGGGAAAAGAAATTTAATGCATCTTATGTGACTAAGATGTGCTGCTCTCTGTATTGGCGAAGATGTAACAAGGGGTTAGATTCACGTGGAATTTCTAAATTATCCTGAATGCTTGACTCTTTATTTATATTTGTATAACATACAGGTATGTGATTGCATATGACTTCCGGTGCCATAAAAACACGAAGACATTTTGGAGGCTGCCGATGTGAACATCAAATTTTTTACTTCATCTCTTCAAATTTGTAAACTCTAAGCCTTGAAGGAAGAGCAGATGGAATGCCGCATCTGACTAGGTTTTGCGGTACTTCGGTACTTCCGACGGGATTTCACAAGAGAGGTATTTACCAATTGATTTCATTTCCAATTGATACCGAAAGTGATAAAATTGCATCGCCCAACTGAGTTGTTGTGGCCAGTACCGTGGATTATACACGGAAGCAACAAGTCGAAAATCTAAAGAAGACAGATTGTAGAAGCAGTTCTTACTCTTACGAGATTTTTTTTAAGAAAATACCTGACAACTTGCGAGGAAGAGCTGTTATTTTTTTTTGCCACCGAGAAGAACAGCAGGCAGAAAGTTTATTCCCACACTTTAGATCACTTCCAATAAAATAAATGATTCTGACGTTTGACCCACTTTTTTCACAGAATTCTCTGTTTCTCGACAGCTTCCACATCGGAACCGCACCAAAGGTTAAGCATGACTCGCTAAAGTAGTTGCGATGATTTCGCTGACCGCATTCGCCTTAAAGTAAACTTGTAAATCACTTTTTTCTGAAAGCCGCAAAAATTCCGGTAAAATTTGAGGCATCGAGCTGACTTGATATTCCATTCGCGAAAAAGTAGTTTTTAAAAGAATCACTTTTACAAGTTACCGACTCAACTCTGCCATACAAAACTCAAACAGACAACGACGCGAGTCGTAACGTTTGTATACTGAGCTGTAGCTAGTATAAGGCGAACCGAGGCACTTGCCTCAGTAAACATTTTTATTTTACATTTTCCTTCTTTGTGTGTATGTCTTATGAGGAACAATCTAACCAGGCTGTGTCAGTAGTTTCACAGAGTCGTAAGCTTTTTGATGTTCCTGTAACAGGATATAATATTAAAAGTATAATGTTAAATTAATATTAAAGAGGTGTTTGTTCGGTATACTATGCCTCGGTGACAATTTTCGTATGGCTACGGCCCAGGAATGTCTGAGTTAAAATCTATGACGTAATTTGTTCGCCTGTACGGTGTAATCCAATTTTCTAGGCCAGAATTTTCT
The DNA here is from genome assembly GCA_016490735.1 of Pachyseris speciosa. NCBI lineage: Eukaryota > Metazoa > Cnidaria > Anthozoa > Scleractinia > Pachyseridae > Pachyseris > Pachyseris speciosa. The sequence goes on from JAEMWC010000376.1 coordinate 508,393, forward strand.
GAAATTCCAAATTTTCTAGCACTGATCCTTGATCCTTTATCCTTGATCCAGTGATCCTTGACCCGGTGATTCATTGATTTCCTGTTTTTCCAAGAAACCATCTTGAAACAACACTGTCTTGGAGTGGAGAGTGCCTCCTGGGCCTACTCCAATGGAAAGTCACTGAGCGGTTGACTCTAGGGGTAGTGAGTCGGGTCGATGAGCCCACAGTTTTGACTGACCGCGAACCAGCGGACGAAAGTTGAATTAAAAAACTAGGATGTCGAATACGAAAAGTTGAATGTCGAACACGAAAAGTTGAATGTCGAACACGAGAACTTGGATGTTGAAAGCTTTCACTACGTCTTCTTCGCGTAAGTTGCATGTCGAAAAGCCAATGTTGGATGTCGAAGCTAACAACTACAATGTTGAATGTTGAGAATGGAAGTTGAAATGTTCTATGTAGGATAAAATGTAGAAAGTACAATGAAAAATACAAAGTTGAATTTTGGCGGGGATGGAACGCCATATCAAACACCATAAGGCACTTAAAAATGGCTTTCTACAGCTTTTGGTTGATTTGGTTCGTTGGGTGCCCCTGAAGAATCGTTCGGCTGCGAGACAAGAGAGCTTTTGCTCAGGGGCACCCAACGACAAGTTTCGGTAGATATCTATTCGGTGGAGGGTAATTCGCCTCGGGTTTTCGGCGTCGATGAAAGAGTGCACTCGGATTTTCGTAACTAAAACGTGGCCTAAAAGATTCGCAATGGAGAAATCATAGCCCCTAAGGTTTCCGGAAAGGTCGTAATTGCTGTTTTTGGCAGTCAAAAACGTCACCTAGCATTTTCGGAAAGAAAATAGTTCCCTAGAAATTTCGTGAAAAGTTTACTTCAGCTTGCATTTTCTCAAAGGAAGATTTTGTTCCCTAACATTTTCGGACAATTAAAATTTCAGCTAGGGAATCCGAACAGATGAACTTCTTCTAGCTTATGAAAAAATCACTTTAAACAGACTTCAAACACCATAAGGTACTTAAAAATGGCTTTCTACAGCTTTAGGTTGATTTGGCTCGTTGGGTGCCCCCGTTTTGCTATCTTGTCAATTTCACAGTGTAGGTCAAACTCTTTTGGCAGTCTTGAAATGGATTAAATAAAATTGTACTTTTTCGGAGTTGATTGTAAGCGATTTAGGAACGGAGTCTCACAGAGGCATATCAGTTATGGTTTTCAGAGTTTTAGAAGAGTCTCAAACCGGTCGAGCTCCCTTTGTTGTTATGATATGAATAACTGAACTCTCGAAGATCGAGCGACAAACGAGGAAAATATTATAATGACTCTATAATCAGTTGCGAACTGACTAATCCTATAAACGCAAACTCAAGACAAATCACTTCAAGCGGGTTCATTTGTAAAATATTTATATCAAGTCCATCAAAGCACAATTCCGCTCTACACTGAAAGATTTCTCGGTCAAATCCAATTTGCTTTCAACATTTTGTTGTCACCGAGATCAGCAACTACCTTACGATTATTCACTGTGTTAGGCTGGCAGACGCGATTAATAATCGCGAGCAGAGCTCCAGATCAAGATTATTAACCTTAAAATTGTTATTTAGAGAAGGGGCTAGTTGTTGATCTCGGTAACAACAACTTGCTGAAAACAAATTGGATTTGATCGAGAAATTTTATAACATCTGGTACCTTCGAAGAGGCGACTCTTGAACGCGAGCACTGAGTTCAGTTATTCATATCATAACAACAAATTAGCCGCGCGACCGATGTGAGACTCTTGTAAAACTCTGAAAACCATAACTTGAATAAGTCTAGAGCTACGAGGCTCCGTTCCTTAGAAAAATAAAATTTTATTAATCCATTTCAAAACTATCAAAGAGTTTGACCTACACTGTGAAATTGACAAGATGGCAAAAGCTCGCTTGTCACGCAGCCGCGCCATTTTGCAGATGTTATATTTCGCATAATTATGCAATTCCGCAAGTCGTGCCACATGCCATTCCGCAAACTCATTCGGCCTTTTACCCTCACCGCGCAAGGGCTCAGTAAGAGGTTTTCTAAGTGCGCGTAATGCAAACTGAAATCACCGACAAATTGACCAAGCCGAATTGTCCTCATATTTATGTCATTTGAAAAAGCAAACTGATTACTGCAAAAACCCATAGCGAGTCATAGCACATATTTGAAATAGGCCCGCCTTCACAAAGGCAACCGTAGTGGACGTGTGACACGTGAACATTTGATCTCAACTGCGACGAAAAAAACTTTTTCAGCGCAAAACATATCTAAACTGATATTTGCCAAAATGAGAAAATTGACGCGTTTTGAAAGAGTCAGTATTGTAAAGATTATTCCGCCTTTGTTTGGTAAAAATTTGCTATCTTATTTCCTGAATCGATGAAATGAGACTCACCAAGATGAGTGAGATCTGCAACAGCGACCCGCCATAGTTCATGCTCTATTTCACTCTTAAGAGATAACTTTTTACCGTGTTCTATCACAGGCACACGCAACCAATAACTAATTTCGAGAACTAGAATAGCCGTTTCAGAACAGCCGTTGACAGGTTTCGGCTGCCATTAGTGAAAAAAGGGTTCTTTCAAAGTGTTTCGAAAAACAAATGACACTGCCTTCAAGTGAAGAAAGGTTCATCTCCTCGGAAAAAGAAATTCTCGGAAATTCTAAATTATGACCCTATTTTGGAACTATTTGTAAACTTACGTTTCCATTTCCGTTGTCAGGCGTGGCATACAAAATTCATTGTGGGCTTCAGGTCTTGTGAACAACAAAATAACCACAGTACTTGGACAGACATGAATTTATGAAGCTCAATATAGGAGAGTATTGTCTGGAGCCATCTAGGATTACAAAGAGGCAGTTTGGAGCTCGCTTAAAGTTCGCGGTACAAGATCTTTTCTAAACAGTTCCGCAACTTCAATATTCTGAACGAAAGATTGATAACCGTCCATAACAATCAAATTGTGATAAGTTACACAAACATCCTTTTAAATGCCCAATTTAGTTGTCAAACTGAAAACCTACCTTCTAACTGTTTTGATTAATAAAATCGTTGAGTGGCCCTCCTATAAGGTTTGCTAGCTTTCAAACTTGCGAAAACGTTCCTCTCTGTAAACGTCTCTCCAATCTTATCGGAAAGGGAGCGGGGAAGGCCCCCTAAGGAAGATAAGTGTGGAGAGTGGTCTGATCTGCTCCCAACGTCAGTGGCTTCATAGCTCAGTTGGTTAGAGCATCGCACCGGTAATCGCGAGGTCACGGGTTCAAACCCCGTTGAAGTCCTGAATTTTTTTCAGGCTTCTTTTCGCAATTGCATAAATTGCGTTCACAACTGCGAGGATCATTCTTCATTTGATTTCATTTCCGCAGTTCATGTATGATTTGTTTCATATATCGTTCATATATCAATTCACGTATGTATTTTCGAAAAGAAAATAGTTCCCCAGAAAGTTCTTGGAAAGTTCACCTCAGTTTGCATTTTGTTCCCTAACATTTTCGGGCAATTAAAATTTAAGCTAGGGAATCCGAACAGATGAACTTCTTCTAACTTTTTTATTACCTTTTGTTATTTCTTAATGTACAGGAATGAATACTACCGAATGTTAGCCTACTCACTTACATAGCAACCCAGTCCCCACATTATTTTGTAGTTGTTCTCGTTCAACTATTTCCCAGATGGGAGTCGGTACAAGGATGGTTGAAGAGGAAGTGCATGCCTTATAAAGCGACTCGTATCACCGACTCACAGGATAAAAACCAAATAACTCACTTTTTCATGCAAGTATTATGCCCTTTTCATGACTGACTGGAATAATTTGTTTTAATGACGTGTAGTATAGAGTGATAAACACTCTGACGAAAGGCTAGCCCTCGAAACGTCAGCTTTTTGAATCCCTTTACGGTGGTCAGTTTACGTTATCAACTCCGTTGATAAACCAAATTTTCGTGTTTCACTCCCCCACCGACGCAGCACCACAGTTTCTTTAGAAGCTTTTTTTTTATTTGTCCATTATATTTTTTCTAACCCCCTTAATTCATTTAAAGTATAATGTCTTGTTTTAGAACTCTCCAGTGGCTGAGGTACAAGTGCAAATGGTGTTGTATGGCCTTTCATCTTTTACTTTGTAGACAAGGCAGCCAGAAGTGAGAGTGAGAGTAAAACCCTGACTGTTGGAGAAAAGCAACTGATTTTAACGTGACGCGCCAGGACTTGCCACGCCTGCACTCAAAATTCAGCTCAAATTCTAGCCACAAGCGGCAGCACTGGAAAGGAATCAGTGGTCACTCGTCATTCATTTGAATAAGCTGTCTTGCAAGCCCTTTGTTGGCAAATTCCAAGGGTGACATTTTCTCCTAAAGGAAACATTGTATCAGAATACTATGTATTCAAAAAAGTTGTAAGTTAGTCAGTTAACCTGCCCAGTTGTGCACTTTGTTCCTGAATAATTGAAGTGTTCAGAGGAAAAAAACCGTAACGCCGATTTGGCTTTCTTTTAATGCACTCTTACATGGGATACTGGGTATCATGTCAGAACATAGTTCTACATTTTATTTTGTGATGCGAAGGCATGGATTTGGCCAATAAGTACTTTATAGGAATTTAGCTAGGCGTTAAACTAAACCAACCGAAGTAAGGCACCAATGATTTCTTTTTTTCTCAGTTTAAAGCCAAACAAAAAGATATCAGCCACCCATCAGATCCTCTTTTTGTTTCTGTTTCTTGAGTTTTTGGCAAAAGTCATCAGCTAATAAGTCGAATTTCAAGCATTCAGGCCACAAACACAGAACCACATGTACATTTTGAAAGTCAATAACCAGTATGCAGGCCAAAGAAGAGAAAATTTAGAGAAATTGGCATTATCAAAAAATCAAAATCATCACTTAACGCCTTTTGTTCTTCTCCAACACCAGTAGAGTTAACGAAGCGTTCGTAAACTATAAATGGGGTACCTTATTATAGGAAATTAACGCTCGTGTTAATTAAGGTATTTGAAATTAACGCGACTTCATTTAACGCGAATTGAAGGAAAAACTACATTTCAATAAAGGAAATTAACCCGAAAGAGGTGGTGACATTTCAAAATAAGGGAAAATAATGTGATACACAACAGGAACAAGTTTATGTTTTAAACACCAAGTGTAAAAATCCGCAATATCCGTGGAGCTGTCCCTGAACGTTACTTGGCCAGTCGAACGTCCTTTCAGTGTGATCTCACCCAGATAAAATAATGCTTTTTTCTTTTTTTCAGAAATACTGTAAACGATTTAACCGTGTGAAAGATTGATCTGAAATACAGTGCGCGCAAAAAAGCTATTGTTTTCTAGTTGTCAAGAATGTCTGGAGTGTATCGAGAAAATAATGGTGCGCCACTTAATTAACGATGTGGAAATTAAATTGCGTTAATTTCATGAAGCGTTTATTTCCTATAATAAGGCATCTGTCACTCAATTAAACTGCCACATAACCAACTCAAACAACCCACACTCTCACCTTATTTAGTACATGCAGGTTAGCTCCATTTTCCACCAAGATTACAGCTATTTCTGCTCTCTCCTCTTGGCAAGCCATATGCCTTAAAAACAAAAAAAACAAACAAACAAACAAACAAACAAAAAAAAAACCCACCCTTTAATGTCACAATTAAATTTCTACAAAGTACCACTACGGTACCCGTGTGCAAAGAGGCCGGCCATTGTGATTAAGCTGACCACCTTTCAGATCTACACAGAGACAAGCATTTGCTACATTCAGTGAACTGTCACAAATCTAATGATTACAGAAATCCCGTGATTATTAATTTTTGTGGACACAAGTTGTTGAGACACTTAGTCAAAGCACAAACTAATCTACACATACATTCAGGATGCAGTCATATTTTCAGAACAGTACATGAATTGCTATTACGTTTGTTCTTGTTTGTTCTTGCAAAGTTAAATCAGCATTGTACAAAAAAAAAACCAAAACAAAACAAAACCAAACAACAAACAAGCCACAATTTTATGGAAAATTAAGATCCAGCTGTGCAGTGACATACAACAATTCATCTCTAAGTTTTTGTGCTTTTTGGTCTTTCTGTCTTAAACAAGTGGAAACCTTTTACAAACTAAATGTGAGAAGGTTGTCAGGTAATTTATAATAATTTATCTCACAAAAGAAAAATTAATGACATCCAAGGATGAAACTGAGTTTTTAGTCAGCATACAGCTAAAATATAGTAAATACTCCAAACTACTTTGTGCAGGTGTAATTTATGTATGTGACTTACAGTGTAAGAATATTTTCTATATACGCAATACTCACAGTGCTGTGTTACCCTCAACATCCTGGATATCACAGTAGGCATTGTGTTTTAGAAGCAACTTGACCATTTTGGAATGACCCCTGAATAAACAACGAAAACTCAAACATGTTGCACCCACTACAAAAAGGTCCCTGGTAGATTGATTACATTACAAGCATGTGACTTAAATGTACCAGTACATGTACAGTGTAATAGACCTTATCACGGTTTAAGATGCCATCTTGGCAGGTAGACAAACAATAGCAGAAATTACGGTGTTTGTATGCAAATCCATTGTAAAAAAAAACCAAACAAACAAATGAGTGAAATGCCTGTTTCTCAGCAAAAAGTTATATATTGCTAATTAATGGTACCAGTAAGAGTTCCACTGACAAAATTTGAGGGATTTAGCCACGCCAGAAAATGTCTCTGGCTTTTTGAATTTTTCTATACATTTGCTTGTAATGTTTTGCAGGGGGCTGAAAAATTCCTGGGAAAAAATAACAGATGAATGTATGAAAAATTAAAAACCCAGAGAATGTTTTCTGGCATGGCTAAATCCCTTAAATTTTGTCAGTGGAACCATTTGCCTAGTACTATCAATTAGCAATATATTTTTTGCTGAGAAACAGGCGCTTCATACATTTTATTGAAAAAGGAATTGCATACACTCAAACACTGTAATTTCTGTTCTCTTTGCCTACCCACCAAGATGGCGTCTTAAACCATGATAAGGTCTTTTGAAAGAAATCATGCTTTTGCTCTGGAACTGCTACAGTTAGTGACAAACATAGTTCAATAACTGTAGCTATTTGGAGACCAGAAAATTCACTCATTCTGTCCGAGTCATACCTCATTAAAGATGTATTCAATATTTTTCTTAAACACATCTACAAAAGAATGTATATATATATGGGTTATTGGCCAAGCGTGAGGTCAAGATGGCAGGATATTGGCCAAGTTCTTTGTTTGCGTGTTTATGGACCGAGACGAAGTCGAGGTCCATAAACACGCAAAAAAAGAATGAGGCCAATATCCCGCCATCTTGACCGAACAAGCGTGGTCAATAAAGGATTTATTATATGACTCAAAGGACACTATCAAGAGACAGTAAAATGTGGGATGAACGGGCTATCCCGAGAAGTCAAGATGGCTCCATCTTGACCTCGCCGGTAGCCAATCACAGCAGGAGAATTGATTCATCTTGACCGCTGAAAGAGCCAGTCATATGATAAGTATATACATGCATAATGCTACACAGGTAACCATATGGTGCAATGTTACCTTGTACAGTTGGTTGGGTATCAGGCTATAAAGAAGACTGGATTTTGAAACAATTGCTTACATGTACACATAGACAATATGCACAAATCAACTAACCTAGATGCAGCACGGTGCAGTGGAGTGCCAGCACTTGCTTTATCCTGCTCATTAACATGTGCACCATTTTGAAGAAGATTCTCTGCAATCTAACAACAATATAAGCATGTCATTTTCTTAATAAATAAAAAATGTGCTCTACTTTGCAATCTTCATCAATTCTGATGAAGTAGCAACAACTACTACTACAGCATAGAAGAGTGAATAATTATAGAAGAATTTAGTACTCAGTAACACTGATTTTGGATGGTACATGTCGTCTCTGGACTTTCACTCTGCCAAAGATGTGAAATGTCCAGTGTTAATTGCATGTTCCAAGTATGGTGTATATACCACACAGGTAAGAGGCCCTGTTAGAGGGTGTCTTTATGTCCTCCATCTGAATTTCAAACCTTTACATGTTGCAATTTCGGAAGGGCCCCATGTCACTGTCAGAATTTCATGCAATAGCACTGATGTCGATGTCGCAATTTCGGAAAGTTTCTGAGGTCTTTTCTCCAACAAAAGTGGGTTGTCGTAATTCAGGGGTCATAACTCAGTGTGTTTTCACACAGAAGACTTACAGAACGATTACCAAACTCATTCTAGACATTCTCCTCTGCCCAAATGCCATCAAGTCACTGTCTTTTCTAAAATTGCTAATGTCACTGTCCATTTTGCTTTTATTTTTGTCCCTGTCATCATTTCATGGGAGCAGTCTTGTAATTTGTTGTCATTTGTTTCCCTTGTTCCAGAGCCGTGTCGCCTGTTGGAAGTGTTACCCTAACAGGGCCTCAGGTAAGGTTAATACCATCCTCAACAAGCCTTCAAATCTTTAGTTGTTCTTACTGGACATAATTAAGATTACCAATAGTACTGGAATTTAACATTCCTGAAATGCAGTACCTCATATCTGTTTCTTGATGCTGCATAATGCAAAGCTGTTTGTCCTCCTTCATTTTTGCTGTTAACATCAGCTCCATAGCCAATCAACATGGATACTATAGCATCCCTTCCAGCTGATGCTGCAATCATCAGTGGTGTCCACTGTGACTGAGAAATGGAAAAAATAGTATTTGATTTGTAAGGGTTTGCACCATAAAATAATTAAAACAATAAATTGTTTAAAAACGCATATGTTTTACAGCAACGCATGCTTGAAAACATTTTTTCATGCTAATGCTGGGTTATTAAGGCCTCAAAAATCTGTTTTAAGTTACCACATGTACTGGTACATGCTGGTTTTGGAATCATGAATCCTGTTGATGAGTGTGAATTGTACAGTGCATGACAACAGAAAATTTTTCAGGACCAGAAAGCTTAAACAAACATCCAGAAACATAGATTTTAAAGGGGATGTTTTTCAAAGTTACTGTAAACATGAATTAAAAGGTTAATTTGGCAAGTTTGCACTGAAAACTGCTATCACTTACACTGTTATCACTACAATTGAATGGCTGAGAGCATAACTGACCTATGCTGAATTATAGGTAGTTTTTGGATTTTGCGTGGATTTGTCTGAATTTTTGCATGTGAACTGCAATTTTATTGAAAGAAGATGTAATGTAATTTGCAAACTACTCTCGTGTAAGGTTGATTTCTTTGCAGTTTTTTTGTTTTGCAAAATTCAACATAGGTTGGTTATGCTCTCAGCCCTTCAATTACTCTGCTATAGTTACATACTGGTTAAAGACCAGTTTCTCAAGTCACTAACTCAGTTAAGACATTGACAACTTCATTATATTTTCCACAGAATGTACAATAATAAAAGACCTGGCACCGCAGGTAGCCAAAGCTAATCAGGGCGTGCCAGGAGAAAGAAAAATAAACAAAATCTGGTAACCTCTGCTCAAAAATAAAATAACATCTAGCTAACACAATCTTCTGTAAATGTATAACTACAGGAGCCTAGAGAACACCACTAGATATTCTTCCAGACTGATTGGGGTAAATTGAACACAGGACACAGGCCATCTGATATTATGCGATAGTGCGATTTCGCACAATTGACCTCAAATCGCATCCGATCGCACAATTCATAAATAATCACTTAATTAAAAAAAGCACACAATTCTTAAAAAATAAACCATAAATAAATGCCTTATCTGAAAAAATTCTGCATCTGCACTTAGTTTCAAGACGATTTACCTTCAAAAAAGGCCGAGAAATGTTCTGAAACCATCAATTTCAAAAACAATTGAAGTTCAAGGCATTATTTTCATTTTTGGCAGGTCCGGGGCCTGGTGCTTGTTTTTGCATTCTTAAAGAATTGCCTATTGGTGCAATGCACACAATTCTTTTCTTTGAGTTAGCCTATCACAATTGCTGATATAAATCCATGACATATGATCCTACTATACTCACGTTCTAAGTATGTGGTAATCGGAAAGAGCAAAATTTATATCAGGTAAGTGTTGTTTGACAACAAAATATACATGTAAGCTTATTTAAGTTCTTTCACGTATATCGCCAACGTCCTCATGGACAAGTTTATAGTGTAAACGCCCTGCATGCACTGTTCCTTCATGTTCAACTACTGGGAAAACCAAATCACACCTTCCTTCAAATTTGACTGCCAAAGACAGAGCAGAAAAATACGCCACCGGTACGTTCAACATGGATGCTGGACTGATGTTTTGTTCGTCATGTCACGTAGTAATCGATCATCTAAGAAAATCATGATTAAATTTTTGTCCCAATTCACTCATTATTGCTTATTTATTGTTCCTTTATGAAAAAATTGTAGTTAGAGCAGCACAAAAGTGGTTTTCTTTCTCAGAATCCTAGTAAAACAAGCTTAAAATAGTTTAGGAATAAATCGCATAATTTGCATAATTTACCACATAATAGTCCATTCTTATTGCACCATCTACCCTGAAAACATTGCACAATTTCTGATTTTTTATCGCACCCTATCAGATGGCCTGAGGACATGAAATTTCTCATCCACAAAAAGACACTATTAAGTGATAGGTTTCATCTGGCAAAAATGCATAGTATCTATGGATGGCACTCGTGCATGAAAAAATAAATAAATATTTCTGTTTATTTTCTAATTCATTAACAAATGGGCTGCTTACATTATGTTTTTACCTTTTACATTTACTTTGTGTTTCTTTTTTTAATTTCTTCCTCTTGTATCGGGTCAAATTAGTGAGTTGTAAATTCTAAAATAATTATGCTATTTTCAGTGACTTTTACAGACAGTGTATGAGGAAGGGAATTTAACTGTGAATAATCTAAAAATGAAAGCTTTTCTCTGTCTTGGGATTATCAGGCTGGTACAGTCATGCAGCTGCCCCTTCGAAACTCAATGTTCTTGAACCCAGCATTATAACCCTTTCCTTTCCCAGGATAATATTTTGTTTTTCCACCGACCGCCGACCGGTTAGCTCAGTGGTAGAGCACCGGACTACCGTGCGGGAGGTCGTGGGTTCGAACCCCGGCCGGACCAACACTCAGGGTCTTTAAATAATTGAGGAGAAAGTGCTGCCTTTGTAATGACATCTACAAACGGTTAGACTTTCTAGTCTTCTCGGATAAGGACGATAAACCGTAGGCCCCGTCTCACAACTCTTCATAATTCTCTGATTCTGTGGGACGTAAAAGAACCACTAGGGACGCAACAAAACTCTGGCAGTGACCATCCCTAGTGTCTGTCTTAATTTGATATTTACATTACGGGGGCACTCATAACTCATCTTCATTAATTGTAAACTGCGTTATAAGCAGTCTGGCAAAGTCCCCCGGTCAGTGTTGTAATGCGCATTTGAATATTGCATAGAAAATGCGCAATATAAATGTGATATATTATTATTATTATTATTATGTCAACTATCAGCCAATAGTCCCTGAACAGAAACACTACCATATAGAACAGTGCTACAGGATACAACATGCAGAGAAGAACATTAGACCAATAAAACTTACATCATCTTTGTTATCGACTGGTACCCCAAGATCAAGCAGAAATTTAACAATGTCGGTGTGTCCACCAGATGCTGCCCAGTGAAGTGGCATCCGTTCATTCTGTCAAATAATTTCAGGGTAATATTAACTCTTGAGAGCTCATGTGCCACTTGGCATGAAAAGGATGAGCGAGTGTGATTGATTAACTCTTGAACAACTCCCTGGATATCAAGGTTACATGACATCATCAGCATCAGTGGAGGAAATGGAAAATAACCTTCCCACTTTTTAACGGAATGAATGGCGTTTGGAAAAACAAGAGGCCCCTGCGAAGTTCTCCCAAATTTACAAGAGAGGCAAGAGAGCTACCATCTCTCAGTCACACAAGGAAAGCCAATTTCTCTTTATTCTGTACAAAAATTAACATTTGAGTAATAATATTTTATTAAAGAAGACACGAGAAGGGAGTTCTATTCGTAAAAACTGTAAAAAAAATAAAACTATGAGGCTTTAAAAATTAATAAAAATTATGTCACGCAACCACTTCAGCTCAAGAAACCAACAAAGTCCACTAACGAAAAACGAACATGTGCACGTTTGTCCGGTCGCCTATGGTCGGGTCACACTTACTATATTCTTACCTCGTCTATTTTAGTCGCCAAACTCGGTTTCAAATCTATTTTTTCCTTTAATTCTTTGAATTTCCCCTCATAAGCGAGGGAACAAATTTCAACGCGGGACATTTTCAACAGGCAGCGCATTAAGCGGAGGAAGTACTGGGGACTAGGTTACCAGGGCCCTCGTGGTAACCAGCGCCAAGCGCCACGCGAGTAAGTACTCCTCTCGTTTTTTTTAGAGGAGTGCTGCCATACTGTATTTTCAAGACCAGAAATCCGGTAAAAGTTCTTAGGTGACAGTTAACCCGAAATTAAGAAATATCCCGCAATTCATATTTCAGCAATTCATATTTCATATTTCAATGCAGTTTCCTGAGAAGTTCTCCCAAATTTAGCAATTCATATTTTAGAACCGTCAAACTTTGGAACTCATTAGACAATACCTGAAAGTTAAAACCCACACTAACAGACTTCAAACGCTGTCTAAAGAAAGAGTTACAGTCGAACCTCGATTATCCGGATTTTTCGATTATCCAGACTTGCTTAGCTGGTCCCAGTTTTTCATGAATATCTTTCTCTTCAAATTAAGTAACGAAACTCCGGTTCAAACTGAATTTGTTTCGCTTTAAAACACAAATCTGTACGTGTTTTGAGCTCACATGCGCCATACTACGGCGATGTGTTTCACTGAGTTCTGATTTGCTCAGGTGTTCTTTGTTTCTAAGTGAAATTTCGCGCTCCAATAGTTCAGTCATTCATTTATAGTTTTAGCTCATTAATATTCATATGTTCGATTATCCGGACTCTTGATTATCCGGACTGTTCAGCTCAGTCCCAATGAGTCCGGATAATCGAGGTTCTACTGTACTTTTAAAATTAGAGTCTCAACTGCACACTTAAATCTAGCTTAATTTATTGTTATTTTCACTTGTTTTATATTTAATTGTAACTTTATTCTGAAAAGCCCTTTAGGACGACTAAAGTATGTATCAAATGAAGAATGATCCTCGCAGTTGTGAACGCAATTTATGCAATTGCGAAAAGAAGCCTGAAAAAAATTCAGGACTTCAACGGGGTTTGAACCCGTGACCTCGCGATTACCGGTGCGATGCTCTAACCAACTGAACTATGAAGCCACTGACGTTGGGAGCAGGTCAATTGTGGGTTCACATGTTCCCGTGAAAGAAATGAGTGTGAATGATATATGAAATGAATCATATATGAACTGCGGAAATGAAATCAAATGAAGAATGATCCTCGCAGTTGTGAACGCAATTTATGCAATTGCGAAAAGAAGCCTGAAAAAAATTCAGGACTTCAACGGGGTTTGAACCCGTGACCTCGCGATTACCGGTGCGATGCTCTAACCAACTGAGCTATGAAGCCACTGACGTTGGGAGCAGGTCAATTGTGGGTTCACATGTTCCCGTGAAAGAAATGAGTGTGAATGATATATGAAATGAATCATATATGAACTGCGGAAATGAAATCAAATGAAGAATGATCCTCGCAGTTGCGTATGTATGTAAAGAAAGTTTATTCTATGAGTTTCCATTCATCACTGGTTCACTGAATAACCTGATTGGCTCCTTGACGGATCCGAATGCTATGCAGGTCACAACATTACCTCTAATGTTTTCTTTCGTATTTACTGCACTTGCATGATGTAATCAGATCTGTATTGAAGTGATTTTATTGGAGTAAAAATTATCCACACCTACCATCACAAACCGGCCACGGTTTAAACAGAATAAATGCAAGGCTGATACTACGTGAAAAAAGTTGACTTTGTGAGACACCAACATGACCGAAACTCGATAAAGTAGGGTTGCAGTTATGGACAGCTGTTTCGTCCTTATTGGGACTCGTCAGCATGGTGTACACTGTAGCGAATTTAAATGACACCAATTACAATGTCGGCGCAAATTAATTACACAATGACCCGTTGGACCCTCTTGTTCCCCGGAACACGCGTTGCCACTCCACTGCTGCAAGGCTGATACTACGTGAAAAAAGTTGACTTTGTGAAACACCAACATGAGCGAAACTCGATAAAGTAGGGTTGCAACCATGGACAGCTGTTTCGTCCTTATTGCCGGACTCGTCAGCATGGCGTAGCGAATTTAAATGACACCAATTACAATGTTGGCGCAAATTAATTACACAATGACCCGTTGGACCCTCTTGTTCCCCGGAACACGCGTTGCCACTCCACGTGTCCTGGAAAGCAAGGAGTCCAAATGTCACAATGGTGTCTCGCAAAGCAAATTGTAGATTGGCCAAAACCAATCTTAACAATAAACGCATGGATAAAAACATGCTGAAATAATACACAGCATATCGGATCTATAAAGATCTACGGCCAAAAATACGGTAAAGTAAGCCCATTCCAAAGCCCATGCCAAATGGCTTTTAAATTTCTCTACTAGCTTATAAAGTATCCGATGAAGCACAATTCTTTACGAGGAGAAATTCTTTTTTTTAACACGGCAAAATTCATCAGTAAAAAATTTTACAAAAACCTATACCTAATTACAACTTTGTCGAGGAATTAATTACTAAAAATAAACTGCTTTACATGAATGCCGTGTCTGAGAAAAGAGTGCAAGAGCTAAGTTTATAAAAGAAAGCGTCAAGGGAATTGCAGAGTAAAAAATCAGAACTAACTATAAAAAGTACAATTAAAAATCTTAAGATTCCGTCATAATTTTTCTTAAATTGTTTCAATAATAAGCCTTTCTAAAAAGGAAGGTCTTCAGGGCTTTCTGAAAACTACCTAAGGAATTGCACCACCTCAGCTCTAGAGGGGCACGTATAGAAAAAGCCCTGAGCCCATAAGATTTTAAATTAAAAGATTGTGTCTTCAGAAGCGGCATATTTCCTGATCTAAGGCTATGGCCAGGTGTATAAAGGTCTAACAGCTCCTGAAGATAAACAGATGCAATACCATTCACTGCTTTATAGCGGAGCTCCGGCGGAGCACCATACCTATAGAAACCCGTCAACTGCTTTTCTCATGGTAAAAATGGCTAGCGGTATTGCTCGTGGGCGCGTACGCACGACGACGGAGTTGCCCAATAATTAATAATATCCTAATATATACATTTAGCCAAGCCTAAAAGCGGAGCTCCACGATTATTAGTTTTTTTACTGGTATTGAGCAACACAGCATGGCTTTCCTGGCGCCAATATTTTATGTTTAGAGTAGTCAACAGGAATTGACCGCGGTTCAAAAACATCAAAACATTACAAGAAAACAATACAGTCGACGCGTGTGTTTGTTCAAAAACAAATTTAGCAATCAAAGAATGATCAAATATTTTCATCCAACATCGTTGGACGAGCATGTTTGACGGTTTAGCCACCTAGTGCGCCATTAAATGGCTTTCCATGTTTGATCGAAATCAAACATGTTCATCCAAAATTTCGCATTACGAACAAATGTTTGATCGTTTAGCCACCCCAACAAACAAATCGTGCACAAACGGTAAAAAGCAACCAAATGAGCCACGTAACGTAAAAGATTTCAGCGGCAATCATACGCAAAAATCATTGTTTTTGGACTCACTTGGTCCCGTGTTTGGTCAAACATTGTTTTGCGTTTAGCCACCAAACGTTATGCTTGACAAACACGATAATGGATTAAAATGTTTGATCTCTTAGCCGGGACTTAACAAACATATTTTATAGTACGTTAAGCTTAGACATAAGCTTAAATGTCGTAGAAAAGAGAAAAAGGAAAACAATCCTGATAGTTTGGATAGGTAATCGCATGGGGCCGAATAAATATCACTTGTGCCAGTTTTCAGAAAGCTGCTGAAATTGCCCTCGTCACACAAAACCTAAGTGATACTAATCCTTAATTTTACGCGGATTCATTGCGATTACGTGTTAATAACACAAAGGCAAACGTTTCAGTTCTTAACACTGCAGAAACACAGACGCCGAAAAACATGTGCAGTCAGCCAAGCGGAGGAAAACACTTGTTCGCTTGTAAAACAACAAACAAACAATTTGACTAGCTACTTCTTTGTGTCCAAAACGAGTAGATTGTTATTTATATCCAGTCGAGACAAAAATACAAGTTTCATTCCTGAACAAAATTAACAACTATTAAACCAAATGCTAAGCTTATTTAAGCTACCTGTGTTGTCGAGCTTTCTACCACTTGTAAATACGCATCGATCCACTATAGTAAAAACACGCATCTACAAAAATAGCAAACGGTTTGCTCAAAGAAAGAACTTCTTCCACCAAGTGTGAGCTACTCGTTCCTCCCATTAATTCCGGTGAGTTGTTAAGAACTTTCTTGGTGAGCTGCAAGATGTCGCGGTAAAGTGAAGAAGCCCTTTGTTTTTCAACCACACAATCCGGGCGCGATAGAAGTGGATCCAAAAATTGAAGAATTTCCTGCGAACAACCTTTTGCTGTTCCATTTTCCAGTTGAAAATTCACCTTCCGGAGTATCTTTTAAGTAGTTCTTGATTTTTATGCCTTTTATGCAAATTAGAGACAGAAACTGAACTTAGAAGATGATGTTGTTTTGCTCAAAATGAAGACACCAACTGAATGTGAAATCTCGAGCCGCAGAAAGCGCGCGAAAAATTAAGCCTCGTTTTGGCTCGGGTGTCTCGTTTCGGTTAAATTAACTTGACTTGAGCCTGCGATCCAATCGAAAACCATTACCTGGTCAGCGGTCAACTTCAAAAAAAAAACAGCGAACCTCGATGAGCTCTAACTTGAGCCCGCGATATTGTCACGAGGTAACGGTCAGCGGAAACCTTGTTTTGACAGGTGTCAATTAGCCATGACACGGATGCCCTATATCAAAGATGTACGCTGTAAACAAGGTGATCAGCTAGAGTATGGCCGCCATGTTGGATTATTACCACAAAATCGCCATAGGCGCGGCTACACAGTCAGGGAATTGATTAACAACGTCATTCCGCCTTGTTTTAAGCCCATCCCTGATTTTAGAAATCTTATCAGTGAAAAAAATCATCAAAAACCTCTACGAGCTGTAAAAAATCATCACAGCTAGGAAGCTTTTCCCCCGTTTTTACGTGTAGCAACCTGTTTACAACTCCGAATACAGCTCGAAGCCAAAAGAAGAAAGACCCAATACCACTGCAAAAACCTTGACGGATCTGAACCCAAATCCCTACGTCTTCTTGAAGATTTGTTTCACAATTTTTATATTCCAGCCACCAGCTATGAATGTGAAACTGAGGAGCTCAGACGGCTCCACTCTTACAATAGACCTCTTTAGCTTGTACGTTTTGTTTTCCCAATGTAGGTCATGTGATGTTCCCAAGGGAATTTGCCTTTTGTCTTTTCATAAATTATGCGGTACATATGCACGTGAATATGACGAAATTTCAAAGAAACAGTTCTCTAAGGTAACATCACATAACCTAAATTGGGAAAACAAAACATACAAGCTAAGAGGTCTGTAAAGCAAGCATAGCTCAAGTAAGGCTCTCTTCTGTTGCTTAATGCACATTCACCACGATACAGACATCAATCTGTGCGAAGTGGTAGACTTGTTAAATATGGAATAGCTGTGGTCAGGAGATGACATTGTTGAAAATGGTTAATGTTTGTCACTGGCTTGTAATATATAGGCGGTTTTTTAAGACGTTTCGTTTCTTTAAGACGTTTGATGTTGTAACGCGTGATTAAAATTAACAAGAGGCCATGTTGGCCTGTACTCGGCCTTCCCGCAAAAGGCAATTAGAAATTGCAATTTGCTACTTCACTGATTCACCTGCACGGTTGTAAGTTAGAATAACAAGATCTGAATTCCTTTCCATATTTTATTTTCACTATGGTATCATGTTCATCATGAGCAGATAGTAGCACTGCCTTCTCTAATACAACGCATTCTTCAAGTACAGTCAACACTGCTTGTGTTATGGATGTAGAAAACGATGACCCAAAACATGACGGCATAGAAAACCGACTAAGTAGAAAACGATGACCCATAAAAACAATGAATGATTAGTGGATTTTGTCTGTTTTTGATCCCAGGAGTTTGTTTCCTCATATAGGTCCGCTAGCTTGCACTAAAGACTGTTACAGAACGCAGGATTTTTTGGTATAAACGTTACTGGAATCTCGGTGAAATATGAGGAGAAAAAATATTCAGCAGGGTGAAACTGTTTGCTGAAATACGTCACTTGAAACAGAGACATTGCTAAAGAGAGTAAGGTTCCTGCAGCCAGTTCTATAGTTGGACTTCACGTCACGCAGTTTAAAAATATAATCGCTTATCATTCAAAAATAATGTCAAGAAATTGAGATATTGTACAAAAATAGTAAATAAACTACCTGTAAAAGTCTCAGGAGTGTGTGATATCCCGTACTTGAGTTATTCAACAAAATGAAATGTACCCCTCAAAATTACAGCAGTTTAGTATATGTAGAAGCCACGGGTACGATTAAAACATCTGGACTTCAGTTTGGCTATGTTAAAACCTTTGGTCTCGCTGTTGAACTTGCAAACAATCGTATTGACACTTCTGTCTACATATTAGTTGTTCACACCTAGTAAACACAAGGTGAATCCTCATTTAGCGTTCGTGATAACATATGACGGCCTTCGGAGGTCTTGTTTTATGCAACCTTGTCCCCAGGGCCTTCCGAGAGGTACTGCTAAATTTAGCTTGCGCTTGCGCAGAAACGCCGGAAGTGAGCTTTGTGGATGAAACTCGACAAACGCGAAGAATAAAACGACGCTGAACCAAGCGCATATTTAGACTCGGCCGACTTCCGGCCGATTAAAAATAACGTTGCGCGAGCGCTATGCGCGAGAGTTTTAAGTTATAAGGGAGCGAAACATTTATAGACTTCTGGGATGACGATGTGGTCATTCCCAGCGTTCGTATCTTTCACAGATATCCAAGCTTCAAGGAAAAGCCGTTTATGGTAATTTGGCTCATGTCCGACGACTTTAACATTGTCAAAGTCCATCTGATGATGACATTCGTGGACATGGCTCGCAACATTCGAATTTTCATCAAACATCACCGACTGGCAACCTAAATTATAAACCAAAATTTATTAAAAATCCTGTACCACCTTTGACTTCCATTTGGGGCTATTTTGTTCTCTCAAAATGAATTATGATATATACACATCACTTTAGACTGTTCTGTGAAAGGCGACTCGTCAGCAGTCGAAAATCGCAGTAAATCAGACAAATGACAATACAAACAATAAGCAGCTGCATGAAACAAAGCTTATGTTAGACGTGAGTGGAAAAGCGTCAAACGAAAATAACTGTGGATGTTGGAAAAGGAAGATTTATGAATCCTTTCTGGGTGAAAATCCCTCCTCAGCACCGTTTTAAAAACATTTCTTTATACTGATTATTTTCAAACGAAACAGATGCAACTCAGTGCGGCTTTTTATTCAAACGGGACAGTAAAACGCGGGACGAACGGGTTATCCCGAGAGGTCAAGATGGGGATTTCCATGCAGTGGTCGCTGATGAAGTCGTCAACCATTTTCAGTCTGTCAAGAAAGGCTTTTTCATCGAAAGGCTCCCCCTGAGATGGAAGCGGATCGCGTCCAGAATTTTTGAGTTTGCCTTTTGGTCGAGGGTCGAGGGTAAATGGTCGAGGGTCGAGGGTAACTAGTCGAGGGTCGAAAAATTGTTCAAAATTATTGGAAAAGTATTTCTAAACGTCGTCAAATCAAAATTTCATACAGGCTCGTGAGTTTTCGGTGCTTGTTTTCGCCGCATACTCGTCATGTGTTGTCATTTCCCACGGACTATAAAAAAATAATAAAAAGAAATACAACTTTAATAGCGGTCAAAGCAGAAAAACTAACAACAAATTACGAGAGACACCCCTAAGCAACAAAAGCAAGTATTTGTGATTCGGAAAGATATTATTTGCCGTCTTCATGTCTCGGGGCTTTTGATTGATCTAAGACCTGAACACAGCGCGGGAAATTAAGTTCTATTTTTT
Organism: Pachyseris speciosa; assembly: GCA_016490735.1. NCBI lineage: Eukaryota > Metazoa > Cnidaria > Anthozoa > Scleractinia > Pachyseridae > Pachyseris > Pachyseris speciosa. The sequence continues at coordinate 528,540 of JAEMWC010000376.1, forward strand.
TAGCTTTTGGTCGTAGAGAAAACTGCTAAGATCTTTAAAAAGAGATTTAGAGCAAATCATCCCAAATGAATTGCAGCAGCGTTTTATGATTCTGCGGATGGGGATGCTAATGGCGGATCGGGAAAAAGAGGATGGAAAAATGCGGATGGAAAAAATATATGAAAATGAAAAACAAAAATGAATGTAAACGAACAATTAATGCTACTGTACGAATACTACTGTCTTTCTGGAAACAGAGTCAACTTATATCAGATGCTTTATTAAACCGTGGTCGCGTTTATTTTTCCCCAGATACTTTGAGAAATGCCAAACCCTGGACAGGCTCACATAACAACGCCCCATTTAACTCCGTCTATCCCGTGTTGTAAAGCCTACTGTATGCTGAGTTTTTATTACTGTTAATATGTATTTTCCCATTCACGCTACCCTTGGCAATGTTAAAGTCTTTATCGAGCGACCGACTTTATTTCGCCATTAAAATGTAACCGGGGAAATTCTGAAAAATTTGTATCCTGTCCTAAAATAATGTAAAAAAAAAAGGAAAAAAAGAAAGAAGGAAGCGTTTTACAGCGCCTGCTGCAGGAAAAGAACCCAGTAAATTTTATTTAGAGCAAATATGTTATCTTTACAATTATCAGGACATCAAGAAATCAATCTGGTTTTGATAGTTTGTGTTGAAGTGCCGACGAAGCGACGGTGATTACAACATTTCGTATAAAACAACAAGTTTCCTATATATGGTTAAATGCACAAGCATTACGCAGAATCATAAAAACCTGCTTCAATTCATTTGGGGTGATGGCTCTAAATCTCTTTTTAAAGATCTTAGCCTTTTTCTTAAGACCAAAAGCTAAAAAAATATAACTTAATTTCCCGCGCTGTGTTCAGGTCTTAGATCAACGAAAAGCCCCGAGACATGAAGACGGCATTAATATCTTTTACGAATTTTGTTGCTAAGGGGTGTCGCTTGTAATTTGATGTCAGTTTTTGCTCTTTAACCGCTATTTAAGTTGTATTTCTTTTTTCTTTTTAGTCCGTGGGAAATATGTAAAAGTTAAGGACAACAAAGCTAGACACGATCACAAACACAAATATGGCGATCCTGCGGCGAAAACAAGCACGAAAACTCATGAAAACACGAACCTATATGAAATTTTGATTTGACGACGTTCAGAAGTAATTTTTCAATAATTTTGGAGAATTTTTCGACCCTCGACTAGTTACCCTCGACCCTCGACCATTTATCCTCGACCCTCGACTAGTTACCCTCGACCCTCGACCAAAAGGCAAACTCGAATTCTTTTGTACTCAACCCGGGCGAAGTTGGCCCTCTCAGCGTTTTTGTCGAATTTTTTGAAGCTTGCCACACCTTTGACCACAAGCTCGAAAGCAGTTAAAGTTGCGAACACAATCGGGTTCAAGGTGATACCCCTCCGCAACTGCAGAAGAAACGATGGCCTTGCCCGCCACGACATTGCAAAACAGGTTTTTCCTTTGGAAAGATCGGAACAACTTGTCGTAGTCCCAATGCTTCTTGTGGTAAAAAGCGTAAAGCTTCTTCAACATCTCGACGGTGTCCCGGTAAAGGGAGGGGTCGATGTGGTTGAAGTCGAACACACAGAGCTTTGGTTCGGCGCCGGCCATTATATATTCACGGTCGGATTTTTGTGATCAGGCAATTGTGAATTCAAGCATGAGATATATTTTGAAAGGATTGAAATCTGAGGGTTTATAGTAAAGTTCCACATTTCCTGCAGTAAATGCTTTATTGACATTTATTGAGGTTACAGGGCTGCTACCGGCTGATATTGATTGTCTGTGGTACAAGCTCGTTGCCCCAGTTGGGGCCTGTCTCTTAACGAAAATTAAAATACCAGAAGGTCAGCCGAATAAAATATGAATGGCTTTGAAATAAAAATTGTTCAAAACAACAATTGTGTCTTGGCAATTCATTTGAACCCTTTTCAAAAGACTTCGATCACGTTTTGTTTTTTCTTCATGAAAGGCTTGTATGAAAAAAGGTTGGCCAACAATTTTGAAACCATTCAAATCCAAATCACCACCCAACTTCGGTTGATGAATAACACATCCATTCATATTGAACGCATTTTGCATTGTCAGGCGGTGTACGCTCGAGCTGAACAATGGGCGGTCATCGTTGTAAACCCAGTGGTCGTTTAAATTCAAATTTCCACCCAATTTTGGTTCAAGAATGAAATAACTGTTCATGTTCAAATCATTCATCATCGTCATCTGCCCGTTTGTTCCACCAAACAATGCTGCATTTTCATCGATGACATATTTGCCATTTAAATTTAGATCCCCACCCACTTTCGGTTGATAAAGAGCATGCCCACCAAGGACCAGATTTGTCTCCATTGTCATACCGAAAGGGTTCACCCTGAGCATTTTGGATGGGCCGCTTTTCATTTGTTTGGAATTCAAATCCAAGTCGGTTTCCATTTTCAGATTCAAGAGAAGCATCCCATTCATATCCAAAGGGGCTTGCATGGTCATCATTCCACTGTCGACAGTCCAAAGTGTATCGAAAACGCTCGTGTCCACACTTGAAACGTACCCAGAAACTCCATAAACAACGAGGTGGCCTGTGGTTGACCCATAGGTTGAGCCGTGCAGATCCAAATAAATGTAGTTGGGGGTGCTGTCGCCCAAACAGTGGAACTGAATGAGCGTTTTTGTGTAGCTGCTCAAGGTTCACGTGGTTTGGCTCGTGATGGACGCGACGGTGGCGCTTGCCCTCACGGACACGTTTTTCATTTCGATTGGAAAGTACTCAACTACAAACGTGTAGTACCCTTTCGCCAGCGGAAAGAGATTGAAACCGATCCGCGAGCGATAATCGTCGCTGGCCGCGTCTTTGACGAGAGTGAACTCATACGCGTTTTTGTTGACCTCGTGTGGGGAGGCGGCGAATTTGACAATCCCATGAACATTAATGTTGTTTTCGGATGAGGAATCATCCGACTCATCCATGAGGTAGCTGAACGGGTTTTTGTGCCCGCCCGACAGGGAAAGGTGCGAGTGATCCACGTACCCTTTCGTCGCCGCGTCCGTTTCGTTGACCGGCTTTTCGAGAGCGGTGCTTTTGTGGGCCCCCATGTTGAGATCGCCTGTCATTGATTGGCTACCGTCCACTTTCAAAAAGTTCCCTCCCGAATCATTCACATATTTTTTTGTTGCGGCGTCACTGTCTGCGGTTGGAGGTTTCAGATCGGTTATTTTTTGATGTCCCATGTTCAAGGCCCCATACATCAGATTTGTGCCGTCTCTTCGGAAAAAATACTCATGCACATAATCTTTGTTCACCGCGTCCTTGAGGTTGAAGGGGGGGGGGGATGCAAGATTCACGACTGCGTTGTCGTTCATGTTCACGTCTTTTTGCGCGATCGCGTCGAATTTGGTTCGCAAACCTTCATCCACGTATTTTTTGTTGACGGCGTTTTCAGCAGGCGTACTGGAATCGACGTCTTTCAAATCTTCAGTGGCATACCCAGCCATATTCACATCACCCAGCGCCAGGTCGCTTCCGTCCCGTTTCAACCAAAGCGCGATTTCAGAGTCGACATAACGTTTGTTCGTGGCATCGAGGTCGTTCACAGCGTAAACCATGTTGGTGACAAGGTTTCGCTCCATGTCAATGTTCCCCGTCAACGGAGTGCTTCCGTCGAGTTTGGCAAAAGTGAATGTGGCGTAGCTTTCACTGACCGCGTCAAGAGGACCAGCCGGCGGACCCATATTCTCAATCGGGTGCCTGCCCGCATCAAGAGGGCCGGTCATTGGGGTGCTGCCATCTCGCTGCACAAAAGCCTCCGTCTTCACACCCCCAGCCCCCGCATGTCTTCTGACAGTTCCAGGCCTTTTTGCAAACCACCCGATATACATTTTGAATTATTTTTTCACCCATGCAACTCGAAACCGCAAATGAGAGACAAAAAATGTTTCGGTCGGCTGCTGGAAGACAAAGGCAAACTACACTGACAGTAACAGTTTTATCAGCGCCGACGGATTGACGGTGAGGGGAATCCACCTTTCCCTTCGCGCCAGTCAACCTTTTCATGTGACTTTGCCCCTTGTATTCCGTCAAAAGCATGAGCTGTTTTCTTGACGGAGGGGCGGGCGTTATTTCGTACCACACAAAGGTTGGTTTCGCCTGGCAGGAATCAGCGCCTTGGGTGATCCACCAATGAAGGTGCCCCTCGCTCTCGTTGTGTTTTCTGGAAAAACAACCGAGCCCAGCAGATGAAAAGATGTTGGGGCAGCGGAAGATGAAGCTGTTTGCGCATCCGTTGGGTGTCTCGTTGCCCCAGGCCTTTTTGCAAACCACCCCATCATATTGTTTCATCGAAATTTTTCTTCATCAGTGTTCGCGGTTTGTCGAAGTAAAAGAAGGAGAACTTTTGTCGGTGGCGCGGTCCAGCAGGTTATGAGGAATCTCCAGCTCGTCGGCGATTCATTTGTTCTCCCTCGGGAGGAAGTTGAAAAGGCAGAAATGGCTGCAGTTGCCCCGGATGTTTTTGGGGACCTTGTAGTAGGTTTGGTTCAGGTAAATGACACTGCAATTCCGGTGCCGGCCATTGATGAAATAGTTTATGATGTCGTTTTGGTTCTTTTCGCAAACCAAGTCGTCGAACAAGACGATTTTTTGGTTGTCAGGCGGGAGTTCTTCCAGCGAATGATTTCGTCGCCGGGCGCCTCGATGACCTCGTACCCCACCTCGGTGTCGATGTTTTCGGCAAAGTCGCGCAAGAGGGCTTGGTACTTGTGTTGGTGGAGGTTTTTCGTGAAGAGAAAGACTGTCGAACCCCAACAGCTCGTAGAGCATGTGCAGCAGGATGTTCGTCTCGCCTGAATTGCTTGGCCCGCAGATCAGAATCCTGAAAGTGTCGGCGGGCATGGCGGGGTGCCCCTGCCGGAAACCGTTTGTGGCGGCGACGTCGGGATCATAATTTGGAATTTTCATTTTTCCCCTCTCTATATATTGATGTCTCTGAAAAAATGGCGGCAAAAGGCGGAGGCTGAGGCGGAAGTCGAGAAACAGGAACAGGCAATCCGCCGAAAGTTCAAAACAAACCGAATCGCGAAAGAGGTTGGCCAGATTGAGGCCGAAGAGCTTTTGAAACCAGTCACGACGAGGTTGGACCGAGCGGCAGAGGCGCTTCCCCGCCCCGAGGTGGGAGTTCCCGACTACGCAATGGATGAGTTCGACCGAATCAGCCCGTTTGATTGGGAGGCTGAAACACCGCCGCCAACCCCCGAAGAGGAGGGTCCACTTGTGGGGGATGAGTTTTTTTCGCCGCCGCCGCCCCCACCAGTTGAGGAAGAGGTTAGCAGTGATGCTGAGGCCCCCCTCCCTCCACCACCACGCCAAACGTGGGATAATCCGGAAGTGCCCAGCCTGCTCGAAGGGACCAGGGAATCTGTCCAATTGCAAACGATCAACCGGCTTCTTACACAGTACGGGGACGACCCCACCTATAGAGTGAAAAAGAAAGGGTCCCCATTCCACGGGTTTTCGGTGGCAGATCTTCGAAGAGTCCAAGAAGATATTTATGACCGCCCGAACCCCGAAAATGGGGTTGAAAAAAACTCCCCCGAAAAAAACAAGAGCCAAAGAACCCTCAACTTTGGAACAGGCCATTCTGGCGCGACGGCCCGCGATTGTACTCGAGGAGGACGAAGAGGATCCTGAAATGTGGCCTGAATGGGGAGACTGGGAAACGGAGGGCAGTGGCTTTGGTAAGACCGCTGACAACATGATCCACCGACTGTACGTGGGCCTTGGTTCGATGCAAGCCGGCAACTCTTCAACAAAACTCCGCAAAGAGGTTTCTGCTTTAGTCGAAAAGCTCCTCCGACTTGGTGTCATCAACGAATTTCAGGGCCGCAAAATTTTCAACGATTACATACGGCGGTGAAATGTTCACCTGCTGCTCGACTCAAGCCTCGCGAAGCTGCAACGAAACGGCGCCTCCCAGAAGCCGCAGGACTTCACAATCAATTTTAACCCACCAATCCTGCCCGACAGCAGCCGAAACTACGACGCGGCGCTCGATAACCTTATCACCATGAGCTACTCTTGGTACAACGTCGCGGCCGCCTACAACAACAACACACTGAAGTGGTGGAAGGCGGGGGAAGCTTGGAAAACGTTGACCCTTCCCGATGGGATGTACGACTACGCAGGCCTCAATCGCGCCTTGCAGACTCACAGCGGTTTCGTGGACCCCACCGCGGCAGAAAAGAAGCACGTCTTCAACCTGTACTTCGACTACGCCATCACCCGGGTCGTGATCGGAGTGGCCACTGGGTATGAACTTGATATCACGACAGGCGATTTTGGAAAACTGCTGGGCTTCGACAAGAAGGTTCTGAAAGACGCCACAACCTTCACGGGTGACAGAATCCCCGACATCACGCGGAGTGTCGACTGGGTGTTCCTGGATTGCGACCTGATCACGCGGCGGGCCAAAGACAAAGAGATGTTTTGTTCACCTTCTCCACAGCCAACCTGAACCCCTCCGCCAAAAAAACCTCTCCGCCCCAAGTTTCACCCAGTCAACAGGTCTCGAATCGACGCGGTGAGAATCCTGGTCACCGACGGGCGCAACAACATTCTCGACCTCAACGACGCGGACGTGGCTGTGGATCTCATGATCCGTGAAGCGTAAATTTTCTCCAAGAGTATACAACATGAATCGCCTAAGCGAGTGGATGAAATTTTATGACCCCCGTGTCGGCCGGTACCGCTTCAAACACAAAGGGTCGGGTGTGGTTCGCGACACTCTCATGGCTATTGGCAAACAACTCAAGAAGGCGGCCGCGCCGGGACTTAAACCGGCCGCCGAAAAGGCGGTCGCCAAGGCAATCGAAAGGGGCGGCAAAAAGATCCGCCAGCTGCTGCAGAGCCGCTCGGCAAGCCGCCCCGCCTCAGACTCAATGGTGAAACTCAGCCAAATTTTGGCAAACCGGCTGTGAAACTCCTTTGGGGAAAGGGAAATTTTTTTTGGTTTGTATACAGCGACGTTCAGGACGCCCCGCTTGCTTGACAAGGTGGACTTCCTCCAATTCCAACTCAACAGCCCGCTCAAGTTGCCGGGAAATGGGCAGGAACAAAACAAAAATGGGTTGGTGTTTGCTGTAAAAGACCGAGACGTCATTCCTGACTGGTACAACGCTTATTTCCGGGTGGAGTACGAGCTGGAGGTGAAGGCCGACGGGGGTTTTGTGGCCGCCGATACGGCGTCGGCACCAGTCAACGGCTCCTTCTCCCTCATTCAGGACTTGAAGGTGAAATCAGCCCGAAAAATGCTTTACGAAGCCAACGGCGTCCACAAAGTCGTCTTCATCAAAGACCTGCTGGAATTCTTCGACGACTACGCGCGAAGTGTGGCAAAAGATGAGTTTTGGTATCTCGACAATGACAACACGACTGTGACAGGCGCCGCTGCAACCAACCTTGCGATAAGGACGCGCGCGCTTGTTTCACAAGGAGACCCCCAGAAGACAGTCAAAACTATAATCCCCCTCAAAAGCTATTCGTTCTTCGAGGAGTTGGCCGACAAACTCCTCCCCCCGATGCAACTTCAGTTTGAGGTGCGGCTGCAGGATAATAAGTAGATGCTTTTCGGGGGCGCCGCCGCCGCCAACCACCGGATTGTTGTCAAGCTGTTCGAGCTGTGGGTTCCGAAGTTGATGTTTGCGCCTGAGGGGCAGAAGATCGTGAATGAAAACTTTCTGAAACCCACCCGATGGCGCTACATGAAGGAGACACTGGTTCCCGGCACCGACCGACGGGACGCCGGAGGACAGTGGTTGATAACCCAGGGGGTCAAAAACGCGAAGCATGTGTTCATTTTCATCCAAAAGGCGGCGAGCGTGATGGAAGGGGGTGTTGCACAGCCAACACCTTTGTCTTCCACACCTTCGCGCTCGATGGCGGAGCGAAACTTGCAACTTGCTGCCTTCAGTACGGCTCGACCTTTTATCCCGAGCTGGAGTATGACGGGAAAGACCAAATACGGATACGGCGCGACCTGATCGACTACAGCTACAGGAGAAACGAGATCAACACCGGGACCCAGCTGAATGTGGCCAACTATTCAACGCTTTACCCTGTCGTTTATTTCGACCTTCGGTCGACAAAGGAGAGCATGACTGGCGACGAAAAGAAGCTGGTTTTGCACTACCGCTTGAACCAAGCCGCCACGGCAGATTATTGCCTGTACACCGCCGTCCTGAACGAGGAAGAGGTTGCCATACAGCAGGTTGGCAACGAGTTGGTGGTTGTTTGAGTTTCAAATTTTCTTCTTTGATATAAGATGCCAACTGTGTATCACCCATTCAAAGTCGCTTTGTCGGAGGACCAAAGGCACAGTCTCGCGAAGGCGGTAAAAGAAAAGGCGGCTGTGACTCTGCGTGTCAAGCCGGAACAGATTGGAAAGGGCGACGACCTTCTATTAACCACCACACAAATAAACTGCCTGAAAAAGCCTCCGGCGCCGGCCGCGGTGCGGATATCACATTCAGCAAAACAAAATAGGAAAAACAAAAAAGCTGATCGGTGGCAACCTCTTTTCTGTGGTCCGGGCACTCGCCCCCACTGTCGGGAAGGCCTTGGGAATGGCTGGGCTTAGCTTCGGCGTAGAAAAAGCTTTGAAAAAGATTTTCGGCAGCAATGTTGGACCCCAGGAGGTGCAGCTGTACAAACTTGTGCAAGTGATGTCCCCCACGCAGAAACAGGCCCTTGAAAGGTATCTTGTCGGACAGGGTGCGGCTCGCGGCGGCGGCAAAGCGCAATATGGGGGCTTTCTTGGAATGCTGGCTTCCCTCGGAATTCCTTTGGCGATAAACCTCGTACAGAAGGTGTTGGGAAGTGGGACGCGCGTGGGACCGGCGCGGTCAAGGAAGTCTGCACCCCCTCGTCTTCCTGCGCCGCCTGTGGGGAGAGGCATGCAAATGCGCCCTCCTCCTGTCCTTGGAATGTGGGAAGACTGGGAATATCTAATGAAAAAAAGATGAAGTTCAGGGATGTGCCTCTTTCCAACGTTGACCTGCTGAATTGGTGTGAATATCTTGGTATCCCACTCAAGGGCATCTTCTCGCGCAACGAGGCCAAACCTCTCCAACATTCACCCTGCATCATCAACCTGGACGATTTCGGAAGTTTGGGAACACACTGGGTTTGCTGCTGGCCCGGACCTGAGTATTTCGATTCCGTTGGTCTTCCTCCCCCAGACGAGTGGGAGCAGGAAATGCGAAAGATGGCCCACAAAACCTTTCTTCGGAATGACAACCAAATCCAGTGGATTGGAAGTGTGAGGTGTGGGTATTACTGCCTGCTTTTCCTCAACGAACGCAAAAGGGGCACACGCTACAGAGACATTCTCAAGATGTTCTCCCCCGATGTTCATCACAACGAACAGGTTGTGAAAAATTATTTTCTTAATATACCTTGACCAATGGCTGATTGGTATTGTGTGCGGGACAAACGTAAAACCCCGAACGTGCCTGGGTCTGAAAGGGTTGTTACAACCAAAAATGGGCGAAAAATGGGGAAAGCCAAGTGCGCGGTTTGTGGGATAACAAAAACCCGCTTCTTACCAAAAAACGCGAGCCTCTCGCCGGGAAACTGACGGGGCCCTCTCATGCACAGGGCTCTGGAGTTTTGACTGACCTTGCTGGCACCGCGCTCGACTTCACTTTGCAACGTGGGGTTCCATATCTCACGAAAAAAGGGGTGGAGGTGGGTCGCTATTATGCTTCTGAGGCGCTGCGTAACCCGCGGCTTCAGAAAAAGGCAATCAACTATGGGCTGCGCAAGGCCAACCCAGTTTTGGAGAAGGTTTGCAGTGAACTGCTGGACCAGCTTTCCACGAAGGTGCTCCCCAACATCCGTTACTAAACCGACAGGCCTGATCTTGATGGAAGAGGCATTCCTGTCCCCTTTCCCTTCGTTGATTTAAAAAAACTGTGGGATGTCATCTCTGACCCCAAACTTTTCAAAGGCCCTTTTCTGAGAAAGAGGAGCGTGCGATGGTGTCCGAATACAAACGCCAATACGCGGATTACAAGAAACGGAGCGGCACCCGCAGCTATGGCTCCTTGTTAAAATGGAAGGGCTATGGGAGACGTCTTAGGAGTCTGTTTGATCCCCAGTTTGTTTCGCAGAGTGTGTTGGTTCCCAATTTCGCAACTGACACAAAGTTTTTGAAAGCTTTCGGCAAAGCCATCCCCCAACACCATGGTTTCACAGATGTTCTCAAGAAAACCCTGCACAACTACTATGGAACGGGCGTGGATGTTCATAAATTGATTGGGAAACTGCCGGCACCAAAGGGGGGTTGGACCCTGCCCGGCCACCACTACACCGGACCTCACAACCCCTTGAACCATCAGCTGAGCTTTGACCCTGAGACGGGTGAGATCTTGGAAGTATTTCAGAAACCGGCTGGCTCCACCGACGCGGTGGCCATGCAGCATGACGTTGATTACGGTAGTTGCGATTTCCGCGCAAAAAAGTATGGCGAGGACGGAAAAAATGCAAGCTTGTTGCTGAGCGGAAAATGGTCAAAGCGCTTCACGCGATTCCACGGAAACAGAGACAGTGGGGCCATGCGCTGGCTCGCAACACGATTAATGTGAAACAGAAACTTGGTTTGGGGATCTCAAACCAGCGTTTCTAATCTTGCTCTCGAAAGTTCAATTACCACTCGTTGGAACTCCTCTTTGACATCTTCCTCCAGGGTTTTTCGGGGGGCGCATAATTCACCTGCAAGGGACACCACGATCCAACACAGTGCGAACATTGGTGCGGTATCCAAGGGTACACGTTATCCATGACCCACTTTTCTTCAATATCCTCAACTTCATTCCACTGACATAACACGTGGTGCCTGTTTTTCAACCAACAGGCCCAGCAACACCCGTTCCGCCTGCAGGTGTGACATTTGCCACAATTGGTAATGAGAGTGTAACAGTTTTCGATTTCACAAAAGGGGGCGTCTTCGAAATACAAAAATAAATCACGATGTACTTCATCCCAGCCCGCTCTTTTTTTGTCGTTTGTTTTTGCCTGCACGACCTCATCGAGAATTTTTTCTTTCATCTCTGCAGCTGGTGGGAGTTGGTTGACCCATTCTTGAAGGCCCATCTATGAAGGGTTACTATTCTTCAAAAGACCAACCTTCGTTGAAAAAAATTGGAAACATGAACCGACACAAAGGAGCCAACAACTCTTTGTGAACCCAGTCCCATCCCATTCTTTTTCTTTCTCTCAGCTGGTTTTGGGTGTGGTGGCGGCAGATTTTTTCACGCAACTCCCGAGGAAGTGTGCGAATCTGCTCCATGAGATTCATCGCCTTATCAACGCAAATATTCAATGGACCATGTCATAAAACCCCTGATCGATCAACCATTGCTCCATGCACTCCTTTTCGTTGGGAGGAAGGAAATGAAGAACCCTGTACGATATGAGTGCACAATCGTCAATGAAGTGGTTTTCTCTTGTTTTCAGAATGTACTGCCATGGAAACATGTCGTTTTGCAATAGTGCGCGCACGTGGCACATTGGCTTGAAATCCAAAGAGTCCCTGTTTTCTTTGTACTCCAACCACTTGTCTATTTCTGCGACCAACGCATGGTGCGTCGTTTCAACCACTTCGTCATCGCTCTCCCCACACACCCCTCTCTTCAAAACTCCGGCACCTACTCCACATCACCCACTCCGGCTGCATCCCAAACCCCAAACCATTCATCCCACACCCGAGCGGGAGAATCATCCATGCCAACCCAAAAGGGTGGCGGGGCCCCGGTTCTGAGACAGATATCGTCCTCGTTGCAGCCAGTGCATTTCAAACAACGGACAGAACTGAAGTCTCCGGGGGCCGAGTACCGAACCTGAATGGGGTTTTCCTCTTCATGGGGAGATGGGGGTGGGAAGTCATTACTTTTCGAACAAACAACACCTTCTTCAGAACTGCGGCATTCAGAACACACTTCATCGGGGAACACGCCACAAAGTTAGGGGGGCTCGCCTGCCCACGGAGGAGGTAAGGAGTACAGGTGCATGATTTCTTCCTTTTTTTCTTGCCATCTTTTTTGGACGGGTGTTTGTTGGGAGGGGGACGACACGGTCTGCTTTTTGGGGGATCGCTTTTTGCGGCTGGCTCTCTTTGCACGGCCTTTTCCCATGGTTGGAGGCTCGTTGATACCCCCGCCCCCCTTTCTCTAATACCCCGCACCTTGTTGCTGACTGGCGCGCTGCCTCCTCTCTGCCTGTTGTTTTCCATCTTTGGATGGTTTGTGGTACAACGCACGCGCCTCTCTCTAATTGCCCGCGCGGTGGAGGGTGGTGCGAAGTTGTCCAACCGAAGTAGTATAGGCGGAGTCAAACAAATACAACGGACCCCCGCGGACCGAGGAGCGAAGCGACGAGGCCGCGGGGGTCCGTTGTATTTGTTTGACTCCGCCTATATTACTCATACCGTCCAGAAGGAGCACTAGGAACGAGAAGCCGAGTCGAGCGTTCGTCGGAAATTCTCGGCAATTTCAGAATGGCAGACGATTTCTTCCACATAGTACGTGAACTAGCATTCACAATTTGCGTCTACGAAGAAGACACCTAAGTTGTTATCTCAGCGAAAACCTCGTAATACAATGGACGAATTTGGATAGCGAAATTTCAAGACTTTCAGCCGCAGTAGTAAGCTTACCATACTCCTATAAAGCTACTGAACTCAGATTGATGCTTCCTCTTTGAATAAAGCTTCAGGTGCACAATACAAGATATTGCTATACAGTACAAGAAAAGGCAAATTTAACACTTACCTTTTATTATTTACTTACTACGACTGCTATTTCAGAATGATGTTTTCTTCTAACGCCTTGTCCCTCTGGCCGGTATGATTAGACAATTGTTTTATTTTTTAATTTTTTAAACAAAAACTAGTGAGCAGCACACAGCAACAGATCTTGTCAATTTTTTTTAATATTATCCGACCGGTTTCATCTGATCAGACAGACTTCATCAGGGATTTAACAAGATTACAAATTGAACTACTTTTATACTAAACATTTACAGTATAAAGCACGTTCAGAGTAGGGTGTGAACAGCAAAAAACACCCACAAACAAATACGCACAGGATACAACGTAAATCCTACGTTACAAAATGTGCAATAGTTAATTTTGGGGGTCACGATTTAACGTTAAATCGTGACCCCCAAAAAGTTTTTATTTACATAGATGTGCTAACGTGTTAGTAGCTTTATAACTAACGATAGTACTAAGGTTAGGTAAATGCTTAAGAATAACTTTCTTGATTCCAATATGACTGCAATTAAAGGACGTTTTGAACACCACCCGTCTATGCGTAAGTACTCTTACAGGCTTAGAAAACCATTTCTTCCTGTTCCTATAGCTAATCTCCCTGAAAAGGGGTAGTAGAAACTTAGCAGGATAACCCCTAAGGTGTAGGCGCTTCCAAAAAAGTAGCCGTGTCTCGTTGAATGAGTAAAACCTGGAGCTATTTCTGGCGTAGCGCATAAGTTCGCCCTTAATAAAAGCTTTTTTATTGCTAGTGGGGTGAAATGATTCAAAAGGTATGTACAAATACTTGTTAAGTGGTTTCTGAAAAGTAGAGTATTGCAGCGTTGATAAGAAGAATCCTTGAAAAGAAGCAAATCTATAAAGGAAATCTTAGAATCGCTAATTTAGTACGTTATCTTAATTCGTTCATCCTTAGTATTTATAGCACTCAGAAATTCTGAAAGGATTTCCCGCGTCCCATCCCAGATGACAAATATATCATCAATAAATCGCTTGTAAAGAGTAAGATGTTGAGCATACAACTCTATAATGTCCCTTTCGTGATAATACATAAATGCATTTGCCGCTGTAACAGCAAAGGGAGTGCCCATAGCGATTCCGTGTATTTGATGGTATATGTCACAGCTAAATTCTGATTTAAGGAAATTATTCTCAAAGACTAATCTAGTTAACTGAACCAACAGAGGAGTTTGCGTAACCTTACCCTCGCGGAGCAAGAGGTCAAGAGCAATAATAGCCTTCTTAGTGTCAATGTTCGGGTAAAGTGATGACACATCCGCCGTGACAAGAAGGCAATTTGCGGGTAGCTTAATCCCCTCTAGACATTGGATCAGTTCACCAGAGTCACGTAACACTGTAGGCATGGTTATAGAAGGTTTAACTAACTCGTCTATAAGAATATTAATAGGCCTGGTGATGTAAGAGTGAGAAGCTGCGATAGGCCTTCAAGCTATAGGTGACTTGTGAATCTTAGGAATAATGTTTTTTTTTTTTAATTTTTTAATTTTTTAAATCTCTTGTCTCCTCACATTTCACCGAGATTCCAGTAATGGTCTTTAGTGCAAGCTAGCGGACCTATATGAGGAAACAAACTCCCGGGATCAAAACTACTTAGTCGGTTTTCTATCCCAGCGTGTTCTGGGTCATCGTTTTCTAAACATCCACAATTAACACTGTACTTGAAGAATGCGTTATATTAGAGAAGGCAGTGCTACTATCTGGTCATGATGAACATGATACAATAGCGAAAATAAAATATGGAAAGGAATTCAGATCTTGTTATTCTAACTTTGTCATAATATGTGAAGTAGCAAATTGCAATTTCTAATTGCCTTTTTCGGGAAGGCCGAGTAAAGGCCAACATGGTCTCTTGTTCTACAAAAGATTGGATGGACGCTTGATGGCACTATCCCAAGACCTTTTCAAACCGCTGTTTCTTAAATATCTCTAAAAATGTGCGAACATCCCCAGTTTTCGCTTTGGACTTGGTTTCATGAACCGTCAGAGCCATGCGACGAGGAAGAAGATGAGGCCGAGAAACCTATACTCCAGTGTCATATGATCATGCCTAGTGTCACAAGGATGTTGAAAATTACTGAGCGTTGCCCAAGTCTAATTCTGTGGAGGCTTGAAGGCTCTCATTAATCGTAGGCTTCAAGTTCTTTATGTAGAAAGCTTCTTAAAACTTAGCTGTGATCAATTGCAGTTACAATATGTTATTCCATAGATATTGTGAAGTGCATGGTAATGTGAACGTAACGATACATAAACTTTGTTTTGGAGTGATTTCAATGCTCTACCTCGCCTCTTACCTAACTTGCGACGATAGTACTATGCTTTTCCCGTATACTAAAAAACACCATAAAATAACTTTGGAGTTTAGGACTGAAGCGCCATCCTTGTAAAATGTGCTCGTTATGAAACGTCAGCGCCAGTTCTATAGTTTATTCCGGTTCGCATATCACTTTGGCAAACTGCTCAACTTGATCTTTCGTGGCCTGATATTTCTTGAAGTCGATTATTAGTTCGTGTGTTGCTTTTGGTTTGCTGGCCAGTTCATCCAATTCAGCTTTGTTTATTCTGTCTGAAGTTCCTACGGAGAAAAAAGCTTCGCTCCAATTCTCTTGAGTCTTTCTGTTCGTTCCTTAGTAAATTCAATCCCGCGGGAACTGAAGCCATCGGTCAACACCACCACCACTTTCTTGACGCCTTTTAAAAGCAGAAACAATGAGAAAACAAGTAGCTAGTGTGGTGCAGAAATACTACTAGGTAAATCTTTTCCATGTTTTTAAACGAAGTTGGAAATAAGATCGTATTCTCAGAAATTGAACGAAGTTGGACGAAACGAAGTTGGAAATAAGACCGTATTCTAAGAAATTGAACGACAATTTTTATGAGTGTGGTGGTCGAACCCTTCTCTTATGGAGAGGTTAGCCTAAACCTCAGATCCTTTCTCACCTTTATCTTGAGATCTTGCTCCTTGTTCCTTGTTAAAGGTCTTGTCCAAGAGTGTGTCAAGGGCTAAGTCAAGTCTGGTAAAGGATCCTTCATAGTTGAGTCCATCAATCGCCTTTAAGACAGCTTTCTTAGAGGCATCATCGCTGAATGATCTTCCTGTGCTAGTGTATTTACTGAATGAAAGGCAGCCACGTTTGTCCTCTCCCTTGAGATTTTAAAGTACTTGACAAGATCGGTGGCAAATTTCTTGCTTGCAGCAAACTGATCTCGTGTGACACTAGCTGAGCTGTCCAGAAGGATGACCATGTCTATCTTACGCTGGCACTGGAATGCAGCTTCTGTACTGAGAAGAATTGGTTGAGACAGTGAGATTAAAGAAAATGAAAATCGCATGTTATTCAGAACAAACTTGAACGCAGGTCAGCTATTAATGTCTATCATTGGTTTAGCTTATTTGTCTTATTTGAGATGAAAGATGATCTCGTCGCCACAAATAGACTCAACTTTCTGTTAAAAAAGCATCTTGACGTGTTTTTTATGCAACTTCTAGTATTGCAGTAAGAAATTCTCTATATTTACCAAAATGTGATATGCAACAATACCATTTGACCATTAGTACATCTGATTCCTGATTGTGACTGGCACACAACTCCAGAAGAAACGATCGACGGCGAGTCGGCGACTGTCTCGCAGCCTCGCAGTCAATACACTGGACTAATCAGTGACTAGTTAGTTTAGACTTACTTGTAAGATAGAACAACCAGCCGTAAATCAGTACAGCATTAAATATCATCTAAAAGAGAAAAGTAAAAAATTATACCAGTGTAACGGGCAAAGTTTATAAACAGAAAGGTGACCAATTTTGCCATGAAATCATTATTTCAGCAAAAACGAGTCTCAAATAACTCACAATTTCTCCATGAACATGTTGCTATTCGAAGAACAGAGGCAGACTTAATTTCGAGTTACTGAAGATTTAACGTCGGGTTTTACCCCCTTTTGCCGGTAAATATGGAAAATATGTGGCGCAAGGTCATGAAATAAGGCACGAGCATCCTTTTGCAGTTACCACAGTCGAGGCATTGAAGAAATACTGTCTTTATAGGGTGTTTTTCAAATGAGTGTCGAAAGTAAGTCACGTTTTCTGTGGTTTTTCTTTACTTCACTCAGTGATTGGTTAACAAAACTAGCTCCATTTTCTCAACCAATGGCAAGCAAGACCAGCATAGGCTGGGTACTTAAAGTTGATTGGCTAATGGTATGAAGTGCTTATTTCTTTTATTAGCTGCTTAACTGTTCGACAGACAGGTTAAATTGGACAGTTTGGACTCAAAACAGCCAATTAACCCACATATAAAGGCTGTTAAGGACGGTGCCTCCTCTTGCGCATACATTCTGCGCACCATGCAACCATCTTGTCTCGCGCGCGATTACACGCGGGATATCCTCAGAAGATTGTTTGCTTTGATGGTAACCGTATGATTGTTAGCTCTTGATTTATCGGATAGCTTTGCAGGATTGGCAACATGCTTTCTATACCAATAAACCGTAAGCGAAAGCGTTACTGTGGTGTGTTTTATGGTAATCGTAATGGACAATGGTAATGGCTTTATATATTGCACATATCACATAGTTTTATGGCGGTTTACAATTCTTCTCTAGGGTGAGATCGGACGTCAGCCTGTTAAGGCGCCTCTGGCAGCCGCTGTCAGTCCATATCTGATCTCACCGACCCACCCAACCCATACATGAATGTCAGATGAAAGATAGAGATGGACCACCGCACCGGGAACTACGTCCCCTACACATTTCGAATAGTGTGTGGGTTCTTTAATGTCCCACAGATTATTAGGAACAAGTGTTGTGAGATGGGACCTACGGTTTATCCGAGAAGACTAGAAAGTCTAACCGCTTGCAGATTTAATTACAAAGGCAGCGCTTTCTCCTCAGTTATTTAAAGATCCTGAGTGTTGGTCCGCCCGGGGTTTGAACCCGCGACCTCCCGCACGGTAGTCCGGTGCTCTACCACTGGGCTGAGCTAACCGGTCGGCGGTTAAATTTACGCTGAATCATGGAAAAGCAAGTGAAGTGAAGTGGCAAATAATCAAAGCATATCGCTGTAAGAAAGTTACTCAAAGGTATCGATTATTTAAGAAGTAGTTCGACACATAACGGTTTCATACACAGCAAATCCGTTTCGGTTTGATTCTTTGATTTTATTGCTGTTTCAACAATACTAAAAAGAACGATATTTCATCCAACGTAAGATAACTTAAGACTTACATGAACGATGTCTTACCTGTCGTAACTGACGAAAAGCTAGTAGTATATGTTCAGCAGAATTAAGCCTCATTTTGGATTAGGTGATTAGCTTTATTTAGGTAATCAGGTAAAGCATTAGTATTCAAACTGCCTAAGTAAAATTTTGTTCCTGCATACTAATAAGAGAATAGGCATACTAATGAGCGTCACTTTCACTTAACAGTGATTGGTTTATTGAAAACTCTATTATGTTTTCAAATTAAAAGACCAACGTTTAAACTTAGTCATTCCTTACAAGTCACTTTCTGGGAAAAAACTTTTCTCGGAGATTGTCGTTCGATTTTCCGAAAGTTTTAACAGTTTGACTGTAATAATAATAATAATAATAATAATAATAATAATAATAATAATAATAACAATAATAATAATAATAATAATAATAATAATAACAATTATTATTATTATTATTATTATTATAATAATAAGTTTGATGAATCTATCGATCACGTCATATCTGGCTGCCCAGAACTTGCCAAAACTGAATACATTCAGAGGCATGGTAACGCAGCATCATACATCCATTAGAAGGTGTACCAGAGCTATGATATCAAGACAACTGACAAGTGGTACGACCACAAACCGGATACTGTTGTAGAGAACAAACAAGCAACGATTCTGTGGAATATGCCAATTCATACTGACAGAGAAATAGCGGCTAATAAACCAGATATCATAATCAGAGATCACACGAATCAGAAATGTCAGATTATAGATATGGCAGTCCCATCAGACAGAAGGTAGTCGAGAAACTCTCTAAGGCGTATTTAGCGAGTATTTAATTTCGCGACTTGGGGAGTAAAAGAGAACCGAGGTGTGTTTAATTTCGCGATTTCGTCCTGTATTTAGTCCCGAAAAAATCCGTATAAAAAACACCAGAAGACGTTTTCATTACTCTTCCAGAAGCCTGATAACGGAAGCAACAATAACCACATCAAAATTAAGAAGAATGCAAGTGTCACGAAAAAGCTTACCGCATGGCACTAAACGATTGTTATTATTAGAATTAACAAACACCGCATAACGAGACCTGGATTCTTCTGCATATTTTACTTCCTTTGAAACCTCATTTTGTTGTGCACACAACTCTGATTTGTCCAACGCGTCACACTTTTGTTGTACACGTAACGCTCCCTTGACACCTGACACCACGTTATCTGATACATATGGGTTATTGGCCAAGCAAGAGTTGAAGATGGCAGGATTTTGGCCAAGTTCTTTTTTTGCGTGTTTATGGACCGAGACGAAAGAAAGAAAGAAAGAGCCAGTCATATAATAATAGACATTCTTGCCGGCACAACATGTGAATATAATATACACACAAAAGCGACAAAACTAATGGCACAAATAGAAAAATCGCAGCTGACAATGTATTATGTTTGAGAAAAAAACATAAATGTAATGAGCATGATAGAGATCACATAAATATGGGAATTACGTGTATCATCAGTTGACCGCCGACCGGTTAGCTCAGTGGTAGAGCACCGGACTAGCGTGCGGGAGGTCGGTGGTTCAAACCCCGGTCGGACCAACACTCAGGGTCTTTAAATAATTGAGGAGAAAGTGCTGCCTTTGTAATAACATCTGCAAATGATTAGACTTTCTAGTCTTCTCGGATAAGGACGATAAACCGTAGGCCCCGTCTCACAACTCTTCATAATTGATTCTGTGGGACGTAAAAGAACCCACACACTGTTCGAAAAGAGTAGGGGACATAGTTCCCGGTGTGATGGTCTATCTCTCATCTGATGATTAAATGCTCGGAGATATTAGCTGCACAAGCTACTCTAAAATCCGAGGGTAAATAATGTCATGTATATGTATGTATCACTCCGGTGAGAGCCACTTTTGCAGTCCAACTACGTGGCATCGTTGTTGTCGTTTCCGTGCGTTTCATCACGAGGCATCATGTCTTTATCAGCAGCTAAAAAGTTCGTACGTGTTCTGTTGTCGTCTGCAGTAACAGTCTGTCTACATTTTCTGTTCACTGATAGCTCATTTGATTTCTGGTTTGATTCCTGATTCCTTTGCTATTTTTACTTCGCGGAACAACCCGTTTCGAAACATACGCTCATTAACCACGCCATTATAATGGATCTACCACGAACGGGGAGTGGCTCTGTATGTTTCACGAACGTAGAAAATATGACACCATTTGCAAACACATTTGACGTATCCTTTCCTTTCGACATCTTTGACATCACAGATAGAAGGTTGAGCGTTTTTACGTGTCGGCCTTTTGAATGTGCTAATTATAGTTTGCGCTTGCGCAGAAACGCCGGAAGTGAGTTTTGCTATACAATACGAGGGTAAACCTCTAGTCGGTCGCCCAACTAAAAAACTTAGCAATGAGTTAGGGGCTCACCAGGTGCGAGCCAACTGAGTTTATTTAACGAAAAAGTGTCCATTGTTTGTAAATGCGGTCGAAGCTTCTTAGAAATCTACAAAAACATTTTGCTTTTTCTTTTAGACTTTTACAGGTGCGCACATACGTCCGTGCGAACAGGTATACGTAGCTACGCCCCCGAAGCATTGTCAGAATAGGAAGATGAGAATTACCTCATGTAACTTTCATGTAATCCCTTCACACAAGAAGCGGAAAGTCGATATTACAAACAACGCCATATATAGTCAAATGTCCCATACTATCAACAGAAATATGACCTACCTCAAATTAAACTTAGGCTTCTTTTTCTTCCCCTTAGCAAAGTGTTAGACGGAAATGTTTAATAGCGTCAAAAGTGATCACGACAAGGACGTGAAAAACACTTCCAGCAATATTGATATGCAAATCAGAGATGAAGTCATGTCTATTTTGACCAATAAGGGGAATGGGTGGGTTATCTCTGGACAAATGAGGACACTTTAGGTGCGATGCCTGTCTATATAATGATGGTATGTCTGTAACAGCTCTTGAGAGTTGACGAGGAAGGCGGGGAGCTATGGAAAGAAAGCAGTGGCCCTGCCATGGTAGCTAAGGAAATAAAATTATGAAAACGTAATATGGCGGAAAGTGAAACTGTCCTCAAAAGTGATCCTTTGAGTTTGATGTTCAGGTCACGTGACCATCCAACAATGGTTGAGACTTCCTAAGCCCAGTCCGTACGCCATGACCTCCAGACAACCTCTAACCGGCCGGCCCTCCAAGTCAGTCAATAAGTACATAGCCGCAACTTCTAAATCGGCCATTACATTTCTGAACACCGCAAGCCAATACTTCAGTCAATTCTGGCCGATTCAGTTGGTACAACTTTGTGGCAAGCGACATACTGGCGACACGTGTTGCGTCATTTAATTTAAATTTCCAATTTGTCGCGCACCACAAGTGAGGAGTTTTCAAATTTTTTATAACCTTAAGACAGTCTAAAGCATAGTCATGGCAGAATGACCAGTTGTGCACATTTCCTTGCGAGGTTTGATCAACAGCATTTGTTGAACAAGCTTATTACGTGATTTTGGGTGAAGCTAACGACGTTTAACCGCGCCTCCAACACCTTTGGACCCAACGTTCAGCCGGGGCATTTAAGGCAGGATCTGTCACCGAGAAAGACATGTACAAAACGAAATTCAAACAAGTTTGATCATGGCATGTATCTAAATCAGTTTTAAGCAAAATATCCCAGCGACTCTAAAAGCAAAGAACGGTGTCCCATTCATTTACAACTTCCAAAACATGGCAGGTGACCAGATAGTGTAAAACAGTTGAACAAAGGAGTAAACCAGGTACGACACTTAAATAATAAAAGTGTAAGGGTAAGACGCTTCAGTTGGCAGGATACTGGCTTACAAACCGTTAAATCAACTAGAAAATGAAACTGTGAAGATAACGAAAGAGAATAATTTATTTATTTCCAGGCTGGTTTTCACATCAAACCACCATTAAGACAGAGCAATCAAAGAAGCAATACTGATCTCAGGGAAGAAATATACATGCGATTCTCATCAAAGAAGTAAGGTAGTAATGTCGGGAGTCCGGAAATACCGGCTGTTTTTCCCCGTATTTCCCTCTAAAAAATCCCCAGGGGTAACTTCGCGCTCACTTTTTGCTTGCGCGAAGTTACCGCTGGTGGCTTTTTTTGGAGGAAATACGGCGAAAAACAGCCGGTGATTTGCGGACTCCCGACATGACTATTTGGAGAAGAAGGCGGCGCGCAGGGTTGGGGCGGAGGCGGGCCGGCGGCGCCCACGTGCGCGGCAGCAGCGGAGCAGCGAGCAGAGTCGCGTGCAGGAGGCGGCACGAACGGGTGCGCCCTTTTAGAGAAGCGTGGCGCCAGGGTATCTTACGTTCGAGGCACAGCTCTTGTGAACTCCAGAGAGGGAAGCCAGCGGATCCTGCAACCGGAAATTGACCAAGTTGATTCAAGAACTTCCCCCCGAGCTTCGCGAAAAAATTTGCAAGGAGCTCGTCGGCGCGAAAATCAAGGAGCGTACGGTTCTTGGCTGGGACCTTGTTCACTTCCAACTTGGTGAGCTTTTTGAATGCGACGAGCAGGAGCTTTCGTCCTGGGGTTGGCACACGCTTCGCGAAGACAATTTCACAAATTACTACAACATGAAACACATGCCAACCGTTGGAAGTCATGTGGTGCGAAGAATGTTTTCCGGACGAGGCGAAAGGGCTTTGCGTCGCGTGCAACGAAAAAAACGTTCGACACGTCATTTCGCTTGATGACGCCATCACACCATGCGCGGGAACGCCCCTTTTACAGGGCTTTGTGTTTGCCGTTTGACCGCAACGGCGGCGTGAACAAAGCATGAGGGGTTACGCAGGCCGGCGGCGCATTTTTTGCTTTTTTACACGGCGCCGCTTGGGTCGCCCTGTTAGAGAAACACAGCGCTACGAAAAGCCGTTCGAAACACGCCTCTGGTGAACTCTATCATGGCAAACAACGTTGAACAACTGCTCGCGGGAGTGCCCCCACCCCCGAGATTCGAGCGGGCGTCGGCGGTTCAGAATGTGTTGGAAGAGCGCATCCCCGAGGAAGAGCAAAAGCGCCTCACCAAACCCAGGCCCCCACACCCCTTTCAACCAAAAGCCCCCCGCGGCCTTAAAAGGGGAGAGTAAAGAAAAGAATTCTGGAGGAGTTTGACCCAATTCCCGCGAAGGAGCCCCCCCGAATACTGAATACGAGCCGCTCCTGCGATGTTTGAATGTAGCTCCTGAGATCGAAGGGCGTTAAGAAACGGACCATGGGCGGCGCTTCATTCGCTGGCGAATCAGCGGCGAATTTGGGCAAAACCACGTCAATAAAATTGGAGGGCGGGCCCACACAAGCTTTGATCTTCGGCACACCTTTTCTTACTGGCTCAGAAACTTTGAGAACGGAACCATCATTTTGTATTTCAACAGCCCCCGAAAGGGGTCGCCCTGGATTCACCGGCTGGAAGCTGAAGCGGGGGCGTGGTTGAGGGAACAAGAGGAGTCGCATTTGTGCCTTGAAATCATCGAAAGACCGAACACAAAGTGGGTCTTCTATGGTTTTTATGACGTTGATGTGAAAATCGTGCTGGCGCGCCAACCGTTGGTGGGAACAGACCCCCTTCCAAACTGGCTGAGGAACCTCGCGCACGGTCGGGCAATGGTGGCGCTGGACACCTTTCAAGACAAACTTTGTCTCTGGCGCTACATTGCGGCGCACCGCGGGGCAAGGCCAGATCGAAGCACCCAAAGCGCTCGAACCCTTGCGCAGAGCTTTTTCCAATTGCCGGCAGCTCCGAAGGATTTCCCCAAGACTTCGCTTGACGAATTGGACAAAGTCGAGCAGCACCTCAGCTTTCCCTGAGTGGCTTGGTATCCGCGTTTATGAGCCTGAGCAGAAAGAAGGGGAGGTTGTCTGGCACCTCAGACGGAGCGTGCCAGCAAAGCTGAAAAACATTCTGACAATCGGCGTTTTCTGCGGGCACGCGTGTCTCATCAAGGACATCGAGAAGCTGGCAAGAGTGTACGCGTGCATTCATTGCCGCAGGCAATTCACACAAGCTTGCCACCTTCAACGGCACGCCCAAAAGTTCGCCCAGGGGAAAACGCAAATTGTCTGCTCAGCCGAAACAGTCGAAGCGCCGGAAACCGCCTTCGAGAAAGCTTTCTTTCCCGACAAAATGGTTTACGCCGGGTCCACCACCTGACTTGAAAAAGAAGCAAAACGCCGAAAAATTCATATTCACCATGTTATGTGTGGGCATGGTGGAGAGCGGTGAATCGCCGAAGCCCCCGTGGACGGCTTTCACCCCGCAACCAAAACTGTTTTCCAGTATCGCAGGTGCCACTTTCACGGATGCCCGAAATGTTTCCCCGACCGCGAAAAAATCATCGCCCGCGGGAACAAAACGCGCGAAGCTCTCTTCCAAGCCACCGTGGAGCGAACAAGAGCGTGCGGCGGGCTTCCGCGTGGTCGAGGGGTGGGCGTGTGAAGTTGGGCGAGACGGGAAAAGGCCGCAGACCTTCATTAAAAGCTTCCCACTCGCGATTCTGTAAGACTTCGAGGCACATGGCGACAAGAATCAGCGGAAGGAGCCGTCTTTCCTGCTTACTTTGGAAACCGCGCACGTGCAGATCTCGGTCTCTGTCGGCGACACTCTCGAACGCGCGCCCACGCACATCTGCGAAAGTTTGCGAAAGAGACCCCAAAGAGCTTGCGCGCACGTTTTTGGAACAGTTGGAGCGGCGCGAGAAAAACATTCGGGAAATGGGTGAGAGCAGAGTTCGTTCCTGAAGATATCAACCTGTTGCCGAAAGGGCGCTGCGCGGCGCCGCGATTAAAGAATGGTATGACCAAGTGCTCGTTCTCGGGTTCAACTCGGGCCGTTACGACTTGAACCTTATCAGAAAGCATTTCGTGGAGCGGCTGGCCACCACAAACGGCAACATCAAAGTGGCCAAAAACGCCAACAAGATCCTGTTCCATGCAATGGTCGCTGACGAAGTCGTCAATCATTCTCAACCTGTCGAGAAAGGCTTTTTCATTGAAAGGCTCACCTCTGTGATGAGACCGAATAGCATCAAGGATTTTCTTGTACTCAGCTCTTACGAAGTTGGCCTTTTCTGCTTTTTTGTCGTATTTTTTGAAGCTGGCGACAGCTTTGACAGCGTACCCGAAACCGGTCAAAGTGGCAAACACAACGGGATTCAAGGTAATGCCTCCAGCAACCGCAGAAGTAATGACGGCCTTGTCCGCCCCAATGTTTCTTGTGGTAGTAGGCATAAAGACTTTTCAACATCTCGACGGTGCCCTTCGAAAGAGCTGGGCCGATGTGGTTGAAGTCGAAAACGTTACGTTTGGGTGTGTCGCCAACGTTCGCTATATAAAGGTGAAAATTTATTTCACCACGAGCGTCAGATAAAGCGTTGCTGTGACATCCTGCGGAAGGCCTGTGATCGAAAAATACACAAAAGCTTTGCCCTGGAAAGGAACATTTGGGTGCATTATTTACCAAGAGTTTGTGCCTCCAATCAAACCTAACGGGTCATGTACAGTTCCGCCACGACGTCCCGTGCCGTGTGTAGTTCTGAGGGAAACCGTGTTTTCAATTATGGCGGAGGTTTTCAAATCCAAATGATACACTTTTGAAAAAAAGGATGAATGGAGCATTAAACTTGGGAAAGGGGAAAGTCAGCCAACCCGGACTTGAGAATCCGGTTCTGGAGTTTTCTAAAGTGTAAAGTACGGCCGTTTTGTCCCCATTTTTGAGGTTTTGTCCATTCAAATCCAAATCAGCCCCATTCATCCCGCCAAACAATGGCGTGGCTCCATCAACCACAGCTTTCCCCCCAAATCCAAATCGCTTCCCAGTTTTGGATGATAAAGCCGATGTTCATTCAAATCCAAGTTGGTTTGCATTACCATTTATCCGTTTTCAACAGCAAAGATCGCGTCGAAGACATTCGGGTCCACACTTGAAACATAACCAGGAACTCCATAGACAACCATTCTTCCTGTGGTCGATCCAGAAGTTGCGCTGTGCAGATCCAAATAAATGTATTGTGGCGGTGAGCTGCACCATCTGTAAAACTGGACGAGGGTTTTTGTGTAGCCCGCTATTCAACCTGTTGGAGCGTTTTTGTTGTTTGACTGTTGATTGATATCGTGGTTCCAACTGCAGTGACGGAGACATTTGTCATCTCAGGCGGAAAGAATTCAACAACGAATGTGTAATAACCAATTTGGAGCGAATAAAGATTGAAGCCAATTCGTGAGCGGTAATTGTTACTGCCCGCGTCTTTGGAGAGAGTGAACTCATAAGCTCTCTTGTTGATCCGGTGCGGGGAGGCGTTGAAGTTCACTATCCCAGTGACCGTTATGTTGTTCTCACTGCTGCTGTCATCAATATCTTCCATCAAATAGCGAAAAGCATCCTTCTGCTGCCCCGATGGAGTAACGTGAGACTCGTCCACATATTTTTTGTAGTCATCTGTGATTTTGATCTCCAGGGCCCTGTTTGAAAGGTTGAAGTGGCCATTCAAATTTCCACCATGACAGCACCATCATTTTCGTTTGAGGATGGTTTCCCGAGGCTTTTTATTTTCCGGTTCCCCATGTTGAGATCCCCTGTCACTGTGCTGCTGCCGTCAAGTTTCACATAATCACCTTGCCGGCCCCGGAGACCTTGCGTGCCGCGCGGGCCTTCCATTCCGCGAGGTCCCGGATAGCCTTTGTCACCTTTCTCACTTTGTCCCCTTTGTCTCCTCTTGCGCCTGTCTTTCCGTGGTCACCTTTCGGGCCTTGCGTCCCTGCCGGGCCTCGCGTGCTTGTTGGGCCTGAAGGGCCTTCTTCACCACGAGGGCCTTGTGGGCCAGGATCGCCTTTTGGCCCATGTGGGCCTTATGGTCCAGGCGGCCCCACAGGCCCTGGGGTCCCGAGGTCTCCGAAGTCCCCGAGGTTGTCGAGCTTCCTGGCAAAGAGTTGATGTAGCCCATTGGTGTTCCGAGACAGTGGGGCCTATATCTCTACATCAAAAATTTTTTTCATCAGTTTCTTCGGTTTGTTGTAGTAAAAGAAGGAAAACTTTTTGTCGGTGGCGCGGTCCAGCAGTTCGTGGAGAACCCCCAGCTCGTCGGCGATTCGGTTGTTCTCTCTTGGGAGGAAACTGAAAAAGCAGAAATGACTGCAGTTGTCCCGAATGTTTTTGGGCACCTTGTGGTAGGTCTGAGAGAGATAGATGACGCTGCAGTTTCTTTGCTGGCCGTTGATGATTTAGTTGATGATGTCGTTCTGATTTTTTTCACAAACCAGATCATCAAAGACAACGATTATTTGGTTCTCTGTCGGAAGCTCCTCAAGCGTGTGCTTGGTACTTGTTTTGGTGGAGGTTTTTCGAAAAGAGTAAGACTTTATCATACTCCAACAACTCGTAAAGTATATGCAGCAGGGTGTTCGTTTTTCCAGAATTGCTTGGTCCACATCAGAGGGCATGGCTGAATGGCCTTGTCGGTATCCATTGGCGACAGATAGGTCCGGATCATAATTCGGAATTTTAATTTCCCCTATATATTACCCCGCGATCACCATGACATTGAAAAAATGGGGACAACAAGCAGAAGTCGCAGCCGATCTTGAAAAACAAGAGAAACAAATTCTCCAAAAATTCAAAACGAACAGAATCGCCAAGGAGTTTGGCCAGGTCGCGGCTGAAAAACTTTTCAAACCGATCACAACACGGTTGGACAGGGCGGCGCAAGAGCCTGAGCCTGAGTTTGAAGCTGGGCCGCTCTACGAAATGGACGAGTTCGAGGGAATCAACCCGTTTGGTTATAAGGATTTCAGGCCGGAGGATGAAACACCACCGCCATCACCGACCGAGGAAGAAGAAGAAGAAGAGTTTCCAGCACCACCACCACCATTGGTGGAAGAGAAAAGTGATGATGTTTGGTTATAAGGATTTCAGGCCGGAGGATGAAACACCACCGCCATCACCGACCGAGGAAGAAGAAGAAGAAGAGTTTCCAGCACCACCACCATTGGTGGAAGAGAAAAGTGATGATGTTTGGTTATAAGGATTTCAGGCCGGAGGATGAAACACCACTGCCATCACCGACCGAGGAAGAAGAAGAAGAAGAAGAAGAGTTTCCAGCACCACCACCACCATTGGTGGAAGAGAAAAGTGATGATGTTTGGTTATAAGGATTTCAGGCCGGAGGATGAAACACCACTGCCATCACCGACCGAGGAAGAAGAAGAAGAAGAAGAGTTTCCAGCACCACCACCACCATTGGTGGAAGAGAAAAGTGATGATGTTTGGTTATAAGGATTTCAGGCCGGAGGATGAAACACCACTGCCATCACCGACCGAGGAAGAAGAAGAAGAAGAAGAAGAAGAAGAGTTTCCAGCACCACCACCACCATTGGTGGAAGATAAAAGTGATGATGTTTGGTTATAAGGATTTCAGGCCGGAGGATGAAACACCACCGCCATCACCGACCGAGGAAGAAGAAGAAGAAGAAGAGTTTCCAGCACCACCACCACCATTGGTGGAAGAGAAAAGTGATGATGTTTGGTTATAAGGATTTCAGGCCGGAGGATGAAACACCACTGCCATCACCGACCGAGGAAGAAGAAGAAGAAGAAGAGTTTCCAGCACCACCACCACCATTGGTGGAAGAGGAAAATGGTGATGTTGAGCGCCCCCACGACAGAGGTGGGGAGAGCCGATGGAGACAAACTTTCTCAGAGGCACCAGCGAATCGGTCGCCTTGCAGACGGCCATCCGGCTCATCACTCAATATCGAGATGATCCCAACTTTAGAGTGAAAAGCAAAAAGTCCCCATTTCACGGTTATTCGGTCGCAGATCTCTAAAAAGTCAGAGACGAGATTTAAGAACGAAGAAGAGGGGGAGTCCCCCCATTGGCGCAACAGCTTGAGGAAGGAAGAAAGAGGTTAACAAAGACGCCTTCGAAAACAAGAAAAAACCTCTGACGCCTTTGGAAAAAGCTGTTTTGGCCCGCAGGCCTCCTCTCGCCCAGCCGGACGATGGTGGACGTTCTGAAGAGTGGGAACGGAAGGCAGCGGTTTGGCAGAGCCCGTCGTTGAAAAACTCATGGATCGACTGTGTGTGATCTGGGCCGGCAACACGTCCAAAAATCTCCGGGCCCAAGTTGTTTCTTTGCTTGCGACGCTTGTGGAGCAAGGCGCGCTTGATAAGTTTTAAAGGCAAAAAATTCTCCGGGATTATATACAACAATGACGTACAACCTGTTGCTCGACTCGCGGCTTGCAAATCTGCAAAGCAATGGCTTCAATCAAACGCCCCACGATTTCAGAATATTCTTTTTCCCGCCGATTGAGCTTGATTCGCAAAAAAACTACAAAGCGGCGCTCAACAGGCTGATCACCATGAGCTACTCGTGGTACAACATTGCAGAAGCTTACGGAAACAACGAACTGAAGTGGAGAAAGAAAACCGGCGAGTGGCAAACTTTGATTTTTCTGACGGAATGTATGATTACACCAACATCAACCGCTTTTTGCAGGGTCGTACGGGGTTCGTTGACCCCGCTGCCGCAACGAAAGAGCCCATTTTCAATTTGTATTTCAGCTTCACGCTTTACCGGGTTGTGGTTTTGGTGGCCAAAGATTACGAGCTTGACCTCTCTGTTGGGGAGTTCGCCAGTTTGCTTGGGTTCGAAGAAAAGATTCTGAAAGACGGAACAAATTTTAAAGGAGACACGATTCCAAACATCACAAGAGGTGTCGACTGGGTTTTTGTTCACTGCGATTTGATTACACGGCGGGAAAACGATGTGCCAGGCGACTTTTTGTATAGCTTGTCAACCACGGATCTCCAGGTCGATTACCGTTTTCAAAAGAACCGCAGCGACTTGATTTCCATCCTGTCAACAAAACCCGGATTAACTCTGTGGGGATCCGGGTCCCAGACGGGCGAAACAATATCCTTGACCTCAACGGGGTTGATGTGACTTTGAGCCTCACGATCGAAGAAGCATAAATTCTTGGAAAAGCATAGAGAGCTTCCGCCCAGAGGTGGAAAATGAATTATCCGAGCGAGTGGATGAAGTTCTTTAATGAGCGCGCCGGCCGATATTACTACAAGCACAAAGGCTCGGGCGTGATCCGTGACACCCTCATGGCCATTGGAAAAGTTTTCAAGAAAAGCGCGACCCAGGTTGCGAAAACAACCGCCTAGGTAACGGCCGAAAAAGCGGGCCAACCTCTTGGCGAGGTGGCGGCAGAAAAAGGGGCTGAGAAAATTCGACAAATATTGCGGAAACGACGCCCCACGGCACCGCCCGCCCGAAAAACAAAGCCACCATTCTCCGCCTTGGGGCGGAAATCTGATGCCATGATAAAACTAAGCCGAATTTTGGCGAACCAACTTTGAAATTTGAAATTTGTTCATTAATATACCAACAATGTTCA
Source organism: Pachyseris speciosa (assembly GCA_016490735.1). Lineage (NCBI taxonomy): Eukaryota > Metazoa > Cnidaria > Anthozoa > Scleractinia > Pachyseridae > Pachyseris > Pachyseris speciosa. The sequence goes on from JAEMWC010000376.1 coordinate 559,036, forward strand.
GGTCGCCGCGCTTTCTCAAGAAGACAGATTATTAGCGGTCAATCTGGACACCCCGCTCACGTTTCCGGGCAACAATCAGCACCAAACCAAATCCGGAATGAAATTCTCTGCGAAAGACAGGGACGTTGTCTATGACTGGTACAATGCCTATTTCCGTGTTGAGTACAAATTCCAGGTTCTTGCAAATGGTGGCAATGTTGCTGCTGACACACAGTCGGCCCCAATCAACAGCGCTTTCACTCTGATAAAAAACCTGAGTGTGAGGTCTGCGGGGAAGAAAGTTTACGAAGCCAGCGACATCCACAAAGTGATATTCATCAAAAACTTGGTGGAATATTCCTACGACTATTAAAAACCGTGGGAAAAGACGAGTTTTGGTATCTCGACAACGACAACACAACTGTGGCAGCTGCTGCCGCAACAAATCAAGGAATCCGAGCTTGCAGGCTTCTTTCACATGCTGGCACTACAGTCAAAACTGTGATTCCCCTCAATCGCTATTCGTTTTTCGAGAACCTGTCGGGCAAACTCTTGCCTCCGATGCAACTTGATTTCGAAATTGAGCTGCAGAATGACGCTGAAATTATCTTTCAAAACGACGACACTGGGCGGCGAATTGTTGTTCAAAACTCGAACTGTGGGTTCCGAAACTGTAGCTGTCGCCTAAAGGGCAAAAATTCGTCAACGAGAATTTCCTTAAACCAACTCAATGGCGCTACTTGAAAGATACGTTGATCCCCAGCTCCAGCCGAGGAGATGCCGGCGGACAATGGCAAATTTCCCCCGGTGTGAAAAACGCCAAACATGTCTTTGTTTTCTTTCAACAGACGCCCTCGACACCTTTGACCTCGACGGGGACGACTCAGCAAAACTGTCCACTTGCCGCCTTCAGTACGGTGGAAGTTATTACCCCGACTAGTCCATCAGCTAGAAGGGTTGTATGGCTCACTTAAGGGGAACAAACG
>JAEMWC010000376.1:567500-630000 GCA_016490735.1 Pachyseris speciosa
CCAAAAATGCAGCACAAATGGCCATTTATCAAATACTGCCGCAGTCTCTTGTGGCTTCCCACAAGGTAGCAATCTTGGTCCACTCCTATTCTTAGTCTATATTAATGATCTTCCCAATTGCCTCACTTCAGCCTCTCCTAGAATTTTCGCCGATGATACTAATATAACCTTCGCTGCCAGTACAATGACCGATCTTGAGAATGCTGTAAACTTAGAACTAAGAAATCTTCAGCGCTGGCTTATAACCAATAGGTTAAGCCTTAATATCGCTAAAACTGAATTCATGGTAATTGGGTCAAATCAACGAATACATGCTCTATCGAATAATCAGATCGATATTGAGATCGACGGGAAATCGATCAAAAAAGTCGAAGAAGCTAAATCGCTGGGCTTGTTTATTGACGAACACCTTTCATGGACAAAACATATAGAAGAAATTAGTAAGAAGATATCCCCAGCCATAGGCGCCCTTAAACGAATAAGACCATTCATTTCCGAAAGTACCGCTCTTCAAAATACCAAGCGTTGATTTTGCCCCACTTTGACTATTGCTGCCCTGTTTGGGATGAACTCAGCGTTACCTTGAGTGAAAAACTCCAGAAACTCCAAAATAGGGCTGCCAGGGTCATTACCAGGTCCAGTTATGACACTAGTGCCAGTATCCTCCTAAATAGGCTCAACTGGGACAATCTCTCCACACGAAGGAAAAAGCTTAAGGCGATGTTAATGTTTAAAATAGTTAAAGAGCTTTCCCCAGCGTACCTGCAGGATTTATTTAGCATCCGTAGTACACCGTATAACTTAAGAGATTCTGAGATTAAACTAAACCTGCCCAAACCACGCACGAACTATTGTAAGCGTGCCTTGGGCTACAGCGGGGCGCTACTATGGAATAGCCTACCCGTAAATTTAAGAAAATCAGACTCTCTTGGATATTTTAAAAGGGAACATGACAAATTTTACAGCGATTGTCAGTCGGACTCCCACACGGCAGTCTTGTAAAACAGTGTTGTTTTAATTAATTTTATTAATGTACTACAAACTGAAGATTTTACCGTGTATATAAAAAAAAAATTGCAAGGACTGCCCAACGCGGCGGCAGCATTTTTTCCACGGTGCTCAGTCTGGCGCGGCCTTTGCTTGCGCCGACGGCCGAGGCTTTGGCAAACGCGGGGCTCAGCTTTGGGTCGGAGAAAGCGTTAAAAAAGATCTTCGGGAAGGGTTTTGGCCCCCAGGAGGTGCAGTTGTACAAACTCACTCAATTGCTGTCACCAGAACAGAAAAAAAGCTGTGGAAAAGTTTCTTGTCGGCCGAGGAATGGTCCGCAGTGGTGGGGCCGCGCAATATGGGGGGTTTCTCGGAATGCTGGGTTCCATCGGTGTTCCTCTCGCCATAAACCTTGTCAAAACGATGCTTGGCAAGGGGAATTCCCGCCTCGGGACGGGATGCGAGTGAGTTCGCGGCGGTCAGCGCCTCCACCCCTTACTCCCCGGGGAAAGGGCATGTACGTTCGGCCCCCACCTTTCTTCGGCAGCTGGGATGATCACGAAAAAAAATGAAATTCCCGCCCCGAGGCGGGGAATTCAAAGACGTGCCGCTTTCCAACGTTGATCTGATCAATTGGTGCAAATTTCTTGGCATCCAGATCAAGGGAATCTTCTCAGCCAACGAGAGAAAACCCCTGCTCCATTCACCATGCATTACCAACATGGATGATTTCGGAAGTTTGGGCTCGCATTGGGTCTGCTGCTGGCGCCGAAAAGACATTGAATATTTCGACTCTTTCGGAATGCCGCCCCCGGTTGAATGGGAGCTGGAAATGAGAACAGTGGGGAAGAAAACCTTTCTTCGCAATGACGCGCCACTGCGGTGGATCAAGAGTGTGAGGTGTGAGTATTATTGCCTGCTTTTCCTCAATGAACGAAACAAAATGTTCTCTGGCGCTGTGCATGAAAACGAGCGGGTTGTGAAAAATTATTTCTTGAATATAGGGCAACCCCACCTCAAGGCGGAAATATGGAGGTCTATTGTGTGAAAGACAAACGAAAAACCCCGAATGTGCCTGGGACTGAACGAATTGTGACAACAAAGAACCGCCGGAAGATGCTCAAGGTAAAGTGCGCGGTCTGTGGCATAACAAAAACTCGATTCTTGCCGGGAAACTGACGGAGCCCTCCCTTGTAGAGGGCACTGGAGTTTTCACTAACGTTGCTGGCACGGCGACCGACTTGCTTTTGCAACACGGTATTCCGTTTCTTGCGAAAAAGGGGGTGGAAGCTGGAAGATATTACGCCTCAGAAGCAATAAGATCCCGCTTTGCAAAAAAAAGTGTTGAATTATGGGATGAAAAATGCGGCACCGGTGGTTGAACTATTTGACCAGCTTTCCACAAAAGTGAGACCAAACCGCCGGCGCAAGACCGACAGGAAAGATCTGGACAGCTCAAAGTGGGGAGCATTGGCCAGAAAGAGAGGCCCAACGACACAAGACAAAATTGCTTATGCCGCAAGTATGTTTGTGAATCCAACAGCTTCGTGGACAAACGCTTTCAAATTGCTGGGTTCGCAGGCGTTAAAGGGGGTTATTATTATTGCCTAGGCAACGGTTTTGAGTTATTATCCGCGTCGACGATTTTTGCGGTGTGCCAAGATTCTCGTGTTTTTTTGACGCGGTAATTGCCTTTGTCAATGACACAAGCATTATCGAAATCAAAGGAGTGATTGTTTTGCCACGCATGGTTGGCAACATTAGAGCCATTTCAATAGTTCTTTAAGTTTCGTTGATGTTCCTTTTTTCGGGTTTGGAAGCAACTTCCGGTTTCTCCTATGTAGTTCCAAGGACCGTCTTTACATGGAATTTTGTAGACAACATTACTTTGAAGATCCGAAGGTTGTCTGAACTTTGGAGACGGGAATTCTTGTTGAAGGGTTTTGAATGGTTTGTTGACACCCGGATATCGTTGTTACGGAGTAATCTCGTAAGGGCTCGGTTAGGCCGCTGATGTAAGGGAGGCGTGCAAAACCCTGGTACGTATTCGATGGATCGGCCCATTTAAAGAACATGGAAACCAATTCTTCTGGTGGAGGAACTGTAGATGGGGGTGGTTTCTTATTGAGAATGTTAGAAATAACAGCCGATGGGTAGCCATTAGGTTCTAACGCAGCCCTGACGTGGTGATCCACATTTCTTCAAAAGTGGCTTCAAAGAAAACCGACTCAATGGGGTGGCGAACTCCTTTTTTATAACAGGTGAAGCAAAGGCCGTTTTTTTCCGCACCACCTGCATTTGCTGCATTTGGTGACTTTTGTGAAACACTTTTCGATTTCACAAAACGGTTTGTCTTCTTCACTCCACGACAAAAGCTCGGAGTGCTGTACGGGTCCGCAAATGATCCCAGAACCGCAAATGATCCCCAAAATGGACCGCAAATGATCCCGGACCGCAAATGATCCCCATATTGGACCGCAAATGATCCCGATCAAAAATAAGGAATGGCATGGATTGATATAAAAATTACACACAAAAAACACGTTTTCTCATTTTTTCCGTTTTTAGTGGAAAATCTTGTTATTGCGTGACGTTTTGTCGGTTGATTTCAGGGCACCGGTTGCATAGTACAGTAGTTGTTGATGTAAAGACGCATGTTGTGATTGTGGATTGCGAGTTTCGCTTCATGTCTTCTGTTTATTGTGTTGAACATCCTAGCATGTTCGAGAACATGCTTAATCGGATTTCATTTCTGTCGGGTATATGATCAACGCTTCGGTGCACGTGCCGGATTTCGGTGAAAATCGAGCATCTAAATCAATTGTACAACAAAGACATACGGAGAGTTAAAATACTCACATGCCCGTAAAAAGAACTGAAAATTCCACAGATGATTTCATTACGGCGTTCGAAATAAAAGTCTTTTGTTCACTGAGCACTCTCATTTTTAAAAAATTGTACCAAGAATACTAGAAATGTTTCTTCCTCACATTCATGGGTGATCAGCCGACCTGCCTGAGACAGGCGAGAAACGCGGTGATGTAGTTGAAATCGGAGCAGTGGTCAAAGATCGTCTGAAACTTGTCACCGCCTTGTGAGCATTAGCTGTTCCTCCCACGCGCTCGAAAGGTGGCTCAACTGCCTTGTTGTAGCTTCATTGGTATCATTTGCGAGCATTCTTGGAGTTAATAAAGATAAGAACAAACATGAAGATCTGTAAAGACGGAAGGAAAAACGAGATAGGTTTGGATCCTGGTGTGATAACCTCGATTGACTGCTTCACATCAGTTGCAAAAATTGGCCTTTTTATTGCTAGAGACGTTAAAGTCGTCCAGACACATTTAACGTCTGAGACGTTAAAGTCGTCTGCTATGAAAACGTGACGCACAAAAGTAGAGGACGTAACAGAAAAAAAAACATTTTTCCAAAAAAAAAAAAAGACTGGGTTCTATTCTCGGAGGACAACAGGTACGAGTGAACTCGGCGCCCAACGCGTGAATGTACCAACAAATAAACATGGCGGAATTGCAGCTTATGAAGTCTAATCAGGGGCACCCAACGACAAGTTTCGGTAGATATCTGTTCGGTAGAGGGTAATTCTCCTAGCGCTTTTCGAGTTCACTCGGATTTTCGTAACTAAAACGTGGCCTATAAGATTCGAAATTTGGAAATCATAGCCCCTGAGGTTTTCTGAAAGGTTGAAATTGCTGTATTTTGCAGTCAAAAACGTCAGCTAGCATTTTCGGAAAGAAAATAGTTCCCTAGCCGAGTTGGTGGAAAGTTCATTTCAGCTTGCATTTTCTTAAAGGAAGATTTCGTTCCCTAACATTTTCGGGCAATAAAAATTTCAGCTAGGGAATCCGAACAAATGAAATTCCTCTAGCTTATGAAAACATCGCTTTAAACAGACTTCAAACACCATAAGGCACTTAAAAATGCCTTTCTACAGCTTTTGGTTGATTTGGCTCGCTGGGTGCCCCTGTCTAATTCTCGGCGTCGTCAAGAAAGACAAGAAATGTAGATGCAAATGTTTTTGACAAAGAAAAACAGTCGAGGAAGCGGCATTTTCAGGCGATGAACGAGGAAATAGATATGGCCAAAGCACTTGGCTTGTGTGCCGTGGCGAACAAGAAGAGCAAGGAAGGAACGAAGTGCTGATTAACAAGACAAGACAAGACAAGACAAGACAAGACATTTATTCCATAATATTGACTGTACAATTTCTTGGCACGCAGTTAATTCTATTACAAATCAGATATTACAGATAATAAAAAAAGCAAAGAAAAAGGGGAGAAAAAAATGTGTAAGTCAAAGGTGTTCAGGGCTAAATGCGTCCCAGTTAGGTCGTCCCGTTTTTATACTAAACGCATTTAACGTCTGAGACGTTAAAGTCGTCTGTTAAGTGCGTCTAAACGACGTACGTTAAAGTCGTCAGACGTTAAATGCGTCTGTCTTATTTACAGTTTTTATACTAGACGTTATTAAAGTCGTCTCGAGACGACTTAAACGTATCAGACAACTAGCATAAAAACGGCCATTGTGTCTGATTGTGTGACCATGTTTACCTTTTTTAAAATAAATGATGATAGTCGAGAGCCATGATTTAAGGTTTTGATAAAAATTATCGCAATTCATGCCAATTCCCTATCCATACCATTTCACTATCCATGCCATTTTTTCTTTTTTGCTCGGGATCATTTGCGGTCCAATATGGTGGAATATGGGGATCATTTGCGGTCAGGGATCATTTGCGGTCCAATTTGGGGATCATTTGCGGACCCGTACAGTGCACCTCATCCCACCAGCGTCTTTTTTATCTGCAATTTTTGCATGCACAAATTTTTAAAAAATAATTTCTCGAATCTCCGTTGGCAGCTGGTTGATGTCGTTCATCAAATTCATTTTCTTTGCTGGCACAACTGTTTAATAGACTGTGTCATGGCCTTCCGTTGTTTCTTTGTTCAACTTTTAAAACAAAAATGCCGATAATAATCCAAACAACAGCGGGAAACCAAGCACTCGTTTTTTCCTTTGTTATGCAAATATTTTGGAATTTTCCAGACGTTCAACAAACCAAAATAGCACACACGTCAGTCGGGCTCTCTCTTCATAAATTGCATCAACATCTCACAATGTGATTCAATCGTTGTTTGCTTCGAGAGAATAAGCAGAGCCAGAAACAAGAATGGACAAAACGCGGTTTTATCCTTCTGAAGCGATCTTGCGAAGCTGAGGGATGAACTCGTGAATGGTTCACAGGGGCCTGAAGATGTTAAATTTCTTTTCGAAAAGTTGGCAAATATTTACAACGTACTAAGCGCCGCTGAAGAGAGCTTTCCTGATTTGGTTCTTAAACCGAAAGAAAGCATTTCATCGCCATCATCTTGCAAAGGTGTTATGAGTCTCAAAATTCAAAGCCCTGAGCGATTCAAGGATTACTCTGAAATAGAACTCATTTTACACAACGGAGAGACATGTATAAACACATTACGGGAACTCGACTTCGCTAAAAGCGATGCAAAAAGACGTCTTGTCTTCTTCTCATCCTTAAAAGGCTAAAAAACATTTCAGGAAAAAAAATAACAGAACTATTGAAAACAACAAGTCCTTCGCGAGGTCAAGCTTATTTTTTCCGTGGCCATTAATCTCCCCCGTTGTCAAGAAACACCTGCCTTGGAAACCGTGGCCATGACTGTCAGCCATTGTCAAGAAACATCTGCCTTAAAAACCGCGGCAAAACTAACGAAATTACGTCACATGTCACGTGATTAAATTGGGAAACGAGTTTCCTACTTTTTTTAATTTGGTTTGTTAATGAGGCCTTCCAAGGGGTAGAAGTGACAAGCGACATGGCTCCGAAAACAGGCGACAGTCTTTCCAAAACACCGACAACTGACAGAAATTGGCAGAAAACGCGCGACAGCCACAATTCACTTTCCATTCGTCTTTGTTTTCGTTGCGACAGCGATATTTTTCCCTAACGAAACAATCGACAGACAGAGTAGTAAACGAGCGACAAAGCGACACCAGACTTCCCCTTGGAAGGCCTCGTTAATGTTGTGTTGTTAGAATAAAGAATTGATTAAAATACAACATTTGCGGCCGAGATGGACTTTGTTCATATATTACAAAAATAGATTATGACATTTCAATACCTTTACGATTCGTGTTCGTTGACTCAACCCCAACCCGGGCGCCCCAACTCGCCCTGGCCACTCCGCCGCGTCGCGCCCTCAATTTTGCGCCGCCGCCGCCGCCTCCTACACGCGGATCCGCTCGCTGCTCTGCTGCTGCCGCGCGCGTGGGCGCCACCGGCCCGCCTCCGCCCCAACCATACGCGCCGCTTTCTTCTCCAAGTAGTAATTTCGGGAGTCCGCAAATCGCTGGCTGCTTTTCCCCGTATTTCCCCCTAAAAAAGCCCCCAGCGGTAACTTCGCGCGAGCAAAAAGTGAGCGTGAAGTTACCGCTGGGGGCTTTTTTAGGGGGGAATACGGAGAAAAACAGCCGGTATTTGCGGACTCCTGACATAACTACTGGTAAAAATACCGAGTGTTCATCAACTGATCAACGACTGAATGAAAAAAAGGTCGATTTCAAGAGAGCTTCACTGTTTTGTGACAGTGATTAGCGCGGTAAACGTAGCTGTGGCTACGAAAACAAAGTCACGTATAATTTTACTCAAATTAAAGTCTCATTTTGTTGCCGTGTCAGTAAGGCTTTGTTCGCCTTTCAGTTACTGCTGTAAATTTGATTTGTTACCAACAGCAATGCTGACTGTAGTTCTGCCCATATACTGCAACAGTGTGATTAAAAAATTGAACACTGTTGTACTGACTCAACATCGCCTTATGGACAATGAGAGTCACACTTTCAAAGACAACAAAATATCCCGGTCCTCTTCACGAAAGAGGTCTTCGTTATAGAGATAAGAAAAAACAAACTCATTCTGCATCAACAATAATTTATAAGCAAAATTTCTTTACTTGCATTTGTTAAAATGTGCATGCTGAACATTTCGTCTGAAATGTAATTACAAGCCTTGCTGAGCAGCAACAAAATTGATAGTCGTAGAAACAATACAACTTTCTTTAATTTTCCAGACATGTTTCAATCATCAGTGTACAGTTTGGAAATCGCCGTTGAATTTATAACGCGCGTGAAATTGCAAGGCTTGTTACATTGCGTTTACAATATTGCGTGCTAAATAGTTTAAACAATAGACAAAGAGCGACTTACAGGGAGAGTGTCAGGTTTATGTGTTTCACCTGCTGATTGAGAGTGGGTTTCTCTCATTTTATATGCATGGATTCCTTAAGCCTCACTTGATATTTAGTAGGTGCATAGTCAGAATCTGGAAACAATCCGTTGAACAGGATGCTCGACAAGACTCTGAACTCAGCAGATGTTTGTGAACGTGCGAAGATCCATCCGATAGTAAGTGCTCGCGCACTCGCGTGGAGAAGTGTCGGCTTGTTTCGCCGACATAACAAGCGTTACAGCTTGCACACGAGAATTTATACACCACGCGTGTGCGGAGCCCTTTAGGGATGGCATCTTTCACACTAAAAAGATCTTTGATTTTGAAAGTAGTAAAGACTAGTTTAATATCAATAGGCTTACATAATCGATTAGCAAGTTTGCATATCCTTCTCTGTGTCAAGAGTGAGAAGTGTCCAAGATATGGGATCTTAACAAAGAACTTGGATCTTTCCCGGGACTCTAATGCAGAAGGGGGTTGAGCCTTCACACCCTTAACCGACGTCAAAATATATTTAGAAATACAATTGTTTATAAGGTTCTCAGGATAAAGGTTCTTCCGTAGGATGGCAGACAATTTCTGAAGGTCGTTATGGAAACCCATCCAACTGTTGTTTACCTTAGCCAAATTTTTAAGTAATCTCCTTCAACCTCATATTCCAACCAAATACACTGCTACGGATTCCTTCACTTTTGTCAGGGAAATTAACAATCTATCCTTGCATGGCTTGTTCATGGTCTCTTTCGATGTTAAAAGCCTCTTCACCAATATCCCTTTAGTTGAATGTATTGACCTTGCAGTTACATATATTTCTAAGGGTAATCCTGGGCTTAAGCTCGGACAAAAGGAGCTTAAAAGGCTCTTTGAGTTTGCTACCAAAGAAACCCACTTCCTGTTTAAAAGTACTTACTACGATCAGGTGGATGGAGTATCCATGGGCTCCCCCAAGCCCCTATTCTTGCTAATCTCTTCATGGGACACCATGAGAAGATATGGCTAGACCAGTACAGGGATTCAGAGGTATTATTCTATCGTTGCTATGTGGATGGCACATTTCGCCTATTTCACTCTGAACATGATGCCGCAGTTTTCTTTGACTACATCAACAAGCAACACCCTAATATACACTTTACAATGGAGCGGGAAACAGACCATGTTTTTCCCTTCTTATATGTTTTAATAAATAACTGCGACCCACACCACACTGTAACCTCCGTTTATCGCAAAAAAAAAAAGACGTTCACAGGTTTGCTCACTAGCTATCTAAGCTTCTCCCCCTTTACCTACAAAATGGGGTTACTTAAAACCTTGATCGATAGAACTTTCAAGGTAAACAACAGTTGGATGGGTTTCCATAACGACCTTCAGAAATTGTCTGCCATCCTACGGAAGAACCTTTATCCTGAGAACCTTATAAACAATTGTATTTCTAAATATATTTTGACGTCGGTTAAGGGTGTGAAGGCTCAACCCCCTTCTGCATTAGAGTCCCGGGAAAGATCCAAGTTCTTTTTTAAGATCCCATATCTTGGACACTTCTCACTCTTGACACAGAGAAGGATATGCAAACTTGCTAATCGATTATGTAAGCCTATTGATATTAAACTAGTCTTTACTACTTTCAAAATCAAAGATCTTTTTAGTGTGAAAGATGCCATCCCTAAAGGGCTCCGCACACGCGTGGTGTATAAATTCTCGTGTGCAAGCTGTAACGCTTGTTATGTCGACGAAACAAGCCGACACTTCTCCACGCGAGTGCGCGAGCACTTACTATCGGATGGATCTTCGCACGTTCGCAAACACCTGCTGAGTTCAGAATCTTGTCGAACATCCTGTTCAACGGATTGTTTCCAGATTCTGGACTACGCAGCTACTAAATATCAAGTGGGGCTTAAGGAATCCATGCATATCAAATGAGAGAAACCCACTCTCAATCAGCAGGTGAAACACATAAACCTGACACTCTCCCTGTAAGTCGCTCTTCGTCTATTGTTTAAACTATTTAGCACGCAATATTGTAAACGCAATGTAACGAACCTTGTAATTTCACGCGTGTTATAAATTCAACGGCGATTTCAAAACTGTACACTGATGATGACGGATGGACCGTCGAAACATGTCTGGAAAATTAAAGGAAGTTGTATTGTTTCTACAACTATCAATTAAAGGGCTACTCTAACAGCTAAGGTTATGGAGAAAAACAAATTCACCTTTTAAGGTAAAAGTATTAACATTATCACCAAAATGGCCTTGGTTGGATTTGTGCTTTTTCTGAGCAACTACAACCACCAAGCTGATACAGGAGGTGAATAAAAAAATGTTATCTATGATCTCGTTTGCGTTGTCATTTAGAAGGCGACCTGTCTTCACGGCTGAACTGATGTACCGTGACAATCTGCGTTCGACCTCAAGCATCGGCATTTTTGTACAATCACTGTGGAATTGAGTCTGGATTAATGCGACTTGTTCATTCGGCAGCTCTGTTAATTGCAGCGGGTTGTGAGGTAGGGCTGCGCCGTCCCCAATAATCCACCGCTCCAATAACATACCAACCTTGAGCGAAGCTCCTGTCTTCTACAAAGACAAAAAATAGGGAATTTAAGATAAGGTGACTACGGTTGGACGCGTGCTTCTCGCGTCTAGTGCACTGGGCCGAGTACAGAGGTAACGGCGCGAAAATACGAAGTTAAGTTGACAGACTACAGACTGCGGACTACAGTAAAACCGACAAAGTTTGACTGTTTTAGTTTCCTTTAGAAATATCTTTCCAAAAGGTCCGAGATTCACTTGTCAAAAGTTGGCAGATTAATGAATAGACGAGGAAGACTTCCATTCGGCACAAGTTACAAATTTTTGGCGAAACAAGTCATGGCCCTCCCACTTCCTGGAATGGATTAATGCATGACCCTTCACAAACACCCACACAAAAACATCTGACCCTCTCCCGCCTATTCAAAAGCTCCTCCAAGACAAAAATAACCGGAAGTGAAAATAACTAACCGGACGTGTTACTCACATAACCGCTTTCTGGTCGCTCTTTCTGCGCACAAGGCAATTAATCGCGTGGCGTATGATTGTAAAGTGAAAACTTGAAGATGGGGAGGGATATACGAGGAAACGATGGAGGGAAATGTGCTTGTGGTGAATGTGATGATTTCATGATGTCAGATGGAGCAACTTGTGGCTCTCGTGGATGTTTGCTGACTCGCCATTCTGGCAACGACGTCCGCTCGTTCTCTGACCCTGTTTTGAGGCACCATGAAGACGGCATGTCGTGTGCCGGAACAAGTGGCAATGCAAGTCCAGAGAATTGGAAAGATAAAGATCTAGGGTGGTTCCGAACCCAAAGGGCGAATATACTGAATTCTCCCACAGTATTCTGTCAAAATTCTACCTGTCCTTTTGGACCACTTTTCCCTTCAAGGAACGCTTTCGCCGCTGTTTCGTGATTGAAAGAAAGCGCCAGTGGGAAGTTCGGGAGGCTTTGAAAGCAATACATAACGAGTTGGCTTTTCTGACTTCTGATAATCCAGGAACTGCCGGGAGATTCATGGAGGAAAATTTTAAGAAATAAAGGAGTCGACTTAAATAGAAGTGGCATGGAGTAATTCTTTTCTTTCCGAAAAAAGTGTGACCCTCCCCCGGCTGCGAACAAAACAGGTTTGACCCTCCCCAATTTGTAATGATTGTACTGATGACCCCCTCCGAAGCCAGCCCTCCCCCCTTCCAATAAAAAACGAACTTTCCCTTACCTACCTTTTTCTCTCGTTTTCAACCTCTCCACTTCCATTTCGTCTTTCGTAGTCAACACTACGCAAAACCCTTCGACTACTCACCGTCGTGAGGGCGCGACGGTGGGAAGAAAGTTGACAGCATGTCTCGTCCCAGTCCTAATCACCTCACGGCCATAGTCCTTAGTCCGTAGCCGCCTATGTATTGCATCTAACCTTTTTCAGTTGGACTTATGCGTTACCTAGGGTTTAAAGAGCACTGGCTGTTCTTCTCCAGCTCGGCTCCGCGAGGAGTGGATCTGCGAGCTACATTTTAAAATCTAATTGGGAAAGATATTGCTACCACCAGCACAAACAAAGATGTCCCACTCGTTATTCACGTCAGGCCGCGCCCTCCCTCCAGCTTCCACACCCAAAATGAATGTTGTGCGAATTTCAGCTTGTCGTTAAAACTAACACTCAAGGGTATCAACAACGATTACGGAAGGACAGCCAAGATTTGCTAGACATTTTTCCTCATTTAAGCAACAATGGCCATAATGATAAAGGTGCCTGAAACAAGCGAAGCCCAGTTTCAGTTCACACGAACAACACCTTGCTAATCGCACTTACAACTGATATCAGGACTATTTCCTGCAACACACCACGTTTGCAGTGACTATTGGGAATCCATCACTGCTTACCTTGAGACAGCGCATGATGGAAGCTTGTAAAGATGATATCTATTTCATTAACTCGCTTGAACGGTCCAAGGGGACTTTTTACGGAGTACAAAACTTCAAAAGAAAGAATGCACCTGAGAGAGAACGTATAGCAACAGTGATCGACTAGCAATAGATATAAACCATTCAATAAAAAAAGGCGAAAGAAACTGTGTTAATAATCACCGCCGATAGCTTGAAAAGGGACATCAGAAAGGCGTAAGGCGTAACAATGGCATGAGGAAGAAGAAGAGGGATGACTATCGAGATAAACGACTGAGGACAGCTAGTGAGGGCAGGCTAGGTTACCTTGCTTGCACGTCTTCCCAAGTTACAAGTACCTCGTAAGGCGACACAGTGATAAGCTTTACTCCGTCAACCTGTGAACAACCAAGGTTATGCAATAATCATCATTAACTTCATGTATGAAATCATTAACACATTAGGGTCAAGGGGTTATAACGGTAACTGCTAAATCAATGCCTGGTAACGGTCGGGATCACCCGCGTTTACTAGCACAGATTTTGCAATATTATATTTCTTTCTTCTTCCTCATGACTTGCTTCAGAAAAATGTACCGCATGTCCTTCACACAGACCTAGTGCCGGGGCATGAAAATAGCTGAAGGTAAATAATGGACACGCAATTTCACTTTATAAAAATTTCATCACAAAGATTAATTTAGGAAGGGTATCCCACTCAGCTTCAGGGCTGGAATAAGCTGCGGAAACTGATATCTGGAAATGTTTTACCTTCAAAGGAGGTGAGGCAGGCTTTGCACAAACATGCACCAAACTTATCCCAGGCAACGGAAGCGTAAGCAAATGATTGAAGTGTTGACAGGAGGACAGAATCGTGGGGCCGACAGTTCTGACAGGCTCCTGGAAAATGAACGATGTACAATCACAAAACTTTGCCGCATACAGCTGGCTAAACCAACTTGTGTTGTCGTCTATTCTATCTGTAGATCAATGCTGCAATATAAACTGGCTGCGATCTCAACACTGTGCTGATAATTCTAGCCCTAGAAAATGTGCCAGAAAACACAAAACCCCACAACTAAGACTGCTCAGAAGAACAAAGACCTCCAATATAATCCGTTTGGAAACTATATTGTTCTTGAGGCTCACCAATCCATTCAGTTGTTCGTGCGAAAAAAAAAGCCAGGCTCTCTTTTCTCTACTGGCGGTGGAAGATTACTTCTTACAGTCCTGTAACGATAACTGTTTGTAGTTCCAAGACCCTCTACAATAGACACAAAGAAAGTCCATGGTGTGCAGCAAGGTAAACTAATGGATCTTAATAAGTGGGAGCCGTGGGGTCAACCTTTGCATTTACAAACGGGTGCGGCGCGAAAAATGTTCAGACATTGTAAGTCCACGAAAAACTGAAGGGTCAGTTCGTAAAGCAAACCTCTGACAGCTAAAGGAAATAATAAGAAAACTTGTCATCAATCAACTTAGATATATAATTACTTTGCCGCATACAGCTGGCTAAACCAACTTGTGTTGTCGTCTATTCTATCTTGTAAAACAGCTATTATATACCTGATGAAGACGGAGCTCTTTAAACTGATCATCAGTGGGAAATACCGGAGATCCCATCCGCTGCCAAACTTGAAATGGACTTCCATGACCATTGTCCAGATTATACAAAACAAACGCTAACTCTTTTCTCAATGGTAAATTCACTATAGACATGTTTACTTGCGAAATGGAAGTTCTCCCTGACGTATCATTGCTGTTATAAAATATGGCTGCCAATTCCCAGTCAGTGCCATTGGAAAACTCTTGAGGCTCACGGACAGATGCTAACAGTCCAAAATCGCCGTCATTATTTTCAGTTGTCACGTAGCTTTTGATTTCTTGATCACCCAGAAGAGCTAGCAGACCCATCACGCTTAAAACAGGTTTCTTGACAAATTCAATCTTTCGCGGATGGGAATGGTTCATTTGGAATCTGGCCAATAGTGTGCGCTGACGGAAGTACAACGGTGCAAAGTTCATAAAGCCATTGTCATTACTAAGCAAGTTATATCTACAAAGAAAAATGAAAATAGTATTCCAGCAACAAAATGATGACATCCGTTATTGAGCAGAAAGATACAAGTACGATAAAAAAAAGTAACAAAAGCATATTGCAGCACTCTTGATTTCACATAAGGTGCAACTGGTGTGATTGCTAAGACCTTTTTGTCTTGTTTATCTTCTTTATAGAGCGGTTTTAAATTTAGTGTCGTAAAACCAACGTCAAAGCAATTATTCCAGCCAGTCATATCAAACGGAAACGGCGCAATGAGCCAATCAGAATCGAATGCATGAATTATAAGCGGCGCCCAGCGCGGGAAAATGAGTGCGAGCAGCTCACGATTATTTATAGTTTACTTGTCATTGGTTGAGAAAATGGCGCGAGTTTTACCAACCAAGCACAGAGCGTCAAAGAGCAAAACCAAAAGCAAACGTGAATTACTAGAGAGCTTATCTATTGAGTGTCGTAAAACCAAAACCAAACCAATTACTCTGACCAATAACAACAGACCGAAACAGTGCAATGAGCCAAACAGAATGCGAAGCAATTACAAGTAGCCGACGCAAAGCGCAGGAAAATGCGCGCGTGCAAGTCACGATTGGTTTTGGTTTTGGTTTTCATTGGTTGAGAAAGTGGCGCGAGTTTTGCTGGCCAATCACAGAGCCAAGAAATGCAAAACTAAAGTAAAACCAGAATTACTTTCGACACTAATTGAAAACCGCTCTATCGACACTCAATTGAGAATCGCTTTATCAACGGTACCTCACTTTCCATTATCGCCACTATTGTCAGTCTGTCACACCTAGGTGTGCAAACTTCACAAAAATTGAACCAATTTGGCAGGAGACACAGCAGGATTTTAATCTTAACCTATTGGTGACCGTGCCGGCCAAAACCGGCCGCACAAGACTCCCATGCTTCAAAACATTGCAACTTTCTCAATCGCACGAACATTACCTTAACTGTCAGTTGTGAGCACGAAATGGAATGTCCTTTAAATTTGGATATCCAATAAACGCAAGAAACGTAGCGCTTTAACCAAATATGGCCTTTTGAGCTTGGACAAGAACGAAACTGACCGTTTTTAACGTCAAAGAGAAGCGACGAAAATGCTCCTTTTTGCCTTTATGTTTTTTAAAGAAATCATGGTCGAAAAACCAAACTTCAACCATCATAACAAAATTCAGTCCTTGTTCTAGCTTAGAAATGACTTTTTTTGTTCAATCATATTCTTCTCCCGAGCGTAGATACAGCTTTTTGTTCCAGTGCATTCGGGCCTTCCTGCGATTTTCAACATCTCGACAGCATTGCATACTAGGAAATAACGAGAATTTTTGACAGCGCCCGTTCCTTCCCCCAATTCTTTCACATACAGTCACTCCGACCTACCGCCAAAAATTCGTGCTTGTGGTCATCCTCAGTGCTCACAAATTCCAAAATATGCGGCGGTAGGTCGAGAAATTCATCAATAGTCGAGTCCCAAAGGTAGTAACTGTCCGACCGGCCAAATTCCAAGTTCGTCGAGTAACAAGCCAAATTTGACAACAAAGTACATCACCTTGCTCGATTCTTTGAGAAAGTGGACTCTTAGCTACCGTCACACTTAATGATGCTCATCAGGCAGCCAGTAAAGATAAAAATGGCTGTAAACTTAGAAAAAATCGCAAGCAAACCGAACTTGGGCCGTTCTTGTAGCTCCACGGATGAAAAATAGCTACATCAGAATGACGTTTTCAGAAACCTTGAGCCTCCAGTGCCTTAGGACAGCACCACTTTTCCATGGTAGTTTCAAATAAAGAGTCACGAAATGTTATGGATGGTTTATAGGTGGAAAATCACTCCGAAAACGTAAAAACGGCTGGGCGCCAATGGGTTAAACAAGGAAGCTTAACAGCGCATTACGTGTCATAGACCCACAAGCTCATTTTGACATGTCAGCTTGACAATTTTTCATAATGATGTTACATCTGAACTTATCATGTCATTTTTATCCATTTTCAACTGAAATAAACTTGTACATGTAACTTCTCTCTCTATGACCTTGAAAGTATATGTAATAGGACTTGAATAATGCAGATATGACTTGGAGACATTATTTTCGATGATATTTAGGAATTTCCTACAGGCTGTGAGAGTATCGTAGAAACACCTTATTGAACCCTGTATTCTGCTGGGTTAAGTCTCAACCTTCCTTGGCACACTACCTCGCTCAACATGAATCTCTGATAAACAGTAATAGTTGGTTAATTTCAGTAATTTACAGTAATTACAGTATTCAGTACTTTAACAAAAAGCAAACACAGTGCACAGCATACCTGACACTGAAATTGCTTTTCAGCAGCATTTCCTGGTGCATTGTCAGTATCTGCAAAACAAGTAATTCTTATTACCTTCTAGTTGGAAAGACATCATTCTTTGCTTAACATACACGTAAACCCCATACCCAGTTGTTTTCTTTTTTTTTTAATTTTTACCCCTTTTATGGTTTGTAAAGTGCCTTAGAACATTTGGATTTCGATTTTATATAAATTGTAATTATTATTACTATTATTATAATTATGACAGTGAAAACGTATGGATGCCATATGGATCCCTATCCAGCCAACCTGGGGCGTCGAACGTAACCCAGGAGGCCCTAAGGCTAACAACTCTGTAGCTAGTATAATATATAATAATAATAATAATAATAATAATAATAATAATAATAATAATAATAATAATTATTATTATTATTATTATTATTATTATTATTATGTATCAGATCAAACAGGGGGCAAGTGCAAATACATACACCAGCCATTGTCTGTTCCCTTCATGACCCACACCTGACCCCTTTTCTGTTGGCCCCTACTTCTTTGGGAGGTTTCTGTTGCAAAACATTATGTACCCTCATCCCTTTCATTACCCCTACACCCACTTTCACTACCTCACAATCCCTGAAGCTGACTTTTTCACCTTAACAACAATAGCTGCATAAGTTGCATCCGCTCTCCAGTCTTCAGCCAAACTCCAACCAACTAGCGGATCTCCTTCATCATTATACACTGGTATAGATTGATACCTAGGAAACATATGGGCTATCTCCTCTAGAGTTACTTTTTCATTCTGTAAAATGGTCATAGAGTGTCCCTGGCCTTTGATGTGGAATGATACAAAATCCAGCCTCACACCTCTCTCACCAGAAAAGAAATTAGTACCATTGTAGCAGTGCAGGAGTAAAGACTGCAATGTGATCAAGAAGACAAAACCATAAGAAATTTGCATTCAGCAAGTCAGGAGAGGAAATAAGGTGATGCACAGATTATGCTGCTTTAGATGCTGCAATAGCCACTGGTTTTGAGAGCCTTGTTGCCAGGCCTAAGTGCCCTTATTGAGGAAGACAAGCTATAAAATGGAGGCTTTTAGTCAAATGCAATAGGCCTAAATGCTTTATAAAATTGATCTGGTACTGACTTTAAAATGGCTGACCACTGGTTACAGATTACTGGAGACAAGATTGAGTAATGAACTGGTTGTGCTGTCAAATTTGCTCTTTAACTGTGTAATATCTAAATATTTACTGACAAGTCAAATGTGTCATTGAAAATGACGACAAGCCAATCATTGAAATCCAACTATCATGATCATCTCATGTCTACTAAGGCCATGATGTAAATGCATTCTCAACAAATAAACATGCCGAGGCCCATCACTAATGTCTTTCTTCATGGCAGTGCAGTAAACAATAAGCTTGATCAAGGTTTCTACGCATTTTAGGCACACTTGCTGAGTACAGCATAAGATTGATTATGGCTTATATAAGCACTCTAAAAAGTACATGCAGTTTGTGAGATCTAACACAAAAAAATGTTTCAAATATGGCAAGCACTGTTTTAGTGACCCAGAATATTGGGTGTTTGTCTGGGTATCCTGTGGCAGGTCCTCCAAGTCGCAAGGAAGGATGAGCCATCTTGAGTCCCTCAGAACATGCATCATAGTACATAAGGTACCCTTTGGTAGACACATGCAGACCATCAAAATGCTTTTTGTTCTGTGGTTCATTCCAGGATTCAAAGTTCCACTGTGATACTTCAGCTAACCCAAACACCTCTGCAATAAAAACATTAATGCAAATTATGCTTATTCTTAGGCACTGGCAGGATCTCCACATGCTTGATACATGATCTGACAGAGTAGTAAAACTCATTACTGGCTGAAAGTTACATTGTATGGGAAATCGAGGCTGTGATGATGCTAATGTTTTGTCCATATATGTACTATTAGCTTCCAGTATATCTACATTACAGGTTAAATATGATCTCATGTTAACTTTTATTCAACCTAGGTCAAAATGAAATTTCTTTTAATTAGGGTTAGGAGACAAAGAAATTTCATTTTGACCCAGGTTAAATAAAAAATAACCTGAGATCAAATTTAACCTGTAACATCTACATGTAATAAAGAATTAAAGTGGCTCAACATAAGGGTTGGTTTGCAGTCAGCAGGCTATCATCTGAAAATCGACAGTGTGTCTCAACTTTATACCTACCACACCTCCTTGCATGCTATTTGATATCATGTTACATAATTATGCTATTGGTATTTAATGTGAGAGAGGTGTACTGGCTGTTGATTCAAAGTTACCTTCTTTAAATGGTTGGCATAATCACAAAGACCATCTTTGTAAACATCCCTATATTTGCTTCCAAATGCTCACATAAATAAATACCTGAGTTTCCCTTAGTTGCCACAAGATCTTTCCATGCATAAAAAAACCTGTGTACCATCTTTATGTCCACATTTAGAAGCCCACCTTGTGAAACACCCATACATTTTCTCATAAGAAAACCCCATTAATACAGCCACCCAATCATGCAGCCAACAGCCACACCGTGAAACCCAATGTATATATTCCTTTTTATTATCTCTCTTACTTAGTACGCATGCTGTGATTGGTCAATTTTATGGGTTGTATTCTACAGTATGGCCAACTTGACTGCAACTAGTTTTCTTTCCTGCACGTCGGATTAACTTCAGAGATATAATAAATATCTTACTAACCTCATTTTCTTGGTCCGTACTGTAAGTTACGGATCCTCGTTTTTTCCCTTTAATTTATGGCCCACGCGCTTCACGCATGGGCCATAAATCAACGGGAAAAAACTTGGCTTGTAATTTACAGTACGGACCTAGAACTTGGTTAGTAAGAGCATTTATTATTCAACACATTGTGACAATGTCCAAATATGGTCACGACATGCTCAATATTCTTCATGCATACTCAACAGATATCCTGTCATATACGTAATTTTGTGATTTCAGTGTGGAGAAAAATGGCAGCTTTTCCAGCTTTTTTTTTTTTTTTTTAATAAAAACAGAAATTGTTCTTTGTCATTAATGTGTTAAATAATAAAACAATTATCCTGCTCTGAATCTTGTGGAATATTGCCTGATTTCAGCCAACTCAGCCAATGGTCTCGACTCTGCTAAGTTTCTGAGGTGATATCCCACACAATTATGCAGGATAATTTTCAAATAAATTCACCTCATTAATACAGCCACTTAAACCAAATATACCTTAAGGGGCAGAAAAGTGACAAATCTTGAGAAACATTTACTAAATGTTCCTTTCAATATTGTTTTATTCGGGACCTTATTTGCTTTTGAAATGATTGTATGTATAGAAGTTTGTTCCTGTTTGTAAAATTAAATCAGTTATGTTCAAGTCACATTAAATCTGACCCTACCCTGTTAATACGACCAAATCCTCATGGCCTGTTGGCCTCTCACTTCATTAACAGGGTAATACACTGTACTTCCTCATCTTTTAACCTGTAGCCTCTCCTGACAATGTAGTGTTGTCAGTGTTTCATGTTACCGTAAAAGCTCTATTAAGCCCCCGGGGGGCTTATTTAATTTCAGGCCTTATTAATGGGGGGCTTATTGGAGAGGAGGGCTTATATCAAATATTTGAACATGCTGTTTTCATGTTTAATAGTTTCTGTACAAATCTCAGAAAACTGCAGTAAAACTTTATTATGTAATACCCATCAGGAAACAGTATTGTGTGTTTTATTGTATATTTGTTTAAAAACAAACCAACTGGGCGGCATAAAGTGTATTTTGTAAGAAGGAATAGGAGGGAATAATTACAAAATCTCGTGTCCCAAAAGGGGGGGGGCTTATTAGGGAGGGGGACTTATTACAAAAACCGACTCCCAAACTGGGGGCTTATTAGAGAGGGGGGCTTAAAAGAGGGGGGGGGGGGGGGCTAATAATAAAGCTTTTACGGTATTCACTGTTTACATTATGTGTGAATGATATATGAAATGAATCATATATTCACGGGAAAAAAAGAAACCACAATTGACCTGCTCCCAACGTCAGTGGCTTCATAGCTCAGTTGGTTAGAGCATCGCACCGGTCATCGCGAGGTCACGGGTTTAATGCACATGTCATCAGCTTCCCCGTGGGGTTGACCCCCAGGCTAACCAGGGGGATTGTAAAATCAGTCAAGCAAACTTGAGGAATTTCCCTGGGGGGTCGGGGAATCTCTCAAGACAAACCCCCTTGGGTGAGGTGTCTCTCAGCTGAAAATCCCCGTGACATCCTTTTCAAACTTGTGAATTCCCCCACCCCCTAATCTTTGATCGTAAACGATGTCAGGATTTTCCCCTACCCTCGGGCAAAGAATCCCATCCATCTTCCTATATTCCCCCACATATCTCCCTGGTAGGCCCGGGGGTCGACCCCATGGGGAAACCGATGACATGTGCATAAACCCCGTTGAAGTCCTGAATTTTTTTTCAGGCTTCTTTTCGCAATTGCATAAATTTCGTTCACAACTGCGAGGATCATTCTTCATTTGATTGTTTGCATTTGTTATTAATATCAATAACTATGGGGGAGAAGGGGGTAATTGCTGCATAGAGATATTTTGTTACAAATTTTTGTTCAATTTGTCATACAACATGAGACTAAAAAACACAGTCGTATTTGCCTCTAGATGTTTACATAAATTAGTACCTATGAGATGTTTTGCCAGGCTTGCTATAAGATGTCTCCACGCATAAATCTGCTTAGTGTCATCAAAATCTGAAAAGAAACTTGATGGATTTCCCATAAGTTCAAATCCTGGCTTCAAATTGTTGTCGATTAGTATCTGTACGGCCCTATCCAGGATTGTAAAGTTATAAATTACGAGCTGCTCAGCTGTCCTTTCCATGGAAACTAAATCCAACAGCCAGTGTATTCGCACTTGTCTTATTCCTTGTTTAGGCACAGAGCCAATGTACGCCAAGTTTTGCATCTCGTCGTTCGTGAAGAAGAACTTGAAGAAATCTTGATGAGGATCAGGAGGGCAAAATCCCGTGCTTTCCCAAAAGTGTCGCAGTGGAGCAACGACTGCACTGGCGTCCATCAGTATATGAACACTCTCAACCTGTGCTCCAGCTATCGGCGGGAATAATGCCACACTGAAGAATGCTTCTAACCACAACATGGCAACCATTAATAGATTGTGAGATATTTCACAACAGGAATTGACTTGCGTGACCTTTCAGGTCTGACTTATAGCGGAGCTCCGGCGTCCCGAAGGGCCGCCAAGCCTATAAAACCCGTCAACTGCTTTTCTCATGGTAAAAATGGCTAGCGGTATTGCTCGTGGGCGTCACCGCACGACGTCGGAGTTGCCCAATAATTAATAATAGGGAGCTTTAGCAACGACGACGGCGACGGCAACGAGAACGTCACTTCAAAATACAACTTCTCATTTTTGTAACGCTTTCGCTATTATTCCAATTTGTTTAACTTGGAAAATACTGGCGAACTATTCAGGGACTAAATTGTTATGAATGCCGTTAAAGTAAGAAAAAAGAAAGAAAACTTTACAGTCACACGCTCCCGTTCTCGAGAAAACCTAAAATTTGGCCATTTCACGTTGTTGTTTTGCAGAGGATGGGAAAGAAATGTATCAAAATGTAAAACGCACGTGCAGAGCCATTGTTTTCGCTCATTAAGCCTATTGTTTTGTGGCGTTCTCGTTGCCGTCGTCATTGCTAAAGCTCCCTAATAGCGCAGCTCCGGCGGACCGAAGGGCCGCCAAGCGGAGCACCATACCTATAGAAACCCGTCAACTGCTTTTCTCATGGTAAAAGTGGCTAGCGGTATTGCTCGTGGGCGCGTACACACGACGACGTTGCCCAATAATTAATAATATCCTAATAATAATAATAATAATTATAATAATAATAATAATCAATACTTGAGCCCAACATGGCGGCCATACTCCACCTGACCAGAGCCTGACCAGCTAGTTTACAGCAAGAACAGCGCACAATTCTGACTACACTATCACGAAACATTCAATGTGAAATAGTTTATTGAGGAATGGTCAGTCAGTCATCCGACAACAACAATGTGTCATAACATATACTTATTACTTGAAAAGCTTGAAAAATTAAGTGTACCACGCCAGATACGAAAAACCACTAAAAAACCACTCTTTAGATGTGGCCAAAAAATATGTGGAAACGTATTCCCCATCTAATGCAGCGGCACGGAACCCCGGGGAAGAGGTACAAACAAACCCATAACTCCATAGAACAAATTTAACTAAATTTGACAACAGCAAACAGAAAGACTGACTGAGCTAGAATGATTAATATTCCCCGCTAAAACATTAAATACTCAAAACTCTCCCTTGAGAATACTAAAACCTCTTAATCGTGCCATCAGAATAGCAATTTCTGACTAATTCGTTCCTTAGTCACTCAACCGTCAGAAATTACATTTCCTGATATTGGACATCCATGGTATGGTCAATTGACACCTGTCAAAACAAGGCATCCGCTGACCAGTATCACTTGAGCATATCGCGGGCTCAAGTTTAGAGCTCATCAAGGTCAGCTTTTTTTAAGTTGACCGCTGACCAGGTACTGGCTTTCGATTGGATCGCAGGCTCAAGCATGATTAACTTAACCAAAACGAGACACCAAAACCACGCGCTTTCTCCCGTGCGGCAGCCGCGCGGCTCGAAATTTCACATTCAGTTCATTCGGTTGGTTTCCTCATTATGAGCAAAACAATTTCATCTTCGATCGAAGTTTGTCTTTTAATTTGCGTAAAAAGCATAACAATTAAGAACTTGTCAAAAGATCCTCCGGAGGGTGAATTTGCAAGTGCTAAAAAGCCGGGAAGCGCGAAAGATTTTCTCAGGAAAAGCTTCAAACTTGGATCGATTGTGTGGTTGAAAACAAAATGATTTAACGCTTCGAGGGCTTTGCTGTCACTTTACCGCGGCATCTTGCAGCTCACCAAGAGAGCAGATCACCGGCATTAATGGGAGGAACGAGTAGCTCAAACTCTGTGGAAGAAGTTCTTTCTTTGGACAAACCGTTTGCTTTTTACGGATGCGTGTTTTTACTAAAGTGGAAGCTTGCGTATTTTCAAGTATTAGAAACCTCTACAACACAGGACACTGAGGTAAATTAAATAAATTGAAGCTTAACATTTGGTTTAATCGTTGTTACTTTTGTTCAAGAACGAAACTTGTTATTTTTCTCTCGACTGGATGTAAATAACAATCATCTCTACTCGTTTTTGACGCAACGAAGTAGTTGAATTGTTTGTTTGTTTTGTTACATTGTTTTGCGAACGAGTGTTTTTACTCTGCTTGGCTGACTGTTTTTCGACCTCGGTGCCTCAACAGCGTTAAGAAACTTTTGCTCTTATCTTATTAACACGAAATCGCAATGAGTCCTCGTAAAATTAAGGATTAAAGCCCCGGCTAAACGATCACACATTTTCATTCAACATCGTCAGTTGTCAAACATAACGTTGGGTGGCTAAACGCACAAACAAAATACGGCCGTTTATACGAGAGAAAATAAGCCGTGGCTAACTCTGACCACGGCTTACATAAGACGCGAACACTCCGTATAAATGGTACAAAGTCTGCGTTCACGGCTTTCTCAAGCTGCGGCTTATCCTGGCCTAGGAGTTTTTACTCGTATAAATGGTTCCTTTTGCGTCTTATGTAATCCGCGGCCAGAGTAAGCCGCGGCTTATTTTCTCTCGTATAAACGGCCCTAAAGTTTGACGAAACACTAGACAGATTGAGTCCACAGAACGATTTTTTTTGCGTATCATCGCTGAAATTTTCGACGTTATGTGTTTCTGAATGATATATGAAATGAATCATATATGAACTGCGGAAGTGAAATCAAATGAAGAATGATCCTCGCAGTTGTGAACGCAATTTATGCAATTGCGAAAAGAAGCCTGAAAAAAATTCAGGACTTCAACGGGGTTTGAACCCGTGACCTCGCGATAACCGGACTTCAAGGACTTCAACGGGGTTTTCAACGGGGTTTTGATATATCATTCACACTCATTTCTTTCACGAGAACATACTGGAACCCACAATTGACCTGCTCCCAACGTCAGTGGCTTCATAGCTCAGTTGGTTAGAGCATCGCACCGGTAATCGCGAGGTCACGGGTTCAAACCCCGTTGAAGTCCTGAATTTTTTTTTTCAGGCTTCTTTTCGCAATTGCATAAATTGCGTTCACAACTGCGAGGATCATTCTTCATTAGATTTCATTTCCGCGGTTCATATATGATTCATTTCATATATCATTCACACTCATTTCTTTCACGGGAACATACTGGAACCCACAATTGACCTGCTCCCAACGTCAGTGGCTTCATAGCTCAGTTGGTTAGAGCATCGCACCGGTAATCGCGAGGTCACGGGTTCAAACCCCGTTGAAGTCCTGAATTTTTTTTTTTCAGGCTTCTTTTCGCAATTGCATAAATTGCGTTCACAACTGCGAGGATCATTCTTCATTTGATTTGGTTATGTGTTTCATTTGGTTGCTTTTTACCGATCGTGCACGATTTGTTTGTTGGAGTCGTTAAACTATCCAACATTTCTTCGTAATGCGAAATGTTGGATGAAAAGGTTTGATCTAGATCCAACAAGGAAAGCCATTTAATGCACTATTGAGAGAGGTGGCTAAACCTTCAAACATGCTTGTCCAACGATGTTGAATGAAAATATTTGATCGTTCTTTGATTGCTAAACTTGTTTTCGAACTAATAATATACATGAAAAAATTTCTCGATTCTGATTGGCTAAGAGAAATGCAGTTTTTAGGAAACACCGGTGCAGAAAAAAGGTAATTCGGTGCAGAAATAAGGAAATACAGTGCAAAACAAGGTAAAAAACTGAGGATTCTGATTGGTTGATAAACAAAGGCGCTGCGATTGAACCAATCAAACGCGGCCTCTGAATGGCGCAAAGTCTGAAGAGCTGCAAGCGACTCTGCGAGCCTAAACAATGGCTGGCTTTTTGAGCAGGTTTTCTTTCTTCGTGATCGCAATAATAGCAGAGAAGCTGCAAAACAGCTCTAAAAAGGAGAAACGGCTGCGAAAAGCACTGTATTTTAGCTGTCTGTTTGGAAACAGTGGTGTCCAGAGAAGGGAATTACCGACGTAATTGGAATTACGTGTCCGTTGATGGAGTGACGCCGAGATTAATAAACAAACAAGGACAAACAAGACGAAGATAACGAACTAGAAAGCCTGAAGGTAATGATTACAGCGCTTGATAGACACTTAGCAAACAAAGTAGCCTTATTGCTATAGCCTGTAATTGTTTAGCCAGTTTTCACAGCTAAAAACGCTTTAAAAACATCGAGAAAACTGTTGTTTTGGTTCACCTTAGCTTCCTTGCGTTGCTTCTGCATCGTTAAGAAGCTATCTCGCAATTTTTTCATGTATATTATTAATAAGTAATCACATGATTTTTCTCGTGCAATTTGGAATAAATAAGCACTTGTAAATTTTTTCAAAGAAAATTTTGTGAGTCTTTGAAAAAATTTACTCGTGCTTATTTATTCCAAATTGCACTCGAAATCATGTGATTACCTATACAAACACACGCTTCGACCGTATTGTTTTCTTGTAAGGTTTTGAAGTTTTTGAACCGCTGTCAATTCCTGTTGACTGCTCAATATATAAAATATTGGCGCAAGGAAAGCCATGCAGTGTTGCTCAATACCAGTAAAAAAAATAATAATAATCGTGGAGCTCCGCTTTTAGGCTTGGCTAAATCTATATATTATCCTAATAATAATCATAATAATCCAACATGGCGGCCATACCCCACCTGGCCCAGCTGACCAGCTAGTTTACAGCGTACTTCTTTGATACTGGGCATCCACCCTACAGCCAATTGACACCTGTCAAAACAAGGTATCCACTGACCAATGTGTCACGTGACCATATCGCAGGCTCAAGTTGAGACCTCATCGAGGTCAGCTGTTTTTTTGAAGTTGACCGCTGACCAGGTACTTGCTTTCGATTGGATCGCAGGCTCAAGCCAAGTGTAGGGCACCCAAACCAAATCGAGGCTTAATTTTTCGCGCGCTTTCTGCGGCTCGTAATTTCACATTCAGTTGGTTTCTTCATTTTGAGCAAAACAACTTCATCTTCTTCGATCGAAGTTTGTCTTTAAATTCGCGTAAAAAGCATAAAAATCAAGAACTTTTCAAGGTGAATTTTCAAGTGATAAAAGGAAGAGCGAAAGGTTTTTCTTAGGAAAAGCTTCAAACTTGGATCGATTGTGTGGTTGAAAACAAAATGATTTAACGCTTCGAGGGCTTTGCTGTCACTTTACCGAGGCATCCTGCAGGTTACCAAGAAAGCAGTTCACCGGCATAAATGGCAGGAACGAGTAACTCAAACTTTGTTGAAGAAGCTAAGCCGTTTGCTATTTTTGCGGATGCTTGTTTTTACTTTACTGAAGCTTGCGTATTTTGAAGCGGTAGAAACCTCTACAACAAAGGACAGTGAGGTAAATTAAATAAATATTGAAGCTTAACATTTAGTTTAATCGTTGTTACTTTTGTTCAGGAATGAAACTGTATTTTTCTCTCGACTGGGTATAAATAACAATCATCTGTACTCGTTTTGGACGCAAAGAAGTAGTTGAATTGTTTGTTTGTTTTGTTACGTTGTTTTCTTTGCAAGCGAACACGAGTGTTTTTTACTCCGCTTGGCTGACTGTTTTTCGACTTCGGTGCCTCAACAGCGTTAAGAAACTTTTGCCCTTATCTTATTAACACGTACTCACAATGAGTCCTCGTAAAATTAAGGATTAAAGCCCCGGCTAAACGATCACACATTTTCATCCAACATCGTCAGTTGTCAAACATAACGTTGGGTCGCTAAACGCACAAGCAATGTTTGACCAAACACTAGACAGAGTGAGTCCACAGAACGATTTTTTGCGTATTACTGCTTAAATTTTGACTTCATGTGGTTCATTTGATTGTTTTTTAGCGGCAGAGCACGTTTTGATGATTTGGGTGGCTAAACGATGAAACATTTCTTTGTAATCAAACACGGAAAGCCATTTAAGAAGCAATGCAATGTTGAGAGAGGTGGCTAAAAGTTCAACGGCACGATGTTGGATGAAAATGTTTGATCGTGTTTTGATTGTTAAATTTGTTTTCAAACAAACATACGCGTCATGTATTGTTTTCTTGTAATGTTTTAAGGTTTTTGAACCGCTGTCAATTCCTGTTGACTACTCTGAACATAAAATATTGGCGCAAGGAAAGCCACGCGAAGTTGATCCATACCAGTGGAGCTCCGCTTTTAGGCTTGGCTAAATCTATATATTATAAGACTTATATCGCCTGGTCAGAAAAGTATGTTATTGTTCAGCAAAAGTAAAATGAGCAAAGGACCTCCAACGGTAATGCTGCTTGTTTACGTCGGATCTACAAACTAGGACGAAACAGTGTCCACGGTGCAATCCTTCTTTATCAGTCCGGAATATCCCTGTTTTGTTTAGGACATCCGTGACGTCACGAACCATTGTTCTTGAGGAAGATGGCGGCTGTTTCTCGAAGGTGGCTCGGGTCGTAAGAAATCTTTTGTTTTCTGACAAAAAACGTGGGTATGCCTCCACAACATTAATTTTGTAAGGAAAATTTTGTAATAAAGTAAAATATGTTTATTCCTTTGCAACTTGGGTTCACTTTCATTGCACAACTGAAACAAACTTTCAATCATTTTACAGGTTATTAAAACATATATACAAACCACAAACAACAATTTCTCAATGTAGGGTCTGTCAGTTTGATCACCGCATTAGAGTCAAAAATTGAACAAATGGATTTAGACACTACTTGAGCTTTTAATGGAGGCAACAAAATATGTGGCCATAGTAACAAAGTATTGGAGAATGTCACAAAATTAGTGGAACTCCTTTGTATTTAGCTTATACCATTAATGCTGTACACTTCAGCTAAGTTCAGTACATTCAATACAGTTATAGTTGATACTGTCTATTTTTTTTTATTTCAGGTCCTTTCATTAGACAAAAAGATGTACAAATATAATGATTAAATTTAAAATAAATTGTCTTCCTGGTCTTTTGTTTCACCATTGCTTCTTGATACAATAGGAGTCACAAGTTTGTGGGTATTTGAATCCTGCTTGCTTTACCATGTATTCTTCAATCCCGGATTAAATCATAGTGTAACCAGTTTTAATGTATATTCAGGTCTTACTTTGAAATTGCAGCCACATGTAAATATGGCAAATAATGCTAATTTCCGATAAAGGGCATTGCACTAGGCATTGCTTAAAAGGGGCTTTGGGTGTCCAGAAAATCATAAATGAACTATAAAAGAATCAACACAAATTCAGTCTTTCGTGATTAAAATACAATGCAATCACATCTTCTAAAACATCCAATTGCCATGCTACCTAATTCCTATTTTTATACAGACAATACAAAGCGACAGTTACTGATACCTCCGGTTCCATGGTTGTTATGAGAGGTTCAATTTTCATCTGGTATTTCTTTATCAAACCTGCCACAAAATGGGATGGTATTTCCTTGAAATAGGCCTGCATGAATATTTTAGTTTGTGCTTGTAAAAGGGTGATATTCAAGCGAGCATTAGCAGTTTCTAATTTAATTCAGAAGTGATATAACTCTACTCTATATGAAACATCTGTGGAACATGAAAATAAAATGAAAAATAAAGAAACATGTAAGCCCAGAGAATTAAAACTTTTTGCTTATAAGACAACTCTAGAAAAATGAAATGCACGTAAGCTTAATTAAAATATCAAGACAATTCATCATACAATGTATAGTCATTTTTATTTGCTTTCAACTGACCAGTCCCCTTCTAAATATTTCCAATCCTTACAGGTTCATTAACAAGAAAATGGATAGCCTGTTCCAGGCTCTCAGATATTTGAAGAGCGAAACACGAACAGTCGAACGCGGTCGCACCAAATATCTGAGAACCTGGAACAGGCAAGAAAAGGAGGACAGTAAATTTATGAAGATCACTTGTTTAAGCTTGTAGCTGTTGTAGCCATAAAGCGGTCAGCAATTTTTCTCAGCAAATCCTGGAAAGCTAATGGTGAAAATAACCGAGGCGAAGACACAATAATTGCTTACGGCTTTAGAGACATTTTTTCATAAAGCTCTGAGCTCTGTTCATGCATCCAGTGCATCTGAAGATCGTGGACGTATTTCAGAAACCTTCTCGCTACTGTCCGGTACGGTCACAAAATCACTGCTCTGGCCATAACTTTCAACTGTTTCCGTCATTTCTCGTTCGAAAAAAGAGATAATGAAGCGTTGTGAAGCACGCTCAAAGTTTGAACAATCATCCTCTGGCCGCCATTTTGAAGTGTGGTTTTGTTTTGACCGTGTTTTGACACGTGACACGCAGATTCTAACATCGATTATCATTGGTTGAAACACGAGTCAGGCCTGTCCTAACAAATTGGGATATTCCGGACTGTTTATCGGTTTCGGTCATGTTGCGTCTCGCAAGAGGACCCTGGGGAATAGCAAAGGAGCGACATCTCCCAGCTGACACGGTGTCAAGACTGTCGTTTTCACAATGTCAGATATGGGTGCTTACTGGTGCTCACCATGGGTGCTTACCATTTGTTAGAAAAATCCGGATGGAATGACCGTTGAATAGTAAGTGATTTTCCAAATTTACCGACCAACCGAATGAGATTGGTGCTTACTACCAGACGTTCCGTCCCAAAAATCCTCAGAAACGACCAGGAAACGGAACGATTCACGCCGAATGGTAAGGACATTTCCGCTAGAGGTTGTACACAATTTCCGAAAAGATTTTCCGGAAAACTACCTTTCCGTTTGACTTAAAACAGAATTTTCTGGATTTTTCTGACAAATGGTAAGGAGACTATGGGTGCTTAGAAAGCGCTTGTTTTGCTCAAATATCCACTTTTGTCCCTGATTGAAGCTGTGTACTATAAGAATGAGTACTACATGCGTACTCTAGGCCGTAGCTAAAAATGCTACTTTCATCTGCTTTCAAGATATTTCGTCAAACGTAAATGTTAATTAGTCCAAGTTTAAAATGATAGACATTTTTATGGCTTAAAGTTTTGTAAGCTATTGATATATCGCTCAAGAGTATAAAGAATAGTCATGATAGGCCTACACAGACTACCCTCGTGGTTTGCGGTAGCCTGTTCTAGGCTCTCAAATATTAAATATTTGGGGTGAGCGAAACAACGAGCGAAAAACGAGGGAAGAAAATGAAGTATCTTAGAGGGTTTGCGGTTGCGACGCTCTTTAGCCTATATTCAAATTTTCGCTCTGACGAGCAGATCTTTGAAAGATTTACTACACTTATATAATCGGAGGATTTGTGTAGATAGTTTTCGGCAACGGCTGCTTTTGAATTAAACCCCAGTTTAAGTCTCATTGCTTCAAATTTAATAAAACCACGACACCTGGTGGGTGGCACGACGTGAAGTGTGTGTATTGAAGTCGGCTTATCAAGAGTGGGTCTTGATGTCCAGGATAGATTCATTGTCAAATCTATCTCCTTTGTAGACCACTGTGTCTGGGAAAGTTATTTCGTTCTCTGGGATTTCAGCTGATATTTGTTGGCTTGTTCAATAAACAGACAAATGTCTTGTTTTTCATGTTCCCAAAGGGAGAAACGTCATCGATGTAACGTCTCCATTCTCTTGGCTTGATATTGCTTTGGCGAAAAGGTTTTGTTTCAGTTTTTGCCATAAAGATGTTGGCTAAAGTACCTGTGCCATTTTTGTACCCTTGGCAGTTCCGTGAGTTTGGAGATTATTATCGCCCGGCATTAAATCCTCACTCTTTCCAGGTTTTGCTCACATGGAAAACTCTGGGGAAATGTAGACAGTTTATTGTGTTTGAATATTGCTTCTCTTTTGTTTGCTGAGCGAATCGGTTGTGAAAAGTTTCAAGGTGATATCAGTTAAGTTTAAGCTATCTGCCCAGCACTCCAGAAAGAGACGACCTTAAAAAAATTGTTCCAACATGTTTGGGGAGGGGGGGGGGTGCAACTGCCCCTCCCCTTGCCCCTCCGCTAGCTATTGCCTTGGTACTTTTCACTAATGGTTAACCAAGCAATAAGTGAAAAAAAAGCCGATCGACATAAACTGGGATGGATAATATGCCATTTGTCCGAGTGATACCGAACATTGTCTTCTACCGCTCTCTTTAATATCGGCAAGTGACGAGATCCCGAAGGATAGAAACCGCGATTATTGGCTGTGTGAAAAGCGGTATTTTGATATATGCAAATTTTGCATTTACGTCACTCTACAGAGGCAAAAGAAATTTCGCAAAAACTGGGATAGGTCCCTGGCCCTTAAAAGAAAAAAATTCACTGGATACCTGGCCCTAATGCCAGATTAGTCGTGCCATTTCAATTATTGACTTTTAAAGATGTCGCTGTCAAAGCATCAACCGCGCGTTAAGCCCTGGCCAAACGAATGGATGAGAGTTGACGAGAGTTGGAACTCTCGCTCTCGTTTGGCCAGGATCTGTCATGTCAGCTCTCGAGAGCTCTCATCGAATTTGAACCTACTCAAATTTTCCATGAGAGTTGGCGAGAGTTTTTCTTCAGTTGGCTCAGCGCGGTGAGAGGGGTTGATCGAGAGTTTCAATTCGTGGTCAGCACTTACAGTTTTGTTGAAGCGGACTCAGTTTTTATAGCTGGCCGTGAAATTCGTTGGGGAACCAAGAAAATGTTCAGGGTTCAAAGAAAAAGTGGATTCATAAAGACATTTTTGAACTCATTGACTTCTACGAGGCAAGACCTTGCCTCTGGGATGTTTCCTCCAAGGACTATCACAATAGGGAAGTGACAGCGAAAGCAAAATCCGAGATGGAGGTAAGCTTACTTGTAAACGCTCCGGCTTCATAAGTGTAGACATTACAGTACGGCTTTTGGTTTTTCCGTTGTATCCTTCTGTTTCTTTATATCTTCGTTTGGCCCAACTCTCGATCACTGTCACCGACTCTCATGCGCTATCAAAGAGTTTCAACTCTGGTCAACTCTCGCTCTCGTTTGGCCTGGACTTTAAGTTTGGTTATTTTTACCCCTCTCGCCCCTCGCTCCGCGCTCGTGCTTCGCGCCCGATGCCTCGTGCTTCGAGCTCGGGGTATTACGACCTCATTGTGAAAGGCCCTTTCATGCTTTTGCAGGGTAGAAATTCTCGGTCCTCGACCATATCCCAATTACATATCTCCCAGTCACCTCCTCAAAAGCTGATGCTTTAGTGGCGATACACTTCCATTTTTATTGGGGGAAGGGAGGGGGGGGGGGCTGATTTTCACAGCCAAACCAGGCATAGAGAAAACATGAGGAAGTCGTGACGTCCGTCACTCATGAACACCAACTCATAGGGACCCGGGACCCGTAATAGTAAAAAAGAGTAGATATAGCTTAAAGAGGCCATTCAGATAGGACTTCACCGTTTTAACGTTTTAAGACGATAACGGAGTTAAGGAGCAGAAAGGCATTCTTTTTTCCTCTCAACAAAGACCAGCAGCTAACAATAGAAGCGTCGCGATATGAGAAGGAATATCCAGCAGTGACTGCATACGGTTTCCGCAGACAAAACATGCTAAGCTTTTTTATTTTATTTTACTTTATTTTATTGATTCACTCCACTATATATGTACAATAGAAGGTCAGAAAAGGATTACGGTAATAAGAGCTTTATTATGACTATGAACTCTGTCACCAGAAGTAGCACTGTAACATTGTGATGATGTCACCAGTGTAAACTGGACTGTATCTATACATCAGTGCTGCCTTCTCCTCCTTGCTGCTTGGGAATGTGTGGGAACTTAAACGAGCTAAAATGAAAAACAAAATTAGATATAATCGGAAAAACTTATATAACGAATTAGACCATGCTAAGACAGGGGCGTACCTGACTGTAAGCCAGTTAAGCACGAGCTTAAAAGATTTTGGGGGATTTTTTTTTTTCGAACAGCCTGTTCAAATGAGCCAAATTGAAAACAAAAGTCAACTTTTTGGTGCGTTTTCATAGCCCAAAAATGCTTGTCGAGAGTGTCATTGGTGGCATTGTAGCTCCTTGAGACATGGTCCGGCTGCCTGTGTCAACAGCAACTCCGGAACGATCATTCAGTTGCATGCGAAGGGTCAAAACATACTTGCGTTCTACCATACGAGCAGAGACGCTCTCTGGCGGGGCTCGCGCTTCTACATGAGTACAGGGACACGAGCATCGACACAGACAAGGTGTGGTCCAGGAGTTCTGCGCCAGGAAATCCCGCAGATTGGCATTTGAATTCTGAACACATGTACACAAACCTTCCTTCGGCCTTACATTTTAGAATGCCACTCTAACACAGTTTTGTCTTTGCGTTAATCATATTATATAGAAGTAGGGTAATACAACATTTACGCGAACTGATTGTAACTTAAAGCTCCAATTAAAGTCTCTACGGCGCTTGAAAGCCGGGTCTTGGCGGGCTTAAAGCTGGAAAATGTCCAGGAACGCCCCTGTAAAAGACACAGCTGGCATTCATGACCCAATACCAGAGATTATAAGAAATAGCTTTGATAAGCGCCCTTTGAAATGGTCTTATTTGTCACAACTGAATTTACGAATAACAGTCAGTTGTGACAGTATAGCATTCAGGCAACGACCCGACGATAATGAATATATTATATCGTTCCTATTTTTCTTTTCGGTTTCCTTTCAAGATTTGCCTTAAGTCACTTACAGAAAGACGAGGAAGCTTCAAGGCTCCCCGGACCAAACATAACTGGCGAATACAGCCGCTGTTCATTGTCCCCAGGCAAGAGGGTGTGCTTTCCTACGAAACGTCGCCTGAAGCGATAAGAGGCGGCTGTATTTGTAGGCCAAAACTATAGGTTGTCAATATTACTTGTGCAATAACACTTAAATTGTGCTTAATTCGGGTCTGTAATAAGCAACAATGTCATTAAAAACTAATTCGTTATCGTTTTCCAGTTAGACAAAGACCACATTATTGATGAAATTTTACCCTGATTGACGAAAAAGTCGGCCCAGTATTGTGAGGCGAGAATGGCTTCTTGAGTATGGCTAATGTCCTTAACACGCGACCACTCAAACTGCGGCTTGGCTGGATGCCATTGGAACAAATAGAAAGGGTATTTGCGAGCTGTCGGATAACAAAACAACCATAAGAATTCCATTCACTTGGTTGCATGCGCAAATAAGGTGGTCACTTCAACAGGGGGCTCTGCCATTTCACAATATCCTTTAAATGACACGTGACGACAAACCGTAACTACCGTCTCATTCATTGAAACGCACGTCTAGAATTAACTCTTCGTATAGGCATCGACTAAAAACAGCAACCACTCAGTGTGGGCGTATAACGGTTAGGAAGGGCTTTTTGTAGCGCACGTTTCGATAGGCTATGAAATATCACCTGTTGAAGTCTTAATAGATTTAGGTGTAGGATAATTCCTTAGCGGATAGCAAAATTTTATCCACCACAATGTTTTTTGCTAGACCCCTCCAACTATCTCAGAATTAGTGATCAGCTGTTGTTGACTAAGACCTTTGGATGAACCTTGAGTTTTATAGTTAAATGAACAATTTTAATGACTGCACACCTTCCATAGTTGATATGAACACTTTCCCTTTCCTGTCCTTGTTTGTTGATACAATCTGGAAAAACTTGCTTAACTTTTTATCCTTTTGGAAAGTCTGTAAATAGAATGTAACCCACACGCGGTAAAAAAAGTGTGGTCTGTTCCCTACAATCGGTACTGAAGATGTTGAATATGATTAGCAATTCAGATGTCCGTGGAACTCTTTTTACATATCTCTATCATTATTGCCATGCAACAACACGACATGCACTATACATCCCGGCAACATTTTCCTGCAAAAGTCCAACCAAGTTAGCGTTCTCAAGCCGAGGCCAATGTACCAACATTAAGGTGAAACGAACGAATGAAGATGTGAGTGATCATCGCAGCTATGACGGAACACTACTTAAGCAATAGTGAAAAGAGAGCCTGAAAAAAAAAAACAAAGAAAAACAAACAAACAAGCAAAGAAAAAAAAAAAAAAACTCAGGCTTGTGCGGGAGTCGAACCCACGACCTCTGCGATACCGGTGCGGTATTATACCAAGTGAGCTAACAAGCCAACTGGGAACTGGTTATTCTGTTGGTTCGTAATATACCAGTGAGTGACGACTAAACTTGTATGGATATATCAGAATCATATATATGTGAGTGATTGTCACAGTTATATTTATGAACACTACGTAAGCAGTAGTAAAGACGGAAAGGGATATACTTCACAAATTAATGTGATTTGGTAAGCTAAAGCCACTCTAAAGGCACTAAGGCCTCATGGTAGCGGGCATTACCCCTTAAATCTACCAAAGCAAAGATTGAGCCCAAGCATTAGCAGCCATGGACAGCTGTTTCGGCCGTGTTAGGCCTCATCAGCATGGCATAGCTAATGCTCAGGCTCAAGTACCCACATATCCATAAAACAAGCAGTGAAAACGTAAAGCTTGTGGGATGTGGCTGGAGTGACAAGGATATACCTCACAAATTAATGTGATTTGGTAAGCTAAAGCCACTCTAAAGGCACTAAGGCCTCATGGTAGCGGGCATTACCCCTTAAATCTACCAAAGCAAAGATTGAGCCCAAGCATTAGCAGCCATGGACAGCTGTTTCGGTCTTGTTAGGCCTCATCAGCATGGCATAGCTAATGCTCAGGCTCAAGTACCCACATATCCATAAAACAAGCAGTGAAAACGTAAAGCTTGTGGGATGTGGCTGGAGTGACAAGGATATACCTCACAAATTAATGTGATTTGGTAAGCTAAAGCCACTCTAAAGGCACTAAGGCCTCATGGTAGCGGGCATTACCCCTTAAATCTACCAAAGCAAAGATTGAGCCCAAGCATTAGCAGCCATGGACAGCTGTTTAAGTAAAGACGGAAAGCCTGAAAAACGTTCAGGCTTGTACGCGAGTCGAACCTTACCTCTGGCGTGATGCCTCTAAAGTGGTTGTTATAATTGATGTTTTCTTGTGTCAAGAATTTGATGATATGATCCGGCGCTGAGCCTAACAGTTTAGTAGACTTGTAATCTGTCAAAAGGTAGAAGTAAGTGAATAAGCCATAAGGATGCTCCTGATTGAACGCTTAATCCCTTCGTTACAAAGAGTGTCATGGCACTCAGCTCGGCATTCACGCATGGAGACGCAAATGGCCAAATTCGCTGTAAGTATGCATGGCATTTTAAATATTGGATGATATGTACAGTGGGGTCCACAGAGAGATTTGCCATACCAAATGCCGAACAAAACTCTGGCCAGGCTACGAAGAAGTCTGATTCAAACTCGATGAAATATAGCAATAAGGGACGAGTTACAGCGTTCTTTGGATTCTCATCAAATTCGCTGATGTTTAGTAAATTTTATTTTTATTGATTGCTAAAGCGTCTCGGGGATTACTTTAACAGTAGGCATTATAAAGCGCGTGGATTATTTGCTTTTTTACCTGATGGCAGATCAAGCTTCAAACTGATATTTCTTGCATCTGTGAGACTGAAAAGGGATTGGTCATACTGGCCGAGACTCAAATTCCTTTCACCGATTAGCAGGGTTAATAACTCCAGTCCCAAACACTCTGCCCAGATAGGGAATACTTCCCCAGTCTTGTCATAAGCCTGAAGAGAAATAAAAAATAAAGCTTTATTCTCGTGGTTAGTTGAGGTATTCTTTGTATCGGTTTTTATTGTTGAGTCCTGCACATCTTAATTTAATGAAGCATCTCGAATCTTCTCAAAGTATCCAATAACAGTGGAAACATTGGAGTACGCTCCAAGGCCCTCCCCGGCCCCCGCAAGTCAGCAATAAACATACCCTCCCCCTGCACAACTGCGAGCATATGTGGGATAAACATGAAAACGATGTCATCGAGAATAAAATGCTGTACTTTAACTGTGTCGTTTTATCGAGAGTTTAACAAGAACGTACAGGGTAATTTAAAAATTCGTTGTGGCAACCATGATCTTACAGAACTTGGGAAAACTAACCTCAGTGGCTAGCTCAAGCAACTTTTTCCCGACTCTTGTATAATAGGACTGGTTTAGCTTTACATGGCCTCCTGGAAGAATCACCCTTGTAAAAAAAAAACAGCAACACAAAACACATTGATTATATGTGACCCATGCAACAATGTAGGAAGAGCTCTTAAGGGCTTACTGTAGGTTAGCAAATTATACATTAGGCAATAATTAATTCACCAATTATGAAAACCAACATAAAGAGCACAGACCATTTAGCTCCATTTAAAGACGGTACTTTTTTTAGTTGGTTGATGAAAGCGAGAAATGGCCGTAAAGGCAGGGTGGATCACTTTATTTTTGGTTGTTGCTTGTTACTGTTCTGGGAAACCAAGTGAAATCATAGCCGGTGACTTACCCGTTTAGATAATTGAACATTCTTTCTACTTCTTCCATGCTAGAGTTTACGCTGCACTCTAGTAAAGGAACGATTTGGGAGGTTTTTTTGTTTTTAACATCAAGAACAGCATGTTAAGAAAACTGGTTTTACAAAGTGTAGGGAAAAAAATTAAAGCGTTTTCATGCTTCCATGTAATTAAAAAGTTGCCGGATCAAAATAGCTCCCAACTTGCAACTGCCGGTTTTACAATGGAAGAACAAGTTGACTTTCAAAACGATTAAGGGAAGAACGCAACACTTCAGCTACCCTAGAACGCCAAACGCTTTGGAAAAAAATGAACAGTTCGTGTGCGATTAACCGATAGTGTTGGACAATTTAAATCAGTTCAGTATGACAATTTAGATGAAACGGCTGAGCAAAGACCGTATGGTGTTGAGACGATGAAAGTGAAGTATAAGATGGTACACTTTTAGCTTAGTAAATGGATGGGGGAGCAGGGTTGGGGGAGCAGGGTTGGCGTAGTGGTGAGAGCGCTCGCCTTCCACCAATGTGTTCCTGGACTCGGTGTCATAAGTGGGCTGAGTTTGTTGGTTCTCTACTCTGCTCCGAGAGGTTTTTCTTCGGGTACTCCGGTTTTCCCCTCTCCCCCAAAACCAACATTTGATTTGATTTCATTTGATTTGAGTTGAGTTGAGTTGATTTAATTTGACTTTATTTGTTTCTGTATTTGCTCGGCCCCACTAGCCTTTGTGCTATAAATACTACCGAGGGTAAATAAAGGTTATTATTATTATTATTATTATTATTATTATTATTATTATTATTATTATGAAAGTTGTGATTTATTCAATATCGTCACGCAGTATGAAGGATGTGTGTGACGTGGACCTGTAGATTAGTGGCCTATTAAAGCTCCCACGAGTCTCCGTAGCTCAGTGGTATCCTGGGGAGAATCCGAACAAGAAATGAGAAGGCAGAAGGTTTGACTCTAGCTGTTGGGAGATCTAGAAGTTCTTTTTCTCCATTTGCGAGTATGCATGTGACAATATTGACAAAAAAATCACATCTTTCTTAATGATTTTGCAAAAATTCAAAATCAATTGATCATTTTAAAGGATACAAAATAGGAGCGGCTCGCGCCCCGGCAGACTCCAGAAACTTGACGTACACTGACACAAGATACTGGTAGCCGAGCGCCTTCATCCTTCCACCGGTTTCCTGGGTCACAATACCTGGCAGAAAAACGAACACAAATACAATATATACAATTCAATATAATATACAATATATACATCAATGGAATAAATGAAAGGAGCTCACCGCATAGTGAAGACAAGTGAATAATGGTGCAACTCTGTACAACATGTCTTGAAATTGAATTACAGATAGCCAATGAAACTAACAATACGATCTCGTTCAACGATAACCACTCAGAGGAGCAACTGAATTCTTTACCTGTATTATGAACAATCACGGTATGTGACAACACCCCGAGTAACTGGCACCCTGTATTTATGGTATGACATATAGTATGACAGTGTATCGTTTTTCTTTCAGTTTTGCACTGTAATTATTTTAATTTTTTATTCTGAGCCATTTTCGAGTTCAGCTCAGCGCATTTTTATTTCTACTTATTGATGTTTTCTTGCCCGTTTGTTTGTTTTCTGTCCTTGTTCTTTTTTCTTTTGTAATCATTGTTCATCCATATCCGCTATCACAGTTTAGGTTGCCGATGTTTTCAATAACGTCAGTTTAAAAATGCGCATTTTAGTCCAGGAAACCTTTACTAAAAACTTTGGACGTTGCGAGGTTTGCTTCCATGTGCAATATTTTGTGAAACTCATTTTGCATAGTCGTCATATCACGGACAAGTTGGAGGAAATATGCAAAACAATCTTAAGAGCCTAAACCCATTAATACTGTGTTTCTTCTTATCACGATTCTCAGTATATTTGCATGAGATAGCCTGGTGTCTTCAGTTCCTTGTGCAAAGTTTTTAGAAGATAATAGTCTCTGCAGTTGCTCATTTGCGGAAACCAGTTGAATTCCCTAGGTCTGTTTCTATTATTGAGGTAGGGGGAGGATTACTAATTTTAAAATTCTAATCTACAAACCTTTTGTGTAAGTGATTGCTTAGTCAGTTTATACAGCTTAGTTATCCTAACTAATCCCCTTTTTGATTCCACGTTCAAAAGGACATTTACCCTTGAACAAGATTTATAATAATGAGCGCATTTGGCAAATATAAGCACAGAAAATAAGGTAGATTAAACAATATTTAGATATATAGTCGATTCAACACGAACATTTTTATTATGTCCATGGCTGGATTATCCAGCCGATGAACATAATGTTGGACAAGTGGCGTACTAGTTTGATCCGTTCAAGACTGAGAATTGAACTCCCTCAGGAAAAACTGAAAACAGTTTTTTACCTACATTCTTTTCGGGAAAAGGAGCATCTAGAACTGTCGTTTATCATGGCATGTTACTTGTTTTGACCGGTGGAACTTTCAAATCTTGTCATTCAGTCATGCATAATTCTTATTTTTCAGTCGTCGGCGTAGTGTTCTGTCTC
Source organism: Pachyseris speciosa (assembly GCA_016490735.1). Classification (NCBI taxonomy): domain Eukaryota; kingdom Metazoa; phylum Cnidaria; class Anthozoa; order Scleractinia; family Pachyseridae; genus Pachyseris; species Pachyseris speciosa. The sequence goes on from JAEMWC010000376.1 coordinate 608,573, forward strand.
TTCTCCAAATCTGTTTATAAACCATGGTTAAAACTTATTATCATTTGTTAAACATGTTGAAACCTTCGCCTGCAGATTTTCATATTGCAGATAATAACTCTTCCAATGATGCTTTGAAAGAACAACAATAATTTCAATTATATTATTTCAAGTGAAGACAACAGAACAATCTGTAATAGTGGGAACTGTCCGTTTGGACAGTTTGAATGCACTGGGATCAGTAAACTTTCGTTTAGTAGACCAATGGACCATTACCTCTTACCTTATACACCTGTACTAGTGCACATCGATCTTTGGGTTATTAAAGGTATGCGTTGAAAGGGTAGAATAAAATAATGCCTTAAACTATTTTTACAAATAAGAAGGTCCGCTTATTATGGCAGGAAATGAAAAACGGTGGCTTTGTATTTGTTTTCCCTTAATGGAATTTGTCTGCCTAACAAAAACATAGTTACAAGGCGTTCACTATCGCAAAGTCAAGGGAAACAATCCTTTTTCTAATTAAGGCAAAAGGTGGTAAATTAACACCTGATTCAATCACTGCATAACCATATTTAAAGAGAAAAAAGTTTGTTTGTTGGTTTGTTTTAAAAACACTAATTATCATTTGTACCTATTTCATGCTATGTGGTAGCGTATTAGCATGGCATTATCAAAATCATAAGATGATTTTGAATTAAACAACGTGAACAAAGCTTGTATTACCTATCACAGGGCGGTTCGTTTTTATCTCACTCTTCAGGATTAGATAACGTTGTTTTTCTTCTTTGTGATGCTGTGCCAGGGCAAAGTGGAAAAATGTCACCGAACTTAAAAATCCAAACGTGAACATTAAGTTCAAACATCCTTGATTAGAAAATAGTGGACCCAACCTCCTTGATGATTCAGTCTTCAATGCTGTGGTTCTTTGACAGCAGATTAAGATTTCTCTTGTCGCTTCTGTTAGTTGTACAACTCAGGTACTCCCTCCGATACGAGAGAAATCCGATTGCTTCTTTATATAATAGTTCTATTGTTTTATGTTTATTTATTCAGTCTTGTGTTTAAACCAAACACCTGCTGTGTGTTATCTCTTTGCAGGTCCGCGATAGCTGATCCATTCACTCACGTGAAAAAGTTCTTCTTGAGTAGAAACAGACGAACAGCTTATTTGAGTGGTTATCTAATAATGAATGCCCCCCCCCCCCCCCCCCCCCCACACACACACACACAAGCACCTTATTCTATTAACCACTGTGTTGATACCTAGATTAAATTTGAATATTTGGCTTATACAATTTTAACCCAAATTTATTAAAATGCTAGAGAACATGTGAGGATATAGTAAGACCAAATCGTTCCTATTGTTGTTTGCAAATAACTACGTCAGAATTAAACGGTATCGATATCGAATAGGAAACACCTCGACGACGAAATTTCCCGGCACTAACTGCCAAATCGGACAAGGTAGCAAGCAGAGTAGGATTAAACAGTGAAAGCAGTTTTATTAACTAGAAAGCATGTGGTGCTGTGAGCACATTTCTTAGAGCCGGCAGTAGCAGTGCGCATCATAATTTCCTCCCACAATGAGACGCCACCCACAGAGGGGAGCAATTTTCGCGCGCGCCAGTGTATATCGCTCGTCCTATTATTTCTGGATAAAGTAAGGGAAAAATCGAAGCCAACGAAATAATTAAGTTGTTTGTTTACGATTTGGACCAATGAGGACACTAATGAAAAGGAATTATTAATATTTTTTTCTCTTGAGACCCCAAGGGGGACACTTAGAGAAAATGTTTAAAATAGACTTTCGTACACAATTAGTCACATTTGTAGGGATTCAGCCAAAAGTCTAGTTCGATGTTGTTGCGAACTAACCTGCTCTGCTACGATTTCATGCATGCGTTCGTCCTGACACTTCTGACAGTTGAAACACGTCCTTCCTTTCCTCGTGGGGAGAGGAAGCGGCAACGGAGGGGGACGGGGTCTTAATAATAATAATAATAATAATAATAATAACAATAAAATAATAATAATAATTATTATTATTATTATTATTATTATTATTTATATAGCGCACACATCCATTATTTGCCCGAGGCGCTTTACAAAAATATCTTGGAAATAACTTAGAAACTAAAACTAGCAAAATACATAAAAACTAGAATCTAAAAATTAAAAATATGATAAAAAGTTACTCTTAATAAATTTAGTAAAAACTGGGGAAAGTCTTGAGTTTTTTCTTAAATAATAAAAGTGTACTGGAACGTCGAATTTCCAAAGGAACAGTGTTCCAAAGCTTCGGAGCGCATACAGAGAAAGCTCTGTCACCATATGTTTTGGTTTTACAAGTTGGTTGCATGCATTAGTAGGTCTTGAGAGTTCGAACGAAGAGACCGAGTTGATTTCTCATGTTCCAGGAGTTCCATTAGATATTGCGCGCAAAGACCATTCAATGATTTATAGACAAATAGAAGATGTAGAAAACGATCCGGTATGAGACTGGCAACCAATGAGATGTATTAAGACAGGAGTAATACCGAACGGTCGTATTTCCTTACACCAGTGACATAACGAGTAGCAATCAGGGGCAGCCAACGACAACTTTCGGTAGATATCTGTTCGGTGGAGGATAATTCGCCTTGGGTTTTCGGCGTCGATTAAAGAGTGCACTCGGATTATTGTAACTAAAACGTGGCCTAAAATATTCGCAACTGGGAAATCATAGCCCCTGAGGTTTTCGGAAAGGTCGTAATTGCTGTTTTTGGCAGGCACAAACGTCAGCTAGCATTTTCGGAAAGAAAATAGTTCCCTAGAAAGCTCGTGGAAAGTTCATTTCAGCTTGCATTTTCTCAAAGGAAGATTTTGTTCCCTAACATTTTCAGGAAATTAAACTTTCAGCTAGGGAATCCGAACAGATGAACGTTTTCTAGCTTATGAAAACATCACAACGTACTTAAAAATGCCTTTCTACAGCTTTTGGTTGATTTGGCTCGTTGGGCGCCCCTGAGCAATGTTCTGGATTTGTTGCAACTTCTTCTCTTTATACTTTGGTAATCCAAAGTATAGATGATTACAATAGTCCAACCGTGTAGTTATAAATGTATATATAACTTTCAAGGCAGCGTTCTCGTCAAGATATCTACGAATTCTAAACAAATTCCTTAAGTGGTTGATCGATGACTTACACATACATGATCAATTTGGTCGTCCAAGGTCATGTGCTTGTCAAGAATGACTCCAAGGCTCGTTACTTTATCAGAGACGGAGATTCGTTCATCTCCAAATTGTAAGTAATCAAGTGCAGACCCATCACGAAACTGTGAATGAATCAACAAAATATCCGTCTTTAAATCATTCTGTTCCATCCAGCAACCGGTTATCTCAGTGTTATCTCAGACACACAGCTAACAACACGGTCAATAGCTAAATTCACATCGTCTGTTTTAAAGGCCAGGTAGAGTTGAGTATCGTCCGCATAAAGGTGGTAATTAAGATGGCGACTGGCGATGACATCAGGAATAGGAGCGTATATAACAAATAAAGTAAGGGACCTAGAACAGAGCCCTGTGGTACTCCGACAAGCAAGTCACGTTTCGTTGAATGAAATTTATGGGAGCTTTCTTTTCACTCTGATTTCCAAAGGGAGAAAAACTACAAAGAGCAGTGACGGGTTTTAGTCCCGGGGGACAGGGGAGGGATAACCAGAACCTTACAGTTATTGACAAAATCCACCGGTTATTTGGAAAAAGGGAATCCCAGTGTTAAGCCTGAGAAATTATGCTTATAAGTCTTTCGGGAATGAAATGCATCCACTGTACGTCGGGTATGGATTTAATGATGAAATGGCGATTACGTTTTGCGTTGTAAGGCTCGGTCATCAAGAATTTAGACACAAAGCTAGAAATCGTACTTTTTGGGCACCCTAATCTCCTTACTGCCTCCAGGATTGAACTGAGTTTTCACGAGCGTATTTCAGATGAATAACTCTCCAAAATAGGAAACCGGCGTTTGTTCGCCGAATGCGTCTTAAAGTAACGGAGCATTAAACTATGGCCTTGACCAACAGCCAAACGCGTCCGTACTTCAGTAATATGACGTGAACATTATCTCTACAACAAAGGTTACAAACACTCAAAGTTAGAAAGATTTTCTCTGAATTCAAGAAAATCTTCAACCAATCAAATGACCGATCCATTACGGCTAAATGAAGGCACTGATCATACCAATTAGCTCTAATAGGGAGGACATTTAAACGCCCCTTAAACATAACAATGTAAACCTGAAGGGTTTGACTACTCACCAATAATTGGACGATCCGTTTTGATCAGCGTTTTATCGGCAAGAAAATTTCCAAAGGTGGCATCGGAAAGAAAGATTGTTGGTGAAAATAATGTCAGGGAAATAACAGCCAGGGAAAACACGAAATAAGGAAACATTTCTTTGTGTTTCAGGGAACTAAAACCCTGTCATACGAAACAGAAAGTGTAAGAAGAAATACCGTGACGTTTGTTGTCACCAGAACACCCTTGACGACAAGACCCGTCATTTCGTTCCTCCAGGGTGTAAAGACAGGAAGCCACATGCAGAAAAGAAAATCTTAGTTGAATGATAAAATATCACTGCCTGAGGACGGGTCTTATAGGTTTGTGATATTAAAAAAAAAGGTGTTGTATGGTCAGTCGTAAGCTCAGAATCTTTAGTATGATCCACTGGGAGAAGGATGATTCTTAATTAAACTTATAACAAAGCAAATGATGATTTTAGCCACTTCGGCTCTTGTCAATGGGACATGATTCTCGGGACGATTCAGGCCTGCGCTTAGTATAGGTAATCGCATTGGGCCGAGCACAATACAATACAATGGAATACATACTAGTTATGCAACGCTTTCGAGTGGTATACCGTGGAATATCCCACGAGTCACTTGTATTTTCTTGGTATACACACTCGCCTAAAGGCTCGTGTGTATACCAAGAAAATACAAGTGACTCGTGGGATATTCCACGGTATACCACTCGAAAGCGAATAACTATTTTATACCATGCCATAGAAAATACAGTGGCCAGCAAGGCCAGTATAAGCGGGAATCTCAATGTACGATGGGAAGGTTGGGTGTGATACCGTTGAATTGCGTTGAGGGATGGGAAGGTTCGGTGGAATACTGACGAATATACAACGACTTTCCTGCATTCTGATTGGCTGTATTTTCTATGGCATGGTATAAAATACAATACAATACAATAAAATGCAATGCAATAAAATAATTTTTATTTCAACATAGACTGCAAAGCAGTCGGCTTTTATTTTCGTTTTCTGAAGGCGCAAATTCTAAGCACGCAAGCCTCACTCTACGTTTTCACCCTCGTTCCAGACCTTTCACTTGACGAGACCTCGATTTGACCAACGCAAAAATACGGTTGTTTTGCGGTCTAATTTCAACACGATGGCGGTTAAAGGAAGTAAAATTAAGGATTAATATCACTTGTGTTTTCTGAAGTTGCTGAAATTGCGCAACGAGAGCATGATATTAATCCTTAATTTTACGAGGACTCGCTGCGATTACGTGAATATCCCACGAGTCTTAACACTGTCGAGCCGGGTACGTCGAAAAACAGTCCGCCAAGCGGTGACAAGCGGAGTATTACAAACACTTGTTCGCTCGCATGCAAAACAAACAAACAATTCAACTACTTCTTTGCGTCCGAAATAAGTAGTATATTATTATCTAATGATTTTTGAATCTAATGATTTTTGTCACTGCGGAATCAACCGCAGTGACGCGAGAGTGAAACAGGACACACGTCCCAATTGATTAATTGCTATTTACATCCAGTCGAGAGAAAAATGCGAGTTTCATTCCTGAAATATAAAAGTAACAACGATTGAACCAAATGTTAAGCTCCAATTTATTTAATTTCTTAATTGACCTGTGCTGTAGAGGTTTCTATCCCTTGAAAATAGATAAAATACACATCCACAGTAAGAACATGCTTCCGTAAACAGCAAATGGTTTGTCCAAAGAACCAACTTCTTCCACCAAGTTTGAGCCGCTAGTCGTTCCTCCCAATAATGGTAAACTTTTTTTTTTACCTTTTTGGTGAGCTGCAAGATACCATGGTAAAGTGAAAGCCTCTGGCGCGTTGAATCGTTTTGTTTTTCAACCACGCTGACAATCCCGCTACGCCGGACGTCATGCAAGTCTATCCAAGTTTTAAGCTTTTCGAATGAAGATGTGAATTATCAACTCGCGACCTCCGTAATTCCGGTGCAGTGCTCTACCGACTGAGCTAACAAGCCAACGAGCCTGAAAAAAATTCAGGACTTAAGTCCTGAATTTTTTCAGGCTTTTTTTCGCAATTGCATAAATTGCGTTCACAACTGCAAGGATCATTCTTCATTTGATTTCATTTCCGCAGTTCATATATGATTTATTTCATATTTCATTTACACTCACTTCTTTCACGGGATCATATGAACCCACAATTGACCTGCTCCCAACATCAGTGGCTTCATAGCTCAGTTGATTAGAGCATCGCACCGGTATCGCGAGGTCACGGGTTCAAACCCCGTTGAAGTCCTGTCCCCAGTTGTTTAAAGAGCGGATAACTCTATCCAGCGGATAAGTCGCTATCCAGCGGATAAAATGCATCGAAACTGATGCATTTTATCCGCTGGATAACGACTTATCAACTGGATAGAGTTATCCGCTCTTTGAACAACTGGGCCCTGAAATTTTTTCAGGCTTCTTTTCGCAATTGCATATTACCGAAACAGGTAGACTGCGAATTCAGAGACAAACGTGGAAGTTGACTTGGTGCCAAACGTCAGCGATTTTGGTCACGTGGCTTTGTTTTTCAAATCCAAAAGGTGAACGCCGGCGTGTGATCACATTCCTGTGCGGGATTGAACAATGGCGTATTCTGTAAACAGCAAAGGGCGAACTCTAATTCACGGGAAATCCATAGATGAAAGCTTAAGAGGAAGCATTTTAGACTCCATCATCTCGGAAGGCGGAGACCCGGCATCAGGATTCTTCCCAGGAAGATATTCCAATGTTGCAGATCGCTTTCGAGTTTCAAATCAGTTTGTTTTAAAGTTGTGGAGAAAGGAATGTGACCACGTGCGTTCACCTTTTCAATTTGACAAACAAAACCACGTGACCAACATCGTTGACGTTCGACGCCAAAGTCATCTGTCACGCTTGTCTTTGAATTCGCAGTCTACCTGTTTCGTAGTAAATTGCGTTCGCAACTGCGAGGATCATTCTTCATTTGATTTGAGTATGTATGTATGTTGTTCTCTTTTTATTACTGGAAAATTCACCTTCCGGAGTATCTTTTAAACCTTGCTCTTGATCTTTATGACATTTTTAGCGAATGCAACGCGAATAAAAAAAGACAAACTTCGAAGAAGATGAAGTTGTTTTGCTCAAAATGAAGAAACCAATTGAATGCCAATGCGGTGCGTGCAGCCAATCAGGAGCAAGTAGTTTTGGCGCTCGACCAATCGGGAGCGAGAAATTTTGCTCGCTTCAGAAGAAAAATAAGAAAAAAATGCTCTCTTCTTCGACCAGTCAGCACTTATTAATTTAGTTATTATCTTCACGCTCTGGAGAATGAGTGAAATAACCCGTAATCCAGAATTAGTAACTCTTTATGTGTTGCACGAGCCATAATCCGGCGGTTTTGGCTCCTGATGTGGTCTTATTTTTCTGTTATCTGCTCATGACAAGTTTGAACCTTCCCGCATCAACCGGCGAGTGATTATTCTTTTCAGCAAGCTTATTTCCGTTAACAGCTGCCAGTAATTGATCATAGCAACAAATTAACAACCCCAGAGGAGAAAACGCTCAGCTTTAATGGAGCTTCCGTCTTCAAAACGACTTACACTTTTTTTTTTTGCAGTGGTACATCATAAGTTGTCTGCTAAGAAGCGGTGTTCAGGTGCCACTTTTGTTTAGGGATGCCTGATAGCAATCTACGGCCTACACTCCTGATCTGGAAGACAGAGCACTTCAACCACCCGACGGCCATAAATAACATAGATTAAGCACCAGCGCCCTAACCTTCGACCAGGCGTTCTTTTTCTTTTGTACGGGGGAGAGAGAAAAAGACCGCCCTCCTCCCCTAAGCGACATGCAGAGAATATAGCAGAATATAGGGAGAGGGCATGATTTCAGGCTACCAGCGCCCCATCTCGCGAGGTTAGGCAGGCGTGATAGGGCCCGATAAGCAATTTCCCAATTTATTACGTAAAATAATAAATGCTAAAAGCTTTCAAAATCAATTCAGTGCGTACAGGAAAATAATGTTATCAAACCAAAATTCAACCTATTAGGGGAGTCATACATGAAGTGTTCTGAAACCGCTTTGTAATCGCGGACGTTCACCTCGGGAATCCAAGGAGACCGAAAATGTTTGTATCGTTTATATTTTCATTTTAATTTTTATGCGGGATGCCTCCTAAAAAGAAAGGCAAAAAGAAGGGTAAAGGAAGCAGTAAAGGTGATACGGATGGCGAGGAGGGAGCAGGAAAGCCTAAACCTACAGATAAGGAGCAGGAGCTAAGAAAAGAGTGAGTATTTTTGAACTGTCGTTTACAGAAAATTAATACTCCAGCGCGCTGCAGGCAGTTTTGTCTTTCATAATATTGTTCAGATTCCTGGTTAAAAATCTTTTTTGCTTAATTTTGATAATCTGAAAATAGTAGTTTATAGTATAATATTATCTATGAATGTAATCCTTCAAATTACATCTCATTTGTGTAGGCAATACTCAAGATGATTCTAACTGTTGTAATCTGTATAATTTCCAGTGGTTTCTTTATGAGCTTCCTCGCCATTTTATTTCAAATTTCATAATTTGTATATATATATATATATATATATATATATATATATATATATATATATATATATATATATATATAGTATATATATAAGTATATATATATATATACTTTTTAGGTGAAGGATAGAAAACATTGTTTTCGCTCTTCATTTGTGTTATTTATATATTTATATATATATATATATATATATATATATATATAAGTATATATATAAGTATATATATATATATAGGTGAAGGATAGAAAACATTGTTTTCGCTCTTCATTTGTGTTATTTATATATTTATATATATATATATATATATATATATATATACAATTGAAATGGCAAAATAAACTGAACTGAACTGAACAGAACAGTCGAGAGGCGCGTTAAAATTAATTTTTGCCAGTGGCTGAGCTTGTACAGTCTGTTCACTCGTTACCCTTCTAATTATAAGCTTACCTTTTGTAGCTTACGTTTTGATTGTACTTTTTATCCCAATTACAGACTGGAAGTTTTGACAGAAAAATTATCAAATTTAAAGAGAGAGGTCGAGGAACTGTATCCTTCAAAGGAAACTGAGATGGCGAGGATTGGAAGGTTTTTGAGTAGTTTCTTCCAGTATAATGTATGTATTCAGTTCACCCCCAGCTAAACCCAGCAGATGAAATCCTTTTCTATACCAAACCTGGCTGCACTATTACTTTCGAGGAGCAGGTGTAGTGAGCTTGTAATTATTGCCAAATAGTTGAGCTTGTTGTCAATTTTTGATTTTTTGAGGGTTATGTATTAGTCAATTCCAAAAGTGCCCATCCCCCCCCCCCCCCCCCTTGGGCAAACACCCGTGCATTTGACTTTTTTGAAAATCTTTGATGAAATGCCCTGTTGTGTTTCCAGTTTAGACAGTCAATTACTCAAATGCCCCACCATCTTAGGGCCTCAAAAGGGCAAATCAAGTTATAAATCTATAGCAAAATCCTGATGCATTTTGCACCCCCCCACTCATGATAACCAAATCCAAAAAATTGTGCACCAAAACTCTTCTCCAATCTCTTTTGTCTGCACTCCAAACTTTGAATAAAGGTATATCAACCGTACTCTATGCTTATAGCATGGTTGTAGTAAACAATGGAAAACCTGCTTGGAATCTTGAAGTGAAGGGAGCGAAGCAGCTCACGCGTGAAAGATGTGCAATTATTTCACCCTTTAGCTGGCGACTGCTGACCAGTATTTAGCTGATAGTCAAATGCCTCACTGTACAGGATACATGTTGGGGTATGCTGGGCGGGATGGGCATTTTTTGGAATTGACTGATGCAGTGTATCTCTGGCTTCTTCAGTTCCCCTCCCTCTCGTCAAAAATAATATTATTTTCCAGATTCCACTTACAGCTGCAGGTCTGGATTGCATTTTTTATCAGCACCTCATACTAAAGTGGCATTCTTTATGACAATATCTTCTTCCATTTCTTTTAGTTTGTGGAAAGTACTAATGCATGGCCAGAACAGGTGTGCCTTCTATTAGTTTGTATAACACCAAAAAATACACCATGGCATGTTGCAGAATGAACATCACAGTTCCCTAAAAGTAGCTTCTGTAAACATAGTGTTTTAGTCATGTCATGGTACATAATTACCATGCCATGTGAATACCCTCCAAGTCCTAATTTATTGATATCTCACAATCACGGACACCAACGTTGAAATACAAAATTGTTTATACAGTGTACATGTATGACTTAGAGGCACTAAACAGTACACAGGAACCTTTGTAAAGTTCCTTGACAGGGTAAAAACAGGAGGAAAGAAAATGAATGGCTACAGGAAGAGGCTCAACAAACAAGACTGGAAAGTGTAAGTTTTTAGGAATTGCAAAGACTAACCAAGTGAATCATGCTCATACTGATCGATTCCCTTTAATTGACCTTAGGGTGATTCCTTACAATTGCATGGCACATCCTTACTTGCATAAGTTATGGTGTCATTTAGTGCACGCTTGTGCATGCACACATCAGAAACATGGCATATTTGCCTTGACATTGAGCCTTGTCAGCCAAAATTTTCCCTTTGTCCTCATTTTGCAAGAAACAAGCATGGTGACCCCCTTTTATAATGGTGTTATTTACTGTCTTGTAATAGGCACACATAAAACATATTTCAAGGAGAAAAAATTTTGATGGTAGAAGTTGGATTATTTATATATTTATGATGTGAAACTCTGCATTTAAAGCCATTGAGGAGTATGAGATGATGACGTAATCGCCTATTTTCCTTACATTATTTGTAAGATCATGCAATTTGAAATGACTTTAATGAAAGATAAACAATTATAGCCTAGAAAAAAAGTCAGTACTGTTCATTGTTTTTGCTATAATTAATAACAAATTTTTTGGGTTTAAGTTTTGAACATTTCTTACACAACTCAATAAAAGCACTTATAATAATGGGAATGCAGGGTGAAAAACAAGCAGGGTGACCCCATCTTTTTATTGCATTTTTCTAATGTCCTATGCATGGCTATCAATTTTGCTAGGTTTGAAAAAAACAGGAAATGACTTACAGGTGTAACACTATCAGACATCAGAAACATCAAGAAATTTGTCAATAATTTTTGCTCAGCCTGAGAATTAGAAAAGCCAATCCAGTTAACAATTTCATGGAAAATTTACTTTACACTGTACCTACTTTATACAGGCATCATTACCACTATGATGATAGTTGTATGTACGTGTGGCCCGTTTCTCGAAGCCCTGCTAAGCCATTTTGTTTTCCGTTCCATATGGGAGTTTTAAAAGTTTTGAAAATTTTACAGTAAAGGTATCAGCTAAAGACACAAAATGGACTTCGTTAGAGGTCAGAACACACCCTACTTTTCTTTAGATATTTTTGATTTCAAAATATGTTTTTGGGCCCGTTAAGTTACTGGGACTTTCGAGAAACAGGTCCCTGCTTCCCTGAATCAGATACTGACTCTACTAAGATTTAACATTTTTTCAGCATGAATACATGTCATATATGGCTAAAAAGACGCAGAAAAGACAGACAACCATTATATCATTAAGTGACAGTAATCAACAAGAACTGGAGAACATCAAGCAGCAAAGAGAACAGATGTTGAAAGAGTATCAAGACAAGAAACAAGGTACTTATTTTATTAGGTAAAGTGGCAGTCTGGTGAAAAAAAAGGATAACTACTGAGATACATGTAACTACTAAGGCCTGTTTCAAACGTCGTGCTACTGCCGTGTCGAACTCAATTACCCGAATTAAATTCGACTTAAACACGACGTTTGAAACCAAGTCGTGCTACTGCCGTGTAGCACGGCAAGGCTTGCCGTGCTACACGGCAGTAGCACGACTTGGTTTCAAACGTCGTGCTACTGTACTGCCGTGTCAATTCATAAATTAACATTTTGGATTTGCTTTGTGCAACGGCTGGTAAGTGTTTTAAATACGGCACCCGATGATTCTGGGTACGAGATTGGGCAACAACTTTTTATTCAACGGAATTAAATTCGACGTCTGAAACCAAGTCGTGCTGGAGTCGTGCGACAGTCGAGCCAGCTAAGCACGGCAGTAGCACGACGTTTGAAACGGGCCTAAGTTAACTACTGTGTAACAGGCAAAATGACCCTCTCAGGTCAAAAGCCTAGTGTCTGCAGCTGGGTTTGGCTACAGCCCCCAGGATGAGGGTAACCAATTGGGGATTGTATGAAGCTCTAATTTGAAAAACAAAAAGCCTTATTTTTAATTATTACACATGTTAAAGCTTTTGATCATTATTGTTGCTTGATCATCTCTGGAAATGAGTGATTACACACAGTATTCTTTTTTTTAATTTTAAAAGCCTCTCATAGTGATCTGTTTTAACCACAATTTTCATGATAAACCATGCAATTTGTTTTGTCTGAGGCCATCCTGAAGTTCAAATATTTATGGCCTTGCTCTTTTAATTCTAGGAAGACTTTGAAATCATATTCTCCCAGTGCTTTAATACTGTAGATTAAAACATGTTTATACCAATACTGGCTGATTAATCCCTGGAATTATCCAGCATTTGAAAGTTACACTGTATACACCTGGAGGGAACATGAATGTGAAGAAAGGTTTCCTGTTTAATGAAGTAATACACTGTTCAGGCCAGTCTCAAAGCATGCCTACATTACACTGTACAGCATTAGTGCTTCTTGAACACCATCATCAAGCAGCCACAGCATCATTGCAATTGTTAAAATAATGTTCACAACTGGTTTTAAGTAGTTGTTGTGCAAGAACTACTCGTGTACATGTCATCACAAACTCTAAGTCATGTAAGGTTTTGGTGTACAAGCTTGGCTTCAAAGAAAGGCTGGTTGAGTGCACAGACATTAGTGAAGTTACATGTATGACACAAAGATGTAATAGAACCAAAGTCGACCTGCTAGAGTTTGATTCTGTTTGACTGCAGCATCTACAGTGTACATGTATTACAGCCTACTTTTCTTATTTGCCAGCTTTGAAACAGCTTATGCTTGAAAAGGAGGCTGAACTTGCCTTGACAAACAATGAACTGGCAGAGTTGGAAGAGTATCAGGTATTTACACTGTCTGGGGTTTAATATTCTTTGTACATTATCTACACTGCTCTTCAAAAATCCTTGAAACACTTCATAGTTAAACACCCTAAAGGGCATTAAGTCATTGAGATGAAGTATAACTTTCTGAGTCTTCAAGGGAAAGAGACGGTTTTGAACTGCCCAAATGAGTTTTGAAAGAGAAAAAAGTGTATTTAATTCATAGAAGGAGAAAATATTGGAGAAGGACTTTTGGTCAACATACTGCTGACGTCATTGTTTACATTTTGCCTCATTAGCATACCGTATATCAAACTATAAGCTACGAACAAATGGACACGGTAAACTGAAAGAAGACATAATCGCTTTTGGGAACCAGTATAAATGTTAGTCTGATATGTTCGATATTGTTGGAGAGATTGTCTTTTCAAAACCTGTGACATTTACAAGGGATCCAATTTCTGGTGACCACTGTGTGCATTTATATACTGTAGCTTGTTTTGCCTCATGCTAATGTATGCTAATGAAGCAAAGCATGTAAACAAAGATCCTCCTATATACCAAAGTCCAAACTTATCCATGTGTAAGAGCAAAGCTGCGTCTTACTTTATTGTTAATTAGACTGATTCACTGATTCACCTCCAAGTTATTGTTCCTAACTACTGGATAACGGTTACTGAAGTTGATGGTCTTCATGAAGCATGAACTGTATAGTAGATAAGACAAACTTCAAATACACCATTTTGCTAATAATCAGTTCCTGGTGAATTGTGGGTATCATCCAGTCCTTTGTGGGGGCAAACGGTCAAAATTTCAATTTCAAATTACGTCCTAAAATGGCCGTTTGCCCCCACAAAGGACTGGATCTACCCACAATTCACCAGGAACTGATCATTAGCAAAATGGTGTATTGACTAAACATCCGTGGTGTGATCAGCTGTAGGGAGTTGCACGTCATTCATTTCCATTGATAACCCAACATGTGCAGCGTTCACAATTGTAGGCACGTTTTACGCAGTTTGACCAAGACAACATGCCATTTTATACGCGTGCGCCTTGCAGACCCTTCAGCGAGATCAGAAGGCAGAGATTGTTCGACTGGAACAGGAGGTCCACACCATGAGAGGAAAACATTCTGAGGCAATCCAGAAACTCAAATCACAGTTCCTAAGAGAGAAGAGAACTTATCAAAGGGAGTCTGACGAAAAAATAGAGGAAATGGCCCAACAGGCCTCACAGGTTTGTACAAGCGGTTAGTTTGTAAAGAAACTGTTGGGTTTGGTTGCATTAACTGAGTTCATAAAGTGAATTGGTAGCTGTAAAGAGATTCACCTGAGAGATTTTTTTTCTGTAAGATTCACCTTAGATATTTGCCTTTTCAACTGTGTTGACAAAACCAACGTTTGTTTTTTGTGTGCTAAAGAAGAAAGCAGTTTGGCAAGTCTTCTTACCTTTTTTACACAAAGCACATATTCGTGGTAGAGCGGAAATGCAGCATAGTAGTTTGCGCAACGAAAAAATTAATCAAAACCAAATTTTCGGTTCACGTAGAACGAGAGTGCATGATGGTGAGTTCTTTCTTACAAACTTCAACGCCGTTTTGACTAATTTAGCCCCTGGATAGTTCGACCACATTGTACAAGGTGATCGAGTTGAAACAATCGCGAAGTAGTTAAAATGACGTGCATTTATAGTTTGAAATGACGATTTTGTTTGCGTTGTCATCGTCGTTGCTTAGGATCTCTACTTAATTTCACGGCATACAGCTATATCCACTTCATGTAGGTGGATAAGAATGTGTGTACTGTGCTATCGAGCAAACTTGCTAACAAAACGTGTAATGCTTGTTTGTTAGGAGGCCAAACAGTGTCTTGACGAGCATACACGTAGAATCAAGGATGAAAACGGCGTGCTGCGTAAAGAGCTGTTACAACTCATCAAACGAACGCGAGCCCTGCACGAACATCGGCGAGAGCTGGAAGAACAACACAAAAGACTGATACGTGAACTGCAGTACAGTAGAGACCTGAAGAAACTCAGGGGATCCAGACAGAACAGACTACATCAAAACTTTGGAATAACTGAGGGTACAGAGAGTGGCGAGGGCGGAATCAAGCTAACAGCGAGGAAATAGCGCCACTGGCTGTCTGCTTACTTTCATTGCTTCTTTGTTGTACACTCTTACATGTAGTTTGACTGTTTGGGATACAGCCGCTTATCACTGAAGTTTATCACAGTCTGCAGACCTAAGAAATGATGTAACCGTGTTCTAAACGAT
The DNA here is from genome assembly GCA_016490735.1 of Pachyseris speciosa. NCBI lineage: Eukaryota > Metazoa > Cnidaria > Anthozoa > Scleractinia > Pachyseridae > Pachyseris > Pachyseris speciosa. Next base: position 624,216 of record JAEMWC010000376.1, read on the forward strand.
GTACCTATCTCTTGCTATAATGTACGAACATGTGTAAATATAAAGATAGTTAAAATTTTCCGTTCATTCATCGTCCTTTCGACAGGGCTTCGAGTCAGCTGAAGTTAACTTTGTTAGACGACTTACAGTTGGTTGAACTTAAAAACAGTATTAAAAGTAAACATTTTAAAACGGTTCAACCTACAGCATCAGTGATGAGGACAAGACATTGTACTCCTGTTCTAAACTTTCCCATGTCTTTCCTCGTCCAGTAGCCATTAGCATATAATTTATGTCTTTTACCGCCGACCGGTTAGCTCAGTTAGTAGAGCATCGGACTACCGTGCGAGAGGTCGCGGGTTCAAACCTCGGCCGGACCAACACTCAGGGTCTTTAACAAATTGAGGGGAAAGTGTTGCCTTTGTAATGACATCTACAAACGGTTAGACTTCCTAGTCTTCTGGGATAAGACGGTAAACCGTAGGCCCCGTCAAACAGTACTTTCACTTAATCTGACTGTGGGACGTAACAAAACTGTGGCTGCGACCACCCCTAGTGTCCGCCCTAATTCGACATTCACATTACGGGGCACTGATTAGTTACTTCATTAATTGTAAACTGCACAAGCAGTCTGGTTAAGTCCCCGGCCAGTGTTGTAAACCGCCATGAGACTACGTGATATGAGCGGTATATAAATACATTATCCATTACCATTACCATTATTCTCACACAAAATGCTCTTTTTCCTATTGCATTGCCCAGGGTCAGGGTCTGACCCAAGTGTGTGAGTACCTCACACCAAATAACACTACTTGCATTACCTTTTTTCACAAGTTTCGTGAAAGAAAAAAATGTTTATGCGTGCAACTTCCCGGCATAAAACCGTGCCTAGCATCGCTTATCTGTTATGAGTTACTACTGAAGCGTTTCTCAGTTAGGCTCTACCTCGGTGTAAAAACGTGTGAAGCTCACGAATTACATAAAACAAAGAAAACAATACATTCTAAACAATGGCGTACAGCAAAACAATACCTCAAAACAAAGAAAACCTCGCCAGGTTTTTACACCGAGGTAAACCCCTCAGTTGGCCTCTGCATGCACAGTAGGTCTATGCAAGCAAACCTTCCGTTATCCACACGAGTTTTAACTTCCGTAATTCCACCATTGAGCTCCCCTTCTCAAATACCCTCCTACCCCCCTTTTTCGCAACAAATTGCAATAAAAACGGGCTTAATTAATTACTGATAAAGATCGATTTAGAAAAACATTTCAAAAGGAAAATTAACGATAAAAACGTTACATGACGTTTCGACGACCTCATGTCATCATTGTCGAATGTGGATACATTAACTTAATTGACACTACATATACACAGAAATAGGTGTGTATGTGAATGATAAGAATGTGAATAATGAAGTAATATCGCGAGAGTCCAGTGTTCACACAAAGAGTTTCGCGCGAATAGAGTCACTTTGGGTGTTTAGCTTCGGTCTTTTCTTCTTAATCAAGAGCATTTCAAAAATTAAACACTAGTTTGCTCCGGCATTTCTTAAGAATTTTAAAATTCTCACGCAGGTTCGACGGCCTTAAATTATGCTCGTCCTCGAACTGTTTCCCGATTACAGAATGTTTATGTTCCTCAACACGCTGATGGAGGTGGCGGCACGTGTAACCGATATAATATTTGTATCACACAAATCACATTTGAATTCGTAGACTACGCACTGCTGATTCACTAAGGGAGGCTTTAATTCCGTAACTCTTAGCTCGTCAATGATCTTTTTACTGATAAAAATTGGTTGTAGATCATGGTTGATCTTTCTTCCGAGGTCACGAAGTCGACTGCGAACCACGTCGGCAGATTTTTTATCTTTGAAAGGGATAGTGATCCGTAGGGGACTGTCCGATGGCGTGTGACTCGGTTCTGGAGGGCGCTGAAAGCTGTTGATAGTTGCGTCGATAAGCTTCTCAGGAAATTTCAATTTCAAAAATATCCCTTTCAAGTTCTTACATTCTTGAGAAAAGAAGTCTGGTGTTGATGACAAACGTTTTGCACGATCTAACATAGTTCTTAAAAGTGATCGTTTATACCTGTTATCAACGTGACTTTGGTAGTGTAGAAGAAGCCCTTTGTTGGTCTGTTTTCTGTACACACATGTTTCAAGACGGTGGTCAGTCTTGATGATTTCGATGCCAATGAATGGCAAGCGATTGTTAATGGCTGCCTCCATTGTGAAATTGATGGAGGGATGGGCTTCATTGAGAGTCGTAAGTAAGGCAGTGGCGTGGGATTGTTCACGTACTAAGGCGAGCGTGTCATCTACGTACCTCTTATAGAAACTCGGAAGCTTGTTCTCGCATGCGAGTTTTTCTTCAATGGAGCACATGAACGCGTTTGCCATGAGAGGACCTAATGGTGATCCCATTGCGACGCCGTCAATTTGTTCGTAAAGTTTCCCGTTGAACTGGAAGAGCTGGTCTTTTGTGGCGACGCTCAGTAGCTCAATGAAGTCATCTCTGCTGATGTTAAGGCCATAGGTGTTGTTGCACCAGTTGTCGTTGAACGCCTTATCCGTCAAAATTCTGATGGTTTCATCCAGCGGTACATTTGTAAAGAGCGCTGTGACGTCATACGAGACAAGAAAATCGTTGTTATCGATTTGGTGGTGTTGGATTCTTCAGCAAATTGGAAAACATCAGTGATTGTAAACTCATTGATCGACAAAGGTTTCAGCTTTGATCTAGCCACTTTGCAAGAGCGTAATTGTATGTTCCAGTTGCAGACAGGATCGGTCGCATCGCAAGACGGGCCTTATGTGTCTTGGGGAGGCCGTAAAGGTGGGCTAGACGGGAACCCTTCTGGCAGACGGAATCGGCTATCTCTTGAGGAAGAATTCTGCGAACGACTGATTCCAGATATTTTTTCTTTCACGAACAGTGGATGGTAATATTTTGGTGGTCTTCCCCTTGTGGTGGGTCTCTGCTGGTCAATTGGTTTGAATTTTGTTTGATCATTGATGGATGCCTCACATAACAATTCAATGTATTCAGCCTTGTTCATAACAACAACTCCTGATCCGGTTTGGTGATTACTATGTCGTCGCGATTCTTCAGTTGTTGGATCGACCTTACAGGTGATTTCGGTGGCTTAGGAGCTTTACGTTCGATGTAGTTCAGTGCTATAGAGCGGAGGGTCGCTGACGCTAGTTCTTTTTTATCATCAGAAAGCTTGGGCTCAAGCCTCCAATACGCCTTTTCAAAAGCCGCTTGAATTTGATAGCGGAAACGCGAGGTTGAGGAATGGAAAATTTCAGGCCACGGCAGAGTACAGCTTGTCGAAGAAAGTGAGATGGTAGGATGAAATGTTCTGGATGTGTTCTTCAACATCAACATCTCTGTATAGTAACCGTGCAATTTTGGATGAATGGTCTGCTGCCATCCTCTGATAGGTTTTCTTGCGTAAGATTGTCATCGTCTTCAGAATACACAGATAACGGAAAGATGAGCAATACTGACGAATTTCATCGTAGATCTCGCTGATCTGTTCAGTTCAGGGCGATGTTCTGGTGTGATTTGCGGCGTAGTTCCTCCAAGATAGCAGATTTTGCAAACTGTTCAGCGGATCGCTTCCAAATCATCAAGACTGACCACCGTCTTGAAACATGTGTGTACAGAAAACAGACCAACAAAGGGCTTCTTCTACACTACCAAAGTCACGTTGATAACAGGTATAAACGATCACTTTTAAGAACTATGTTAGATCGTGCAAAACGTTTGTCATCAACACCAGACTTCTTTTCTCAAGAATGTAAGAACTTGAAAGGGATATTTTTGAAATTGAAATTTCCTGAGAAGCTTATCGACGCAACTATCAACAGCTTTCAGCGCCCTCCAGAACCGAGTCACACGCCATCGGACAGTCCCCTACGGATCACTATCCCTTTCAAAGATAAAAAATCTGCCGACGTGGTTCGCAGTCGACTTCGTGACCTCGGAAGAAAGATCAACCATGATCTACAACCAATTTTTATCAGTAGAAAGATCATTGACGAGCTAAGAGTTACGGAATTAAAGCCTCCCTTAGTGAATCAGCAGTGCGTAGTCTACGAATTCAAATGTGATTTGTGTGATACAAATATTATATCGGTTACACGTGCCGCCACCTCCATCAGCGTGTTGAGGAACATAAACATTCTGTAATCGGGAAACAGTTCGAGGACGAGCATAATTTAAGGCCGTCGAACCTGCGTGAGAATTTTAAAATTCTTAAGAAATGCCGGAGCAAACTAGAGTGTTTAATTTTTGAAATGCTCTTGATTAAGAAGAAAAGACCGAAGCTAAACACCCAAAGTGACTCTATTCGCGCGAAACTCTTTGTGTGAACACTGGACTCTCGCGATATTACTTCATTATTCACATTCTTATCATTCACATACACACCTATTTCTGTATATATGTAGTGCCAATTAAGTTAATGTATCCACATTCGACAATGATGACATGAGGTCGTCGAAACGTCATGTAAGGTTTTTATCGTTAATTTTCCTTTTGAAATCTTAATTAATTAATCACGAATGTAACAGATCTGATTCACGTCCTGGAACGGACAGGCCATTGGTCAGGGTAGAATGTAGACAGTTTTGGACTAGAATCAGGATATATTAACCGCGAAACTTGTCACGGGTATGGAGGATTTAGTTTGCTTCGTGAAATCAAGGGGACGAGAAGCAAGAGAACAGGATGCAAGATCAGGAGTGTAGGCCGTAAAAAAAGGTGGCACCTGAACTGACCGGTTATAATTACATAGACCGTTAGGATTCACAGGCACCGCGCAGGGGGAGGCCCCCCCCCCCCCCCCCACTTTTCAACAGTACAATGTCTCGAGGGCAATCGTATGTTGAGTTGAGCTTTGTGCCTGGATACGTTAGTAATTGCCAGTTATGATTAGTTAAGCGAAAAGGCAAATTAAATTATTGTTTTAAACACCGCTTTTTGTTGCTGAAAGTATATTTCTCACCACACCATGTTAGTTTTAAATGCATTTCTAGTCATTTCAGAGAACTTTAATTTTAAAATTTTCCCGGGGGAGCATGCCCCCGGACCCTCCGAGCTGACTCACGCTAAAGCGTTCGAAGCGAGCACCCCCCCTCCCCCCACTTGCAAAGTTGCTGCGCGGGCCCTGAATCATTTATGATTCCAACGCTCAAACCTATAATAATAATAATAATAATAATAATAATAATAATAATAATAATAATAATAATAATAATAATAAATGGACGGAAGAAATGAACGGTGCTTTACTTCTGTGTAAGGAGAAAGCAGTTAAGCTGACCTAGGGCGATAACCCACCTCGCGACGAAAATGGTAGAAAGATTGGATATATGTTACTGATGAAGGTAGTTTTTATAGTACAAAGGCTAGTGGGGCCGAGCAAATACAGAAACAAATAAAGTCAAATTAAATCAACTCAACTCAAATCAAATGTTGGTTTTTGGGGAGAGGGGAAAACGGGAGTACCCGGAGAAAAACCTCTCGGAGCAGAGTAGAGAACCAACAAACTCAGCCCACTAATGACACCGAGTCCGGGAATCGAACCCGGGCCACATTGGTGGAAGGCGAGCGCTCTCACCACTGCGCCAACCCTGCTCCCCTGTTTGAACGATCTTCACAGGTATTCGCATCAGTGAACACAAGCGAGGGCGATTATTCCCATCGTGCAATAGATACGCGAATCAAACAAAAGCTAACTCAGAGTGATCTCAAAACCATTAATAAGGTGATTAACGGTCTGTTGGAGCAGAAC
>JAEMWC010000376.1:635000-677500 GCA_016490735.1 Pachyseris speciosa
ATAATAATAATAATAATAATAATAATAATAATAATAATAATAATCCAACATGGCTGAAAGTTTAAAAAAACAAAACGAGGCTTAATTTTTCGCGCGCTTTCTGCGGCTCGAAATTTCACAATCAGTTGGTTTCTTCATTTTGAGCAAAACAACTTCATCTTCTTTCGAATTCCTTCGTGTAAAAGGCAGAAAAATCAGGAACTAGTTTAAAGATACTCTTAAATGTGAATTTCCAAGTGATAAAACGGAAGAGCAAAAAGTTTCCTCAGAAAAAGCTTAGAACTTGGATCCACTTGCATGGCGCTCGGATTGTGTGGTTGAAAAAAAAATGATTCAACGCTTCGAGGGCTTTCACTTAACTGCGGCATCTTGCAGCTCACCAAGAAAGGTCACTTAACAGTTCATCGGCATTAATGGGAGGAATGAGTAGCTCAAACTTAGTGGAAGAAATTTAATTTCAATTGGACAAACCGCTTGCTATTTTTGGAGATTCGTGTTTTTACTTAAGTGGATACGTATTTTTAAGAGCCTCTACATCACAGGTGAATTAAAAATAAATTGAAGCTTAACATTTGGTTTAATCGTTATTACTTTTCTTGGATTAGGAATGAACCTTGTATTTTTCTTTCGACTGGACATAAATAACAATCATCTTCTCTACTCGGTTTGAATGCAAATAAGTAGTTGAATTGTTTGTTTGTTTTGCTGTTTTGCTTGCAAGCGATCGCGAACGAGTGTTTTCACTCAGTTTGGCTGACTGTTTTTCGACGTCTGTGCCTTAACAGCGTTAAGAAATCTTTGCCCTTATCTTATTCGCAATGAGTCCACGTAAAAAAGATTAAAGCCTCGGCTAAACGATCAAACATTTCAGTCTCCAACAACGTTGGGTGGCTAAACGCACAAACAATGTTTGACCAAACGCTAGACAGAGTGAGTCCACAGAACGATTTTTTGTGTATTATCTCTCAAATTTCGACGTTATTTGGTTCATTTGGTTGCACGCTTTGTTGGTTGGGGTTTCTAAATGATCAAACATTTGTTCGTAACGCGAAATGTTGGAGGAAAATATTTCAGTGATCTAGATCAAACATGGAAAGCCATTTAAAAGCAATGTTGAGAGATGTGGCTAAACGGTCAAACATACTCGTCCAACACGATGTTGGATGAAATGTTTGATCGTGTTTTGTTTTTTTAAATTTGTATTCGTACAAACATACGCGTCGTATATTGTTTTCTTGTAATGTTTTAATGTTTTGAGGTTTTTGCACCACGATCAATTCCTGTTGACTGCTCTAAACATAAAATATTGGCGCAATGAAAACCATGCGAAGTTGTTCAATGCCAGAAAAAATTTATAATCGTGGAGCTCCGCTTTTAGGCTTGGCTAAATCTATATATTATGGTCGGTAAATAGGGGTGCAAGACTGAGGACATCCTTACACGAGGCTTAGTTACCTAATCAATTGAAGGAAAATAAGAATCTCTACGTCCCAAGCCTGAAAGTTAGATAACAGTTTACATAAGCTTAGAACTATTAACCAGACCTTGGTAGAAGACTATATAGAATTATGAATAGTGTAACGCCAAAGCAGTTTGTTTAACTTGTGTGTGAGCTTTATACATGGGATCATTTCAAATATTCACATCATTTAGACTTCATCCACGGGTATGATGCGGACTCACAAGATGACCTGCTGCATGAGTTTTATAGCTCAGTTGCTAGGAGCATTACTCCTAGACGATAAATCATGTGACCAGCTTGTAAAATATTGTCTGGTTTTGGGTAGATCAGTCACAGTAGGTAAAACACGAGTATTTACACTGCAGTGAAATAGGTTGTAAATAACAGCGGAGAATATCAAAACTGAATGGACGAGAAAAGCATGCAACTCTAACATGGCAGCAACATCCTAAAACTAAAAAGGTTCTGTCGATGGACTACCGTTCGTAGCCTGCCAAACCAGAGAAAGATCTCCTTGCATATTTCTGCTTGTCTTAAGGAAAATGTTTCTGGTTCATCTCCCAACAGGTCAACAGCGTTACTGAACACATTTCCATACACGGGCTAAATTCCTCCCTCATGTTCAATTAGTCGAAGGCGACAACCTGGGAAGTAGGGTTAACAAATTTTTAAACGCTATCATGAAAAGGTAAACGTTTGCTGCCATTAAGAACAAAATAAGAACAGATTTTGCGGCAACAAACACTAAACAGGAACACAACAACATTTGCCTCAATCCACGACTATAAAAAGCAGAGAAAAAGACTTACCGTATCATTACAGGATGGTGAGAAAGGAGGCTCCAGAGCATGGTTCTCAACATCTTCCCAGTTAATTGTTTGAAAAAAGGGATCCTCCCTTATACAAGGGAAATCTCCCTTCTTGTAGCCGAGACGGAGCTGGGGTGTCCTCTCCAATAGCTATTATATTGCAACAGTAAAAAACATCACTGTAAGTTATATAAAGTATTGTAATGATTCCATTCCTGAGTCGACAAGCACGGAACAAACGTTGAAATTCCGCAATAAACGTAGTTGTTTTATTTCCTTGCACCGACCGATCATTACAACTGCACACTCTCCTAGAGACTGGTAACGAGTTTACATGCTTTCGCTACACTACCCTCTCCCTTTTTTCGGACACTGTCCCAGTGTCAAGGAACGAACTAGAACCTAAGAAACAACGTGGTCCGTAAAGTTATGTAATCACGATGAAACTAGATTGCCTTACTTTAAGTCTCCAAAATTTCAACTGTTCAGAGTTCAATGTTTTTATTGGGCGACAGGGCTACACCCATTCCCCATAACGTTGTGGTTTCCTGCGCTCTCTTCCATGGCGGCTTCTGGAATTCTCCTGAACGCTTTTACCTGTACTAGGAAGGTTGTCTTGACTTTCTTCAGCCACGCTGCCCTCTGAATCCGAGCCAATCTCCTGTAACATAGTCGTAGTAGATTCGAGACTGTTCTCTAGAGCGGGGTTTGGATATGCTGGGTCTGGAGACTTCGTGGCAACGCTCTCAGCCCCCTGGCTCTCCCTCTGTTGAGCTGACACCACGCTATCTGCAATGACAAGCTCACTTCTCTCAGCACTCACAGCCGGGAACATAACAGGTACAACAGTCTCTCCTTCCTCTGAAATCCAGCTTTTCAATGCAGGACCAAGATACGGCTTGAGACGATCAGCGTGAATCACCTTAGGTTTCGCTCTGCGATTTCTTTGGATTCGATACGTAACGTCCGACAACACAGACACCACTAGGTAGGGTCCTTCCCAAGGGCTATCCAGCTTAGGGTTCCTTCCCTTCCTTCGTCGAACGTTGTGGAGCCAGACACTGTCTCCAACCCGAAATGGTTTGCAAGATACCCGCTTGTCGTAATTTCGCTTCTGGCGTTCTGCCGCTTTGCCAAGATGTCGGCGTGCCACTTCATGAGCACTTGCTAGTCGCTGCTGGAGAGCCACTGCATACTCAGTCGTCAATGGCGGCACGTCTGGAGGTGACTCAGTAATCACATCTAAGGGGACTTCAATCTCTCGACCAAGCATCAACAGGTTCGGGGATTCACCCGTGGATTCATGGACTGAACTTCTGTAAGCCATCATACAGGGTTGAAGTTGGAGATCCCAGTCCTCTTGGCTCGCTTTCAGTTTACCTCGAAGCATCTCGATCAATGTGCGATTAAAGCGTTCTACCTGACCATCCGACTGTGGATGCAGCGGAGATGTCCTAGTTTTCTCAATGTCCAAGAGCTTACACACCTCGGCCATAACTTTGGACTCAAAGTTAGTCCCTTGATCACTGTGTAGCTCACGAGGCACTCCAAATCGACACACAAATTCAGACACTAACTTTTCAGCCACCGTTGTCGCTTCTTGATTGGGCATGGCATAACTCTCGGTCCACTTCGTAAAATAATCAGTTACGACAAGCACGTATCTGTTCCCACGGGGAGTCAGAGGCAAAGGCCCTAAAATGTCCATCACCAGACGCTCCATTGGTGCACCAACCATATACTGCTGCAGCGGTGAACGGCGCTTCATCCCCCAGCTCTTTTTAGCACCACACTCATGACAGATCCTGACCCATTTCTTAACGTGTGAAGTTAACCCTGGCCAGTAATAGCGTGTTCTAATTGATGCCAGTGTCTTGTTCACTCCACGATGGCTAACGGTAGTGTGGTCATCATGCGCCTTTAGGGCAGTCTCTCGCAAGTTCCGTGGGAGGATAATCTGATACTTGACTCTGCTACCATCTCCTTCCTCCCATCTCCTGCACAGTACCCGATCATGGATTTCCAGTTGATCCCACTGAGCCCAGAGTGACTTCACCGTCTGGTCATAGGAAGACACGTCTTCCCACTTTGGTCTGACAGCAGTTGTTCCTTTGAACTGAAGTATTGTCTTCAGACTAGGATCTGCTTCTTGTTGCTCCCGAAGGTAATCCCGAGTCCAGGTTGGTCCTAATTTGATTGTGTTGCACCAGGGGCCGGATGGATCGCTTGACGAGCAATGTTCAGTAGTAGCTGAGGATGATTCTGCCTCATTTTGCACAGCCGAAGGACTCTTTTGCTCTTCAGCAAACTCATCAGGCTTAGCAATTGAAACTTCAGTCTGAACAGCAACACTGATCATGTTTTCAGCTTTCTTCCATTCCTTACACCATTTGCAGCCATCACCACAGGGTCTTCTTGACATGGCATCAGCATTATGATGTCGCTGGCCTTCACGGTATTCGATTTCGTATTCAAATGGGCTCAGGAACTCTATCCATCTTGCTAACTGTGCCTCTGGTTCTTTGGTTTTCAGTACCGAACGAAGAGGTGCATGGTCGGTTCTGATGCGAAACTTGGGTCCCAGCAAATAATGACGAAAATACCTCACAAATTCCACAACAGCGAGCAGTTCTTTCCGTGTGACGCAATAGTTTCTCTCTGCTTTGGTCAAGGTTCGGCTCGCGAAAGCAATAGGGTGTTCCACTCCGTCTTTCACCTGACTGAGGACAGCTCCGATGCCGTGATTGGAAGCGTCTGTGTCCAATATGAACTCAACAGTAAAGTCAGGGTACGACAGAACAGGGGCAGTGGACAACAGCTTCTTCAACGTGTCAAATGAAGACTGGCGCTCTGATGTCCAGGCAAACTCAACATTCGCTTCAGTCAGTTTGTTAAGAGGTCTGGCCACGCTTGCAAAGTTGGGCACAAATCGCCTGTAATAACTTGCAAGTCCCAAAAAACTTTTCACTTCCGTTGCATTCTCGGGAACTGGCCACTTACAGACTCGTTGAACTTTCGCTGGATCAGTTTGAATGCCATTTTCTGATACAATATGACCCAGGTACGCCACACTTCGCTGAAACAGCACACACTTGCTGGGCTTCAATTTAAGACCGGCCGAGGCAAAGCGACTGAAAACCTCCTCTAAGCGCTTCAGTTCTTCTTGAAATGACCTTCCATAGACAATCACATCATCCAAGTAGATTAAGCAAGTTTCAAACCTTAGTCCCACTAAGACAAACTCCATCAATCGCTCAAAAGTACTTGGTGAGGAAGTCAGACCAAAAGGCATGACAGTCCACTCGTAAAGGCCAGAGGTGGTTACAAAAGCAGCCTTACCACTACTCGCTGGGTCCATGGGGACCTGCCAATACCCAGAAGCTAGGTCTAATGTTGAGAACCATCGTGCTCCAGAAAGGGCAAAAAGAGAGTCATCTATGCGAGGAAGCGGGTAGGCATCTTTAACCGTGACTGCATTGACCTGTCTGTAGTCCACACAGAATCGCTGGGTTCCATCCTTCTTGGTCACTAGTACCACCGGCGAAGACCACGGACTCGTGGATTTTTTCACAAGACCCCTGTCCAATAGGTCCTCCACTTGTCGCTCAATTTCAGTATGCTTGGATGGTGATGTACGTCGAGGTTGCTGTTTGACGGGTTTTGCAGTTCCCGTATCTATGTGGTGAGTCACCAAGTTAGTTCTTCCCAGATCTTGGTCTGACAATGAGAAAACACCTTCATATCGGTGAAGCAGATCTGCAACTTCCCTGCTCTGAGGTTCAGACAACTCACCAAAGCTACGGTGCCAGAGGTCTCGGAGGGGATCTGGTAATGTGTCTCCATTGAATCCCTCACTCCTCTGAGATTGCTGCACTTCACCTGGAGCCAACTCTGAGTCAACGTCTGGAAGTTCCAACTCTGCCACACTGGTCACGGGCTTAGCCACAGCAACAACAGTTTGAGCACCAATCGTTTGTGTCTTATCTGTGGTATTCAAGATCCTCACGGGCACAGGGCCAGTCTCCCCAACAGAGACAAGAGTTCGTCCGACATACAGCCCTTTCTCTTCCAAACGAGCCCCACAAGGTTCCAGCAGTCGTAATCCTTGATTGGCACTTTGGGACTTAGCTGCTGTTTGACGACGGATGAGGTGAACTGGTATTACTGTCTCACAATGCGGTTCGATTGTCACAACACGACGTGTCACACACCTAAGAGTCAGGTGTTGGCAACTCTCACTACAACAGTCAATTTCCTCCCCATTGATGACAAGTTGCTGCTGAACTAAATCAATCTTTGCATCTACTCCTGACAAGAATTCCATTCCTAAGATGGCTGAGTCCTCGATATCGGCAACCAACACGCTTAAGCTGATATCCTGACTTCCGATTCTAACAGTCAAGTCCCCTGTACCATACGTATTGGTTCTCCGTCCATCTGCAACAAATACTTGGGAACCATCCTCATGCAAAGGAAACTTTAAAGCTTCTGGCAATCTCGTGTAACAGTTGTAAGAAAGAATATTTCTCACAGCTCCGGTATCAATCAGCCAAATTATCTTAGACTGTCCAATAAAACCCGAAATGTACAGTCCACATGGGCGAGATTTAGTACTCCGTAAAGTCACATGCTGATTCTTGGCATCCTTGCAATCAACACGGTCAAAACTTTCAGGCCCTTGCATACTTGTTACTGGGCATCCTACTGGGCCCTTGTGGACACCCTGTTCTCGTTTCCCGAATACTGGCGAGTTCCCTGGGTTGGCCCTGAATTTGGACAATCCCTTCTGAAGTGGCCTCTTTCTCCGCAGGTCCAACATTCCCATCCCCTTGTGCCACTTCTCTGTGGCCTGGTAGGTCTTCGACCGTGGGTACCCTGTGGTTGCTCCACTCTAACAAGAAACTCATTCAGTTGTTTAATAACGTTCTGTTGAGCTTCTAATTGCTGTTGTTGTTGCTCGATCTGACGCCTAAGCCCATCCACTTGCGTTTCCAATGTTGTTCGTTCTGTCTCCAACGCTCGAACTCTACAACCCGCCCGTCTGAAGGAATTATTGCTATCTATCAGGCGAATGGACTCTAACTCTCTTGCAAGTGACAAGGCTTGGTCCAGAGTCGAGGGCTTTTCCCTTCTAATATACAATCTATCGTCCTTATCACTCAACGCATCAGTGAAATGTTGCACAGCAAAGCGTTCCTGTGCGGCCGTATCTAAATCTTGGTAAGCAAGATCTACTAGCGAGCGGATATCTGTGGCCAACATTTGTAAGCTCTCACCTTCAAGCTGCCGCCGATTTAGAAGCCTTGCCTGATGTAACTCCGCTTGTTTCTCAGCACCAAATCGCAGTTGCAACGTTTCCACAATTTTCTCGTAGCTCCGGCATTCCGAGTCCGTCAGTCCACTTAGTAATTTTCTGCTCTCGCCTCGAAGACTGGCTGTCAAAAACATCGCTTTTTCTTCATTATTCCAACCATTGATGTACGAACAGCGATCAAAATGCATCAAGTACTCTTTCAAAGGTTGCTTGCCATCGAAATCGTCCGGGAGCTTGACCGGCTTCTTGATTTTTCGCTCAGTCTGTTCTGTGTTCTTGTCAAAGGTGCAAAGGTTACGTTCACGACGAAACGGATTTAGCGGTGTCGAGCCGTGCAGAGGAGAAAAATTTCCCACTTCTGATCGTGAGTTGAGGGAACTGGCCGGCTTCTTGAGTGGTGTAGAGGCTATCGTCCACTCCGGTTTCCAGGAACGAATGGACTCGTTGATTTCATTGCGGAATGGATTTGCAGATGCTCGGGAAGATGTCGCACGTGGTGTTTCGCTTTTCAGCAAAGTTGAACCCCCGACCTCGGATCGCACCAAAAATGGGTTGGCTGGTTCAGAATCTGCTTTAAACGGATTCGCTGACTTAGTTGGAGTATCCCACCGCTGCCACCAATGTAATGATTCCATTCCTGAGTCGACAAGCACGGAACAAACGTTGAAATTCCGCAATAAACGTAGTTGTTTTATTTCCTTGCACCGACCGATCATTACAACTGCACACTCTCCTAGAGACTGGTAACGAGTTTACATGCTTTCGCTACAGTATTGATCATCCGGTGGGTAATCCTTTCTTATCTTGTAAGTTGCTCCAAGATTTTAAACGGGAAAAAGAAAGAAAGTAATTTTCGTATTTTTTTCTTTCTTTTTTTGCTTGTTCAAAAGCCACCTGAGACGAATTTGATGCCGGGCGAAGAACGTGAAGCTTTAAGCTTAAGCGTGGTTTTCATATGTCGGGAAAATCCCAGACGGTCGGGGATCTCACTATTTCCCGACCATCCCAGATTTTGTTCCTTAATGAAAACTGGAGATCGTAGACATCCCCGATCGTCTGGGATGGTCGGGGACAAATCGAGAAAATCGGGCAATCCTCTGCTTGGGAAACGTACAAACCTTTGCAGTAAGGAGACGATACAAAATGACACCAAAAGACCACCAGTCCACGCTGTAATCATAAGGTTCTTCTTCTAACATCTGCAATGGAGTTTGGGTGTACTTCACTCGAATCTTGTAATCAGTTGTTTTCAAAATGAAATCATTACTCAGTTTGTCTGAGCCCCCTCGAGATTTTCAAAAAAGGCTTTACTGAAAACACGATCACAACACTTCGTTCCCTGCAAAACGTGTCGTAGTAGTTTATGGTATGATACTGATATTGATACTAATGAACGCTAATATTAATGTTGATACTGATATGATGATGATGATGATGATGATGGTCATAATGGCACTAATGTTACTGTGGATCAGGTCACAGTATTATTTTTCGTAGCCTAGAAAAGAAAGAAGTGTTTCCCGATATGGTCTAAATAGTTTTATGCTAACAGAGCGAAAATTTATTCTTTAAATTGTGCTCTTGACGGCGGTCAAGTTGTTGTCATCACTATCAGGGGAAAACACAATCGATGATCTTTAAACAAATAGCTTGTAGCTTAATTCTGGTGCCATGTAATACGCTGTGCCGCAAACGCCTTTGGTCTTCTCCTTTTTCAAGATCTTACTAATTCCAAAGTCTCCCACTTTCACGTGATCGTCTGCGTCAAGCGATGTGTTGTTTAACTTGAGATCCCTTATAAACAGAAAAGAAATAAAGCAGTTTTGATGTATATTGCATAAGTACATTTCTCATACATTAACAATGCTCTTAGATTTTATTTAGTTTAAGAAACAAACAAACAAATGAAGAATAATTCCACACCATGTGACATTTTGGAAGTATTGCTATATTACCATCCTAAAATTCTGTTGATTCGATTTGCTGTCAAGATATGGCAACAAAGACAGGAGAAAAGTGACTAAATCTGTAAGCTTCTTTAGCTTTTTGAAAAGAAGATGCCAATCTACCAGGAAAGTCCATACACTGAGAGGCTGATGTCTAGGGACAGATTTTAAGGCTGTCTTAACAAAGAAAAATAGAGGTCACGTGACCGGTCCTTTTAACACTATCCAGTGAAAGTCATGGTTGGTGATAGTTTAAATCCAGGGTCAGATTTAAGATTCTACAGTTAAAACAATTTCTAGGGGGGTGGGTAACTTAGCAGGGCCAGGCTTCACTTAACGTTACCTCCTGGGTTTGCAGTTGGCCAGGTCACGTGACAAGCCACAGTATCAAACTCAATTACCCTAGATGAGATGATCATCGACTTCTGACTGTAACTAGTGGCTCCAACTCGACCTCTATTATCTAGTTTTTAAAATCACCACCCCCTCAAACTGGCTTTCATGCAACTTCAACCTTGAATCTAAATACTGGCCAGAAAGTAGTACCCTCCCCCCCAGATCTTGCAACATATGGTTGTTTTCAAATAAAATAGCGTTGATATGTTACTAGCCTCAAAGGCTTTTGTTTAAGTAGCTGAGCAATAAAAAATATCAACATCAAAAAAAATATATGTTTTATTTAACCCATTGGCACCCGTGCCGGCCAAAACCGGCCGTAAAAAACTCCCATGCTTCAAAACATTGCAACTTTCTCAATCGCACGAATATTGCCTTAACTGCTAGTTGTGAGCACGAAACGGAATGTCCTTTAAATTTGGATATCCAATAAACGCAAGAAACGTAGCGATTTTTACCAAATATGGCCTTTTGAGTTTGGACAAGAACGAAACTGACCGTTTTTAACGTCAGAGAGAAACGACGAAAATGCCCCTTTTTGCCTTCATGTTTTTTAAGGAAATCATCGTCAAAAAACCAAACTTCAACCATCATAACGAAATTCAGTCCTTGTTCTAGCTTAGAAATGACTTTTTTTGTTCATATTCTTCTCCCGAGCGTAGATACAGCCTTTTGTTCCAGTGCATTCGGGCCTTCCCGACATTTTCAACATCTCGAGCGCGTTGCATGCTGGGAACTAACGAGAATTTTTGACAGCGCCCGTTCCTTCCCCCAATTCTTTCACATATAAAATAATAATATAAGTCTACAGCCACTCCGACCTACCGCCAAAATTTCCTGCTTGTGGTCATCTTCAGTGCTCACAAATTCCAAAATATGCGTCGGTAGGTCGAGAAATTCATCAGTAGTCGAGTCCCAAAAGTAGTAAGTGTCCGACCGGCCAAATTCCCAGTTCGTCGAGTAACAAGCCAAATTCGATAACAAAATACATCACCTTGCTAGATTCTTTGAGAAAGTGGACTCTTACAGTGTAGCTACCGTCACGCTTAATGATGCTCATCAGGCAGCCGCTAAAGATGAAAAATGGCTGTAAACTTAGCAAAAATCACAAGCAAACCGAACTTGGGCCATTGTTGTTGCTTCACGGATAAAAAATAGCTACGTCAAAGTGACGTTTTCAGAAACCTTGAGCCTCCAGTGCCTTAGGACAGCACCACTTTTCCCTGGTAGTTTCAAATAAGGAGTCACAAATTGCTATTCATCGTTTATAGGTGGAAAATCACTCCGAAAACGTAAAAACAGCCGGTAGTCAATGGGTTAATGATCTCGTCGAGTTGCTCCTGATTACCATCCGATTCTACTTTTTTCTCGTGATCTTTTCCTTGTTTTTTTTTTTCAGAGTGATTGTTGATAGCGAATTGTTAGTTGCACAGCATGTTTGGCTGGATGAGATGAGATTGGCGTCGTTTTCTTGTTCACATCCATAGATGGGTTCTTTAACCGATTTGTTTACGTGCACAAGCAAGCGAGAGGGAAAATAATGAATAACATTTAATTTTGATACTATGTATGGGGAAATAAAAAATACCTCTACCTCAATTAAAACAAAACAAAATAACACAATCAAAACAAAATTCCTTGTAACTGCCTTTCCCAAAATAACTTCTACTTTACCTGGGCATTGCTCGTACTCTTTTCATCATGACTCACTGTTGTCTGTTTGCTGAGTGAAGAAAAAATATTTCAAAGTTACTGAAGTGACAGTGCTTTTTTGTTGTTTATAACACTAACATGAAGGTATCTTCAGATATAATGAATCGAAGTCATTGGCTATAGTAACGTTAGATTCATTGGTGACGGCATTGGCTACAAGGCCCCCTCTGGACAGAAAGGTTTGTTGTTCTTAGCAACAGATCAAGGTGAGGTGAATAACTTGAAGATTACAACGGTTACAAGGACCTCTATGAACAGAGGAGTTTGTTGTCCTTAGTGATAAATTAAGGCGACATGACTAACGTGAAGACACAACGCTAAATGTTGCGTACAAATTCATCTCCTTTGTATTTCAGCAACTAATTGCAATAATAGCAAAGTACTATCATGGGAGCAGATGAATTTTTACAAAAACATTCAATTTGGTTGGCGTTGCCATCTTAATGTAGCTGCTGAATTTGATACACAATTATTAACATAATTGGAAACTGAAATTGGAATTAGAAATTTGGAAACTGGAACTGAGAATGGAATTCATTGCTGAGTATTGAAGAACGACAAAGACCAGTGTTGGCATCGTGTTTAAAAGAATTTAATTTTCTTGCAGCCCTGAGAAACTTTGCCGGGCTGTTGATGCTCAGCTAATAGCAAACGCACTTTCATGCACTGAAATACCACAAGAGGTAAATAGCTTTACTAAACGAAATAGAAAAAATGTATTCAACAACAAGTGTCGACGTGACAGGTCTGTAAATATGCTCTATTCACAACAAAGTAGACAACCATCACTGTTTCAATCTGTACTGAGAAAGGATGAATATACAGACTGTACCTCTTTTCACGGATCACCATTTTATCTACTGTTTCTATTTATAATTAATCTGACGCCCGATTGATGATTAACCAGAAGTATCTTAAGCTGAAGGCGTCGGTGTGACGGCACTCATTAATCTCCAGTAACTATGTGCCTCATAGGAACCCTTGTTATCGAAAATTTTGTTTGGCTAGCAAGGGATCCAATGTATGGTGCCGGAGCTCCCGAAACAAAAGCATCCCGTATCTTGAAAGATGCAGCTATATGTTTACTTCAAATTAAATGCTTTGCGCGCGCTCGACGAAATTAGAATCGGTATCGTCACAATGGTGCTCTCCGCTCTTTTTTTTTTCTGTGTTTGATGGACGTTATGTTCTTTTTTCCTTTTCATTTAGACTATAACATTTGGTCGATTTAGTGCCTTTCGAGGAATTCTGAGAAAATTGTAACAAGAATGTGCACAGTTGGTCAGTTTCGAAAGTGTTCTTTTGCGAACCCAATATTTCTTTTCTAAGCAAATCTTTAATGCCGCCTGACTTACGTAAAAATTGCCCAATGAAACTCCCGCCAACATTTCGCGCCTTAAAAGTTGCGTTTTAAGATTCTTTCCACCCTGGTCTTTTTTAAGAACAATACAATTTTTCGGCATCCTGTAATTTCCTGATGTTTGGATTTTACATCTCTATATTGCAAAGGAATTCGGTCTTTTCATTTAGTGTCGTTTTCTTCAACAGCAAGGACTGACTTATGTGAGGGTTTTTCGCTTACCTTTCACTTTTAGATTCATTCGCAATTAGATTGCTGACAATATTTTGGATCGTTATAAATACAATTCAAAATATTCGTACCAAGCTAATTAGTATAATTTGCTTTTATATCCTACCTTAAAAAGGAAACTTTTTAAGACTGCTTAATCTTAACGTCTGTTTTTGCTTACCTTTCATTTTCTGGTTCACTCCCATTTAGCTTAGTCACAATATTTTGGATGGCTATAAATGCCATCCAAAACGTTGGATGCATGGCTAGATTCAGCCTGAATCGATCATCCTGAACTAATCTCTAAATTAAAATTACGTCACAGTTGCAGTTGAAGTGTTCTGCTCGCGCGCGTGCAATTAGATATCTGAGCCCGCAATTCAAAGATAATCTACTGCATAACTCAAGTAATAATCCCTAGGTTTATTATGTTTCAGTTATAATTGTCTAGAAAGATTTTTTTGAAAAGCTTATTTACATGGAAGAGGGGATTTTTTTCATAGGGGATTGTTGTCACAGGTTTTTTCTCTATAAAAATAGTTTGGCTTACATTTAGAGCGAATGTTGCACCTGAGAATATTTATTTAACAATTATCTAATGGTAATAGGACTGAGTGGAGTCCAATTCGGTCTGTAATCATACGAGTGATAACAAAATCGGACGACCGCGCAGGGGAGTCCGATTTGTTTATCACGAGTATGATTACAGACTGAATTGGATGACACGAAGTCTTATTACCAATTAATCATACAAATTACAATTTCCGAGAAAAGAAGAAGAGCCAAGTGATAAAAGGGAAGGAAATTTTGCATTAAAAGACTGACAAAGGAGGCGTAAATTGTTTAATGTCGCTCTGAAATTGAATACGATCAAAATGTATGGTGAGTGTAACCAAGGTTGTGATTGGTTGATTTAAACTACAACTTTGAATGTGATTGGTTGATTTAAAATACTACTTTGAATGTGATTGGCTTATTGAACCGTCCGATAACAAACTGTCCAATAACAAAGTGTCCAATAACAAACTGTCCGATAACAACTTGGCAAGTGAATTAGTGGAAAATAGGAGTTTTTTAAACCAATCACAATCGAGGAAATTGTAATTTTTATGATTACATGTGAAATCGCACCGAATATCGTCTGATACTTAGCCCGCGAGGCGGCTGGCCGAGTTGGCTAAAATCAGGCGATATATTTCGCAAGATTGAGTTTCATTATTCATCACATTAATGACAAAGTACATTTTTCTGCGTTTATTGCAAAAAAAAAGGTGGAAAAGCTGCCTTTTTTCTCAGAGACACAAAAAACTGCGTATATCGCAGGATATCTGTTGAGTACGTACGACGAATATTAAGCGCGTTATGACCATATTTGGACATTGTCACAATGTGCTGAATAACTGTACTGAAACTAAGTGCTACCAGACCATAAGGAGATGTAATAATAAACAAAATATTATTTTTTTTCCTTTACTTTTTCTCTTTGTATCGCTTTCTGTCATCCTTGTTTACATAAAATCGGGTATTTACTTATTAGAAATTAATTGGCTACAGCAATACAATACTACTGAATTTGAAAGTTATACAATATACTACAATATACAGTGAAGCTTAAGTTAACAGTTTTATTCTTATTATTCATTTATTATTATAGAGGAGGAGGAGACACTATTTGTACCTCATTGCAGGCCTTCAACTTTGTACTTTAGAAGTATTTTTGTAATAAAATCTGGGAGGAGAATTAATTTATCGTGTACTTTGTTAGTATAGATGTAATACCTCATGAAAAGCAGAGTATAATTAAATTTCGTTAATAAGCGTTTTTCGTACGATCCGGCAAGGATGCCAAACAGTTTTTCTTCAGCAGACGGGTTGAATCGAGATCCATTTACAGTACTAAACCAATCAATAACTTTCTCTGTGAAGACTTGAATGGGGAGGCAAACTCTGTAAGTGTGGTCGATGGAATCTTTTTCATCACAGTATATACAATTGTCATCTTCCTTAATGCCAAAACGATGCAGCTCCTTTTTTGTCACTATAATTCGATGAATTAATTTGACTTGAAATTCCTTTAGCTTCGTTTCTTTTCAGAGTTTTTTTAAGGACGTAAAAATGTTTTCCCACTTTTCCTCACTCAAAGGTAAATTTCCGTTCCATTTCTTTGGACCTGCGTGGTCCACTGTGTGAGTTTTGCCAAAAGTAGTCTATAAAAGTCTCTTGTCTTGATGTTATCTAGATGTAACTGAACTGATTCATTCAACTTGAAAGTGAAAACATTACCATTGTAAAGCTCTTTTCTAATTGGTTCCGCGGTCCTTGCTTTAATCAAAAGTAGTTTTGAGATGGCACTGATAGTCTGATAGTATTGAAGAAAATTAGTTTTACAAGAGTATACTTGTTAATAAATTGACGGTACGATAATAATTGACCATCGTGGTCTAGAAGGTCTTGAATAGACAGAATGCCCTTCATGTACCATTCTTTATTGGACACCGGCTTGTTTTCAACAAGTATCTCTTTGTTGTTATATAAAACTATGTCTTGTGCTTGATAATAACCATATAGAATCTTAAGTTCATTGAACTAGGCCAAAATATTTCTATAGAACCGCGGAAGTTGGGGAAAGTGTTTTGTATCGTAATTACATCTCAATAAGAAGTTCAGGCCACCTGCTTTTCTCAAGTAATAATCAGGAATTGTTTTCCAGTTGTAACTCCCCTTCTTCAGAAGCCTTGGGATCCATGATAGTCTCAGTGGCTTAAACATTATTTGAGTATCCACCATGCGTATTCCTCCCTTCACCGTATCCTGGTAGAGCCCCACCCGTTTAATTCTATCCTTTTTGTTTTTCCATAAGAAGCTGAATAATTTAGTTTTCACAGTAGAAATAACATCATCCGGGATATCTAGAGTTGACGCCGAATATATAAGCTGTGAGAGGCCCAGGGACATAATGATCATCGCTTTCCCGAATAATGTAAAATCCCTTGCTCTCCAAATATCAAGCTTTGTTTGGAGCTTTCGTATTTTAATATAGAAATTTAGTTCGTTGTTTTGTTTTTCATCATAGGAAACGTGAATCCCCAGAATCCGAACCGGGCTGTGTAACCATTTTAATTGCAAAGGGGTAGTTTTGTTAGTTCTCCATTTCCCAAGCAAGATTGCCTTGGACTTTTTAACGTTAAAACTTAGACCAGCCAACCTGCCAAAAACTGTTACCGTTTCCAAAGCGTTTTCTAAGGAATTTAAGTTGGCACAGAAAAAGTTTGTATCGTCCGCGAACTGGCTCAGTTTGATTTCATTTCCTAATATCTTTATCCCTACTATGCTTGGATCTTATCTTATTTTGTTGGCTAGTGTCTCCACTGAGAGAATAAATAGGTATGGGGAGAGAGGGCATCGCTACCGCACACCTCTTGATGGTCTAAACCAGTTAGTTAGAAACCCGTTATTCATCACAGCACTCTCGATGTTTGCATAGAATGTGGTTATCCATCTTTGAATACTTGGCCCAAAGTTAAAGACTTCCAGGGATTTCATCATGAAAGACCATTCGAGGGAATCAAAGGCTTTTTTAAAATCTAATGATACCAAGATACCTGGTATGTTATGCGCTTTTGTATTCTCCATTATATCGGTAATTAATCTTATATTTTCACCAATATACCTGCCTTTAATAAAACCAGTTTGATCAGAGTGTATGAGGTTTGGTGACAGAGGTTCGATTCGTTTTGCTATCGCCTTGGTCGCGATTTTGAAATCGACGTTAAGCAGTGTCACAGGTCTCCAATTTGAAAGTTCCAACAAAGAGCCGTCGTCTTTGGGTATTAGCATGATAATTCCTCTACGTTGTGAAATAGGTAGTTCGTTTGCTTCGTACGAGGCATTGAAGCTTGCGACCAGATCCTGCCCTAATAATTCGAAGAAGAACTTATAAAATTCAACTGTAAACCAGTCCTCTCCCGGAGATTTGTCGGTCTGAAAGTTATCTAGCTCCTTTTTACATCCCTCGTAAGTTACTGGTCCTTCCAGATTTTCCCTGTCTTCGGCTGATAATTTGGGAATTTTCACATCTTGAAGGACTCAAAATCATTCTGCTGATCTTTCTGTTCCGATGTATACAACTGACTGTAGAATTTTTCAATAACCTCTTGTATCTGCTTTTCATTTTTCAAAATTATGTCCTCATCTATTCGGAGTTCGGAGATAGTCTTTTTGTTGTAATTTTTCCTCTCAAGGTTGAAAAATATTTTGTAGGTTTTTCACCTTTTTCTACACAGCGGTATTTTGATCTGAATATAGCCGCCCTCACCTTGTCTTCGTAGATTGTTTGAAGCTCTGTTTTAAGGTGTTCGTATTCCCCCAAAATAGCATCAATTCCAGGCGAACCGAAATTATTACAAATGATGCCGTCCAGTTTTTCCAATCGACGTGTGATTTCTGATTCTCTACGATTCGTTAATCTAGCTTTATTTTTTCTGTAAGAAATAGTTGCTGCTCTAATCTCCATCTTAATCATCTCCCAAAATAGCCTTTTGTCTTCTGTGTCAGCGTACGCTATGCAAACATCGGAGTAGATTTCGCGAACTTTGGCCACATAGCTTTCGTCTTTTAACAGCGTGTTATTTCTATAGTCCCGGGCCTCGGGGTGTTTCGTTTCGGCAGACCAAAGCAATGTAAATTGCTCGATGATCTGGAGCGATAGAAGGATAAATGTCGCTTTTTTTTTACAGCTGAACCAGGTGTTTTGCAACCAAGAAAAAAATCTATTCGGGATCTTAAATTTAGAGACTTTGATTCGTAAGTGTATTTTCGGACTCGTGGATGCCGGAATCTCTGAATATCTACGAAATCGAAGATGTCCATAGTTGTCATAAGTAGATTTCTATAGTTTGTTGGCCTCCATATTGATCCACCTATTTTATCCTTTTTTGATAGTGTGCAATTCCAGTCACCACCAACAACAAGATTTGAAATTTCCGATTTATCATGAGACAATTGTTTAAATCCTGCAAAAATTCTAATTGTTCTGTTTGGTTATTGGGTGCATATATGTTACAGAGGGATAATTTTAGGGCCTTTAGGACAACAGTAATTAGTACTATTCTTCCAGACTTGTTACTAAAAGAATACTCGCCTCTATTTTGCATTGTTGGGTGTAGGAGAATGCAGACACCTTTACTGTGCGTTTTTCATCGTTCGGATTCGAATAGGTTTCTTGCAAAAAATAAAATTTTGCATCATGATCTTTAAGGTACGAAAAAATGCTCCTCCTTTTTAATTGGTCTCGTAATCCGCGGACATTTAGAGACAGAATATCGTATTTTAGATTCTCCTGCATAACTTAGGCGACAAAAAGCAGACTGTATACAAAAGAAAATTCAAAGAGAAATAAATAGCAACAATAACAGAAAAAACAGACAAACAAACAAGGCTGCTTGTGAGGACTTCTAATACGAGCATTTTATGCTGTGAGCCCTTTTATATTAGTAGGCTTATTACTCGTTGGCTTGAGAGAAAAAAATTGACCCAGGCAGATTAAGGGGTGTACGGCCGAAGATATTGCACAAAAAGCTAATGTTTACATGCAGCGCTTGTTAGTTAGCGGAAGAGAATTCTGTTCGACTTCATAGCGTTAAGAAATGCTTCTTGTGATTGAGGTCGCGCAGGACACTTAATCTCATTACATATCAGGTGTACATATGTATTTATTTAAAGAGTATGCACGATTTCGGCTCCACTGCGCAGAACAACATGAGAAGAAAAACCATTAGGTTTATTTTGGCTGTTTCGGCCGAGCACCGCAGAAATAACAACACGTTATACAACAACATCTATTACATTCAAACATGTGGTGGAAAAACTGGAACAGAGCTGAGCGACAGTTTACACAGAATACTGTCAGAACAGAGACCAGAAAAAACCTGCCAGAAAAAACCCCAGTAGGGAAACAACTTGGCAGGAAATCTGGGTAGGATCCATGGCTGAAGCTCTGAAAAGCCCATCCTACGAAGGCTACACGGCTGGAAGGTCTCTGCCCTTATTTACTAAACATGTATTCCAAAAAAAAAGCACGGAAAATTAAAAATTTTTAAAAACGGAAACAAGCTAAAGCCCAACGAAACTTGAACTGTCACTAATAAATCAAATATATACCGGAAAAATAACGTGAGCTAGACGAGGTGTCGGCCTAGAATGCTTTCCCACGTGATAAGCATCCCTTTTATAGCACTACATACTACCCATACTGCACTTCAACTGAACCTGCCCCAGTCCCCTCTGCTCCCGTGACGCAGAAATATTTCATTTCCGTCTAATTCGTATCCACTCAAACGCCGGAAATTCCATAACTGTGCGACTGATTCCGACGATGCACGGAATATTCATGAGAAGAGTTTTACATTCTAAATTTATTCAATACATTGTGTGTTCGGCGTATTGCTAATTGCACGTGTGATTGAAATCTCTTAATATGAACTCAGTTTTTCGACAAGTTATTGGAATACCAATGGGCACTAACAGCGCACCTTTGCTAGCTGATCTGTTCCTTCACACCTTTGAGTATGATTTCATGCTTAGAACATTGAAACGAGATAAAACCATAGCCGTCCAATTTAGCAACACCTTTCGATACATTGATGATTTATTCAGCGTCAACAATGAGAATTTCGGAAATTACATCAGCGCTATTTACCCGTCGGAACTGGAACTAAAGGACACTACCTTGACATCAAATGAAGTTTGTTATCTAGACACAAGAATTAGGAATGGTGATAACAACACTCCTTTTCATCTCAGTGTCTACGATAAGAGGGATGACTTCTCATTTCGGATTGTCAATTTTCCTCACATGGACAGCAACATTCCCGCCAATCCGGCCTATGGTGTTTTGATATCTCAATTAGTGAGATATGCTAGACTTTGCACATCGAAACTGGATTTTATTGATAGACTTCACCGACTTTCATCACATCTCCTTCACCAAGGCTTCAAATCTACGCTGCTTCGTAAATCGTTCACTAAATTCTTGAAACGCCACGGTGCTATCGTTGAGAAGTATGGTGCTACACTACAGGAGATGAGATTAGCAATCCAGAGATGAGATTATATCCTTTATATTATCCTGACGCCCAAATTTGAGATCCTTGTTGCTTCTATTCATTACATTTTTATGCAAATGTGCGCGCGCAATTTTCCTAAAGTTGTGCGCGCGCTTGCTTATTTAGTTTACGTGTGCTTAGTTCGTTGTTTGGTTTACGTGTGCATAGTTCGTTATTTAACGTACTCCTATTATTTTACGTTGTTTTCCTTGCTAATACGTGTTGTCAATAACTGTGCTCACAGTGTGGGTGGCTCCTCCTAAAATGTTCTGCAATTGGTATAGGATTTGATGGAGCCGAAACCAATTGTGGAATTGCACACATTTTAGGTATCCTACTGATGAACAGTTATTACACGCAGATATTTTTAGAAGCAACAATTGTTTGCGGTCTGTCACCTTTGAATTGTACATTTTTGAATACATTAGCGGAATCTTTCGATGTTCGGAGACGGAAAATATTGCACTTTGTGTCCGAGTTTTCACCAAGGATATAAACTTCAGGAACTAATACACCAGGGGCCGGTTCCTGAAAGGTGCAATAACTCTATTCCAGGGATAAATGTGCCTTGTTCCAGGATTACCTGTTGGAATAGGGTTGATTTCTTCCTGGAATAAAGTTATTACACCCTTCAGGAACCGGTCCCAGGGAGATAAACTTAGTATGCTATTCTGTAATGTGACAGAAGCAAAATCGCAAAAACAAACCTCACAAAGAAGATAAGACGCTTGAAAGTTTCACAGATTTACTCCTATGGAAGCCAATAACTTTCAACGAGTCTTAAAATTGAGACATCTGCTTCCGTCACATCACAGAAGAGGTTATCACTAAGTAATAAAACCATTTACTTTACTGCGTTTCTCAATCAGTAAACTCGGACACAAACATTGCTTTTCCTAGTTCTAACTTGAGCAGCCTAAAATATCACCGTAAATCGCGACCCGCCTATAAAACGACAATCATGATGTAATTCCATCATCCACCAAGATCCCTGTCAAATGTCAGCCGAATCGACCCTCAAAATTCACAGATTTAAAGCTTGAAAATGAAGCCGACAAATACCCCAAAAGTTTGGCTCATGACTTTATTCATAGCAAGTGTACTGCGCGACATTAATGGGGACTGAGTCCCCACTTTTCACTCCTGTTCTGATTAATGGAGGCTGATCACCCCTAAACCTTGCACAGTGCTATTGCTTCTCCCGTTTCCCAGCTTCGGCAGTAATTAAAGAACAAGGTTTCTTTTCCGCTTGCATGATTTCCTATGTGAGGATGCAATATGAAGCGGAAATTAACTTACTAACTAACTGCAGATGAACATTTGTGAAAATTTGACATCCAGAATCCTCCTTCCCCTTAACCAAGCGACTCTGGATGGTTGTATTACAGGAGAGTGGCAGTGAACTTGGTACCCGCATGGTAGTCCGGTGCTCTACCACTAAGCTAACCGGTCTGCGGTCTGCGGTTTGATCGATTTTCACAGTTTTGTTCTTGTAAAGCAAAGCAGTATATCGGCATAAAATTTTCCTTGAAGATTTGCGTCAGCAGCTTCCAGTTGTAGAAATATTAAAAGATGAGCCTTTTGGTGTTCTTTAATAGTTAACGTTTTAGACTTTTGATGGTATCACGAGAAAACCATTGCATCGTCGTGACGTCGCATCCTATCATACTCGTTGTGAAAAATGTTTAGCTCGCCAAAAAATTTCTGCGAATGCTCAAAATGCACCGGAAAAAGTAACACAAAGTCCAAAACTGGACAGTAACCTATTTATTAAAGCTTACATTCTTTTAGAAAAACAGCTTCATGTTTCTTATTGAAACTTTTATTGCTTGGTAAACGCTTTTCATTATTTGTGAGTGGGTTAGTCATTGCGTCACCTGCACAAGCTGGTCGAAATGCCTGACACGCATTTTGGAGCGCACGAGACTTAAACCCGAGAATCCACGTTTTCAATGCGTGCGCTTCGCGAATTTTAACGCCTGCCTCTTATCAACAGGCTCAAGGGAAAAGAATTGTATCTCTTTGTCTCTATTTCACCAGAAAGTATGAAAATCCGGAAAACAATTAGGTATCGTACATGCTCCTGTGCTCTCATACACATAAACCATACCCTATTCCAGAACCATTCACACTTGCAGCCAGGAAGGTGGATATCTGACATTCAGTTGCAGACCCCAAAGGGTCTTCAGAAACCGAATAGACCTTGGAGTGGGACATACCAATATTGCTTATATGAAGAAACAGAAGCGAGGTGTTACTTCCGGCCTTGAAACAGTTACACGAGTCATGTCAGCGGGCCCTGGTCAGTACGAGTACGAAGTGCAGTAGGCCCATCTGTTTGTCCGTGTACGCATGCGGCAGACACCTAAAACTGCTTAAGAGACTCGCAAGACGGACCTTTGAGAGAACATCAAGGATTGGTACGCAACTCAAGAGTAGACCTAATCATTGGAGTATATCTGCATCTTCTGAATAGAAAGAGAAAAGATCCAGCAAATACTTTTGCGTGCATCACAGCCGATTGAACTCATAACATGTAACGATGACTCTTCCTTAGTAAAAACTTGAGGTGTCGCCCCTTGTCCATCTGAATGCCTGGAATAGGCTACCAGAAAAAGCCGCCCATGTAGCAACTTTTTGGAGCTGCTAGCTTCATTAACCTTGAATATGTGAATGATCATCGCAGTTATGAACACTAGTTAAGCAGTAGTGAAAATAAAGCCTGAAAAAAATTTAGGCTAGTACGGGATTCGAACTCACGACCTCTGCGATACCAATGCAGCGCTCTACCGACTGAGCTAACAAGCCATCTGGGAGCTGGTCGTTTTGTTGGTTCGTAATATACCCGTGAGTGGTGAATATATGAGAATGAATATATGAAAATCATAGAGTTGAACTGCGGATTAATGATTGAATATATGAATGATCATCGCAGTTATGAACACTACTTAAGCAGTAATGAAAATAAAGCCTGATAAAAATTCAGGCTAGTACGGGATGATCATTATTCGTATTAGTACATTACAGCTGCAGTGCAAGAATCCTATTTGAAGAAAAAAGCAGATTCTCATTAAACGCATTTTTGTCAGCTCCAATTCAACTGAACAGCGTTAAAGTTGGTTAGGTGACCATTTTTGAGATGCTCTTTCAGTGGAACAATTTTTATCCAGTCGATCAATTTTAGAACCTCGCCCAGGCCCTTACTCGCTTAGAAAATGGCCCATTGCGGACATTTGAGCCCACGCACTGGCACGCGGTTTCGTTCTGAACAGTAGAAAAATGCAAGCAAGATGGCGGCTGATAAGCGTACGGCTTTACACAATACTTCGTGCTCAATAAGATATTGAGCAATTCACCATAGCTGCAACTTATCTTTTGTAATGTTGAGGCGTCCTTGCCTTGCTTCATATAAACGTCGCAGACAATCGTATCCGATATGTACGGACAAAATAACATCCTCCGATGAAACACCTTTGTTGACGAACAAATTTCAAACTGTGATCATTGCTGACACTTACAGCATTCTTAAACTTCTCAATTTTTTCATTTAACAAAAAAATCCGATCCGGTCAAGTACAAGTGGGCGTGATAAAATTTATATATTCCCTCGAAAATGTGTTTCGCGTCCATAGTGATGTTTGCTGGCCAAAATTACCGTGCATTTAACTTATATCCCAAAATTCTCTACAGAATTAAAAAGCTTGTTTTTAACTGAAAATTTCGATACTTAATATGGCGGAGTTTTATGCTCAAGAATACGACACATGATTCTCGGATCAATATAAGCGACACCTTCTGTTGACATACGATATCTTTACTTCTCGTGGACCGGATTTGTGCTGCTTTGAAAGCAATTAGCAGGGCGGAGAAATCAATATCGAAGATGAGAATTTCACCAATGGTATTCATGCGAATCGTTTCCTCAAGCGATCGCGGCAAAATCTGGTTCGGATGCAAAAGCTGGATGCTAAGCTTCTGCAATATAAAGTGTTGTCAGAGCCAAGCTTCGAAAATAAACATTGATAAAAAGCAAGGGCAGGAACATTTGTTGATGAAAAGTAACTAATCAGAATAGCCGAGAAAACTTTCAATAACTCGACCGGGTCGCGGCACTTGTTCCCGGTATAGTCGAGGAGGAGATTCCCAAAAGTGGCCTAGAAAATGAATTACCGAGTAGCATCCCCACTACACAAAAGGTTTGACTCCAGATTATATTGGCCTGATATCCATAGAACATTTCTTGGTCAGTCAAACTCACAAATTGTGAGGTCATTGGTTTGCTACACGTTGATATTTAGAGGGGTTGAGCGGAGCTTTCGGTAACCATGCTTAGAATATAATAATAATAATAATAATAATAATAATAATATTTATAGCACAAAGGCTAGTGGGGCCGAGCAAATACAGAAACAAACAAAGTCAAATTAAATCAAATCAAATGTTGGTTTTTGGGGAGAGGGGAAAACCGGAGTACCCGGAGAAAAACCTCTCGGAGCAGAGTAGAACAACAAACTCAGGCCACTTATGACACGGAGTCCGGGAATCGAACCCGGGACACATTGGTGGAAGGCGAGCGCTCTCACCACTACGCCAACCCTGCTCCCCCGTTATATATGTTGCGAAAATGTTTACCATGGCAACGATTGCCTAGGAAATAGTAAAAAAAAAAACTCTGCTTTTTATTTAAGTGCTTATACCCCCTTCCCGCGCATTTATGTATACCTGAGAAACGTACCACAAAAATTTTTGCTTTAGGTAAAAACCACGAATGTTTTATGATTTTTTAAGAGCTGGAAAATATCCCATTTTGAAAACACGACCGAGCAGCAGAGTCATTGAGAAGGGTCTGGGAATAGTATAATTTGTGACGTCATTCCAGGCCATTGATCGCTTTCTTGTTCGGAACTGTTATTGCTTCGGTTTCAAGAACAAAATTGCCAGATAAATGCGTTGTTTTGGGTTGTAGCAACGGGCCAAACAAGGTTAAGGTGGTATGGTACCCTAGAAAATGTATGGAAATCATGGGTTTTTTGCTAAAAGTGAGTTGGGGGATGGGGGGTAATTTAACTCTCATTTCTCCAAAGATTTTGATGGAAGACTGGGAATTGTTATGCATGTATGAGAAAACAATATTTAAAGAGGGTGGTACCAAAAAGCTAACACGAAGTTAATTAGGGTGGCCCTCGTTATTATAGTTTAAAACAATTAATAAATTAAAAACATTGAAATGTTGTAATACAACCGAAGAGAATGAGTAAACCTAAAAGATTTTAAAACGTAATTTTTTTTAAACTTGTCGAGACTATACCCTCTAACGTCCACGGACAAGGAGTTCCAAGCAAGTTCGCCTCGTTATTGAAAGGATCTTTGTTCTGTCTTCGAAGATAGCTTAGTTATGGAGAGGTTTCCACTTCCAGCCGATCTGGTGTTAAAGTTGTGTCTATCTTTGACGTATTTGAAGCTGTTCTGCAGATAATCAGGGCTAGATTTGTTAATTATTTTATACATTAATCTAAAAGTGAAGTAGTCTATGCGTTGATTTATTGTCATCCACTGTAGTCTGTAGTCAGACGATAGGAGGTCCTGTGGTCGCTTTATATTAAGAATAACTCTCGCCGCGTATTTCTGTAATCTAAGGACTCGATTTAAATTATGCTGTAACGTCGCTCCCCATATGACGCATGCATAGTCAAGTATAGGCTGGATTACGTTCTTATAAAAAGCTTACCTAGCACATTGTGGTAAATAAATTTTGATAGCTTTTAAGAGATTAATCCGTTTCAAAACTTTACTACAGACTTCGTCGATGTGTGAATTCCAAGCTAATTGTTCATCAAATATAAGACCTAAAAGTCTGTGACTTTCTACTGCTTTTATGATAGTTCCATGTATCTTGTCATGTGACAGCTGATCACGTGGCTACACCCGGCTCATTTGAACTCACTCTCTGGTCCGCCGAATCATTTGCAGAATTTACCTTGGAATGTGTCAAAATTGCCCTAAATTACTGTGTTTTGGGTCATTTGCTGGTGCCGGAGCTCATTATCAAGGGCTGAGAAGGCTTAAACCTTGCCAGTTTCAAAGAACCGCTAATTGGCACTGCGAATGCAACAAACTTTGTTCGAACGCTCGCTTCAATCTGCTGACAGTTTGTTGTTCGTGGACAAGGGACTTCAAAG
The DNA here is from genome assembly GCA_016490735.1 of Pachyseris speciosa. Taxonomy (NCBI): domain Eukaryota; kingdom Metazoa; phylum Cnidaria; class Anthozoa; order Scleractinia; family Pachyseridae; genus Pachyseris; species Pachyseris speciosa. The sequence goes on from JAEMWC010000376.1 coordinate 661,493, forward strand.
CAAATGAGCCTTGTTTCACCAGGATCCAAACTTCTCTGGCGGAAGTGTCACCGAATGCTGAAGGAGCCCGAGCAACTTTTGGTGCAGGATTGAAGCCTGGTCTGAGACTTAGAAGAAAATGGTAAATTGTTTTGGAGGAGCGTTTCCCGCTCAAAGATATGTGGAATCTCGCAGGATGCAACGGGGTCAGATTCTTGCTGTTTGTCTGCTTGGTTGAGGTTGCTGATAAAAAGGGAACTGAGAGAGCTCTTGTTTGCCTTTTTCCCCCAAACTTCCTTATTAATTTGGAATCAGAAGAGCTGTTTTGTCATGTTTACTCTCTGAATAAAGGATTTGTATAGGTAATCACATGATTTCGAGTGCAATTTGGAATAAATAAGCACGAGTAAATTTTGTCAAAGACTCACAAAATTGCACGAGCCCGTAGGGCGAGTGCAATTTGTGGTCTTTGAAAAAATTTACAAGTGCTTATTTATTCCAAATTGCACGAGAAAAATCATGTGATTACTTATTAATAATATACATGAAAAAATTGCGAGATAGCTTCTTAACGTTGCAGAAGCAACGCAACGAAGCTAAGGTGAACCAAAACAACAGTTTTCTCGATGTTTTTAAAGCGTTTTTAGCTGTAAAAACTGGCTAAACAATTACAGGCTATAGCTATAAGGCTACTTTGTTTGCTAAGTGTCTATCAAGCGCTGTAACCATTACCTTCAGGCTTTCTAGTTCGTTATCTTCGCCTTGTTTGTCCTTGTTTGTTTATTAATCTCGGCGTCACTCCATCAACGGACTCGTAATTCCAATTACGTCGGTAATTCCCTTCTCTGGACACCACTGTTTCCAAACAGACAGCCAAAATACAGTGCTTTTCGCAGCCGTTTCTCCTTTTTAGAGCTGTTTTGCAGCTTCTCTGCTGTTATTGCGGTCACGAAGAAAGAAAACCTGCTCAAAAATCCAGCCATTGTTTTGGCTCGCAGAGTCGCTTGCAGCTCTTCAGACTTTGCGCCATTCAGAGGCCGCGTTTGATTGGCTCAATCGCAGCGCCTTTGTTTATCAACCAATCAGAATCCTCAGTTTTTTACCTTGTTTTGCACTGTATTTCCTTTTTTCTGCATCGAATTACCTTTTTTCTGCACCGGTGTTTCCTAAAAACTGCATTTCTCTTAGCCAATCAGAATCGAGAAATTTTTTCATGTATATTATTAAGTTAGAAAAAAAGATTTGCTCAGACTGCCCGTTTGCGAGGTAACATTTTCATTTAATTCTTGCACTAGTTTCGAGCTGATATATCGTTTACATCCCATCTCTATACTATTACTTTGCTGGAGAAATGCAATATCATGCTTGTTTGACTTTATCCCTTTGCTTTATGTGTAACAAACACTTTTGCACTGATATTGCTGAAAATGATGGCAAAACCTGACCACAGCAATTTTTTTCGTGACTCTACGCAGGTTTGAAATTTGAAACTGGCACGGAATTTGTAGATGGCAACAATTATTTACTTTCCATGATTTTACTTTTACCAGCTCTTTAGGGATCAAATTTGAGGTAGACAATCCTGCAATGAACCAGAATAAAGCCGATCTGTTGAATTGTTCTTTCATAACATTTGACAGATTGATGGTAGGTATAGACAGAAAATACCTATTTTTGGCAAAATGAAACTTTGAAGATTTTTCTCTCCGCAAATAACAAGAGTCAGTCCGCAAGGTTAGGGTCATATCATAGGTCAATACAAAGACAATTTGTAAAAAATTGTTTCTTGCCTCACTGACTAAGTATTTTTGCTCATTTGTTGTTACCGAGGAAGCACAATTGAAGACATCCGACAAAAGCTTGCTCTGTTACCATGGCAACAAGAGACTCAAACATCATTGCGTTTGTCATCAATTATGGCAACGAGTTGCATGATAGTGGTTTCTTCTGCATGAGTTTGATTTTGGAGAAAAAAAGTAGTCTTGGGTACCATAGCACCTTAAGGGTATATCACTGCACCCAATACCTTTTGAAGGGGCTGTTGACCCACAGACGCAAGAGAAGAACAATAATATAGGAGGTCGCTTTTGTCAAAATCGAAGCGTGCTCATTGGGAACCCATGAAGTACTCGGCAGTATGTGAACATGTAACTTTCACGTCTTTCACTCACTTTTTATTTGTAAACTTTGCTGGTTTTCAAGAGTGCATTCTTCTGAATATCTCTTTGCGTCTCATTTTATTCATAGGAAGAAAGACGCGCCGGTCCGCTTGTGCCCGCTCCCGAGTCGAACCCGAGCAAGAACGTGAAAGAAAAAGCAAGGAACCAGCATATTTATTCACCGCCTTAAGGACGTTCGCACTAATTGTTTATGCACATCTAAACTGCGCAAATAACGCGACAATATTATGTCACACATTAGTCACGATTGACTTGTCCCCAACTAAACAAACATAGCGTCGTAAACTTCACACCAATTTTACTCGTTTAGATCGTTGGTGACCCCTACCTTTTTTACACGAATCTTTAATCTTATTCTCTACCAAAAATGATAAAATGAAAAAAATCTCACTGTAAGAAATCTCACTGTAAGAAAGTAAATTTTCTTCCGTTGTGCCATGAAATTCCAGAAGTGGTTAAAACGGTAGCGCTTATGAGGACGCTCGTTGAGGATTAGATTCAATGTTTACGACATCCCTTATGGCGTTAAATTATTTAAGATATCCATTCCTTAAGGCCTATGCAAAGAAATCTTCACTTTACCAGTTTATTTCTATGATTTTTGATCGCTAATTCGATGAAGCTATACTTCGTTATTATGGCCGATTTAATAGGGCATTTTTTCCAGTGCCCTTTCCTCCGAAAAAAAGTCGGTGACCCCCAATTAGTTTTTTTAATTTTGGAATAAGTAACTCGTACCCTAACGCTAGGCGAGAAGTGAAAAAAATTCCACTGTGGGAAGATTTTCGCGCGAACGTCCTTAAGTCACTTTTGCAATTTCATTTCGAGTTCTTCCTCCATTTTTCTGTCTGCTTCATACTGAGCCAGCCATTCTTCGTCTGCTATCGGCTCAATGGCATAGACATCTCCTGGTTCCTCGTCATCTGAGGTTTCTTGTTCGCTCGTATTTGATGAACCCTCTACTTCTTGGTTGTACTCGACATCCGTTTCTGCGGCCTCGGAATCCGAACTAGAATAAAAGCTAGCATCGCTGGACGACATTATGAATAGATTTAATAATGCCATTTTTTTTTTAGTCAAACAACAGTTCTTTCACCAAAACACTAAACCCATACAGTACAAGCCAAAGCGACGCTTGCACTGTCCTAGAATGACGTCACTAGTCCTATTACCCCATTTACTCGGTCGTGCCTTAAATGGCACTCACTTTAAAAAAATGGGTTTTAACCGAATTCTTACATTCAAAGATTTAATTGAGCGAAAACTTTTTTGGGGTTAGAGGCACTTTAAATGTGAGAAATTTGATAAAAATCAAGGTTTTCTGTCTAAAATTGTAACTAAGCCGAAAGGAAATAGTCGATTAGATGCAGTTTCGAAGTTTTATCTCTAAAGTGCAAAATAGAGGCACAGAAGAATACATAGTGATTGCTGTTATCAGAAAACTCAATGCAACAAGTGGTAAACGGTGGCGATTTCTTGAGAACCACTTGCTTTTTGTGGGTTGAAGATGCAAAGATGTTGAAATTTATTAATCGTCCTTAACTATGTTTATGTCTCTTAGCAACGGTTGCTAAGGACCAAAAATAAACAAAGCAGGTAAGTTCGTGTCAGGGAAGAAATTATGTCTCCTCTCCACTCAAAAATTCAAAGATATCAACACTGAGTGTTACACGCGAATTGTGGAACTAAAAGTGGCTTGCAACCATACAATTCTTCAGGGGAGGTGTGGGTATGGATATTTAAACACGATAAACATGATATAAAAAAGTCAAATTTACACAAATTAGAGTGATAAGGTAATTGCATTTCCCAACTCCTTGTTCCGGCATCATTTACATCCCATGATGCACTGCACTATGCACCCGCCATGTTTGATTTAACTGGCGTGGGACGAAACATGACGCGAGGTAAGGTTTTCTTTTTTTAAGTGATAAAATACAACCTTCTCTTCGAAAATACTTACTTTACTTCGTGAACTTGCTTTGATGAGCGAAATTTTCAGGCGATAACGCTCTTTATTTTAACATGGTAAATAAATTAGGGGAATATAAATTTTCGTAAATCATTATCATACATACTAGTTATGCAACGCTTTCGAGCGGTTTACCGTGGAATATCCCACGAGTCACTTGTATTTTCTCGGTATACACACGAGCCTTTAGGCGAGTATGTATACCAAGAAAATACAAGTGACGAGTGGGATATTCCACGGTATACCACGAGAAAGGGTTGCATAACTATTTTATACAATGCCATAGAAAATACAGTGGCCAGCAAGGCCAGCATAAATGCATGATGGGCAGGTTAGGTGTGATACCGTTGAATTGCACTGATAGATGGGAAGGTTCGGTGGAATACTGACGAATATACGACGGCTTTCCTGCATTCTGATTGGCTGTATTTTCTATGGCTATGCTATTTTCATGGTATAAAATACAATACAATACAATACAATACAATCAATACATTATACAATACATACTAGTTATGCAACGCTTTAATTTCTCGTGGTATACCGTGGAATATCCTGCTCGTCACTTGTATTTTCTAGGTGTACACACGAGCCTTTAGGCGAGTGTGTATACCAAGAAAATACAAGTGACGAGTGGGATAACTATTTTATACCATAAAATACCATAACTATTTTATACCATGCCATAGAAAATACAGTGGCCAGCGAGCCCAGCATAATCAATGCGAGATACAAGCAGACTTGAATGGTTTTTGAAACGGTTACCTAATGTCCACCCTCTTGACAGCGTTTTTAAACCTTTTTCAAAACTTTTATTAATTATAATTCATGACAAAATTACAAATAATAAAATATTAATGTAAAATAAAGTTAATATATAGATTTAGCCAAGCCTAAAAGCGGAGCTCCATGGTTATTATTTTATTTACTGGTATTGAGCAACTTCGCATGGCTTTCCTTGCGCCAATATTTTGTGTTTAGAGCAGTCAACAGGAATCGACCGCGGTTCAAAAACGTCAAAACATTAAAACATTCCAAAACAACTGGACGCCTATGTTTGTTCGAAGACTCTTGGAAAGGGTGAAGAAAGTTGAAAAGTAAGCTTCTAGTAAGCTAGATCAGTTACTAAGCAATCTTAAGTTTTTACATAACGGTCCGTAGAGTATGAACCTGATCGTTTAGAGCAGTCAACGATTCACAAACCACAGAATAACAAAACATTACAAGAAAACAAATTCACTGACGATGCGTAGGTTTGTAGGTTTCTTTGGAGAAGGTAGGGAAAATAGACAAGTGACAATTTCGTAGCAAGTTAATAAAAATTGTTAAGCAATTTTGACATAAGGTGAAATATCGGAGAAAAGAGAAAAAGGAAAACAAACCGATGGTTGGATAGGTAATCACACTGGGCCGACAAAAATTAAGAATTGATGTTATTTGTTTTCAGAAAATGCTGAAATTGTGTTCTAAAGCGCAAAACACAAGTAATACTAAAGCCCCCGCTAAACGATCAAACATTTTCCTGAACATAGTGTTTGACAAACATAACTTTGGGTGACTAGCCGATAAACAAATTTCCTTGGGCGAGAAACCTCTGCAAGCAGGAAAACAGACAATGTTTGACCAAACACAAGACAAAGCGAGTACACAGGACACTTTTTGCGTGTTATCGCTAAAATTTTCACGTTCTTCATTTGGTTTGCTTTTTACTGACTGTGCACTTTCTTGGTTGGGTTGGCTAAACGATCAAACATTTGTTCGTAGAGCGAAATGTTGGATGAAAATGTTTCATATGGATCAAACATAGAAAGCCGTTTTAAATTATCTTCCAACACGATGTTGAATGAAGTGTTTGATCGTTTAGCCTGGGCTTAATGCTTAATTTTACGAGGACTCATTGCGATTACTTGTTAATAAGTTAGGGGCAAAAGTTTTTTTAATGCTGTTGAGGCACCGACGTCGAACAACACTGAAAACAGTCAGCCAAGCGGAGTGAAAACACTCGTTCGCTTGCATGAAAACAACAAAACAAACAAACAATTCAACTACTTCTTTGCTTGCAAAACGAGTAGAGATGATTGTTATTTATATCCAGTCGAGAGAAAAATACAAATTGCTTTCCTGAACAAAAATAAGAACGATTAAACCATTTAATGTTAAGCTTCAATTCATTTAATTCAGTCACCTGTGTTGTAGAGGTTGAAAATACGAATCCACTTGAGTTAAAACACGCATCTGGAAAAATAGCAAACGGTTTGTCCAAAGAAAGAACTTCTTCCACCAACTTTGAGCTACTCGTTCCTCCCATTAATGCCGGTGAACTGTTAAGTGACCTTTCTTGGTGAGCTGCGAGGTGCCGCGGTAAAGTGAAAGTCCTTGAAGCCTTGAATCATTTTGTTTTTCAACCACACAATCCGGGCGTCGATTATGCAAGTCGAGCCAAGTTTTAAGCGTTTCCTGAGGCAAATGTTTTGCTATCCTTTTTATGACTTGAAAATTCACCTTCCGGAGTATCTGTTAATTAGTTATTGATTTTTATGCCTTTTACGCGACTTAAGTTGTTTTGGTCAAAATGAAGAAACCAACTGAATGTGAAATTACGAGCCGCAGAAAGCGCGCGGAAAATTAAGCCTCGTTTTGGTTTGGGTGCCTCGTTTTGGTTAAATTAACCTGGCTTGAGCCTGCGATCTAATCGAAAACTAGTAAGTGGTCAGCGGTCAACTTCAAAAAAACAGCTGACCTGTATGAGCTCTAAACTTGAGCCCGCGATATGGCCACGTGATACTGGTCAGCGGAAACCTTGTTTTGACAGCTGTCAATTGGCCATGACACGGATGTCTATATCAAAGTTGCACGCTGCAAACTAGCTGATGAGCTGGGGACCCAGCTGGGTCAGGTGGGGTATGGCCGCCATGTTGGATTATTATGGTTATTATTAGGATATTATTAATTATTGGGCAACTCCACCGTCGTCGTCGTGCGCGCCCTCGAGCAATACCGCTAGCCGCTTTTACCATGAGAAAAGCAGTTGACGGGTTTCTATAGGTATGGGGCTCCGCTTGGCGGCCCTTCGGGCCGCCGGAGCTCCGCTATTATAGTCAAACTGTTGCGAAATTCGTTCTAATTTTCAAGCGCTAAAAACAATCTCAACGCACGATGGGAAGGTTGGGTGTGGTACAGTTGAATTGCACTGATCGATGGGAAGGTTCGGTGTAATACTGAGGAATATACAACGGCTTTCCTGCATTCTGATTGGCTGTATTTTCTATGGCATGCTATAAAATACAATACATACTAGTTATGCAATGTTTTCGAGTGATATACCGTGGAATATCCCACGAGTCACTTGTATTTTCCAGGTTATACACACGAGCCTTTAGACGAGAGTGTATACCAAGAAAATACAAGTGACTAGTGGGATATTCCACGGTATACCACGAGAAAGGGTTGCATAACTATTTTATACCATGCCATAGAAAATACAGTGGCCAGCGAGCCCAGCATAATCAATGCGAGATACAGGCAGACTTGAATGGTTTTGAAATGGCTTCCTAATGCCCACCCTCTTGACAGCGTTTTTAAACCTTTTTCAAAACTTTTATTAATTATAATTCATGACAAAATTACAAATAATAAATTATTAATGTAAAATAAAGTTATTATAGTTTTTACAATAATTGGTACGTGGCACTTTATAGCAGTTTTCTTGAAGGTTTTTCAAATCCAATGCTTGACACCTCCTAGTCTTTTCTTTGGATGCGTTGCTTTGAGGCTATATTCTGGTTATTCAGTCTTATCTCGGTTTAGGGATAAGTGAACAGTCCGTGGAATAAGCTTTCCCAAAGGGGGAACAAAGGGTCAATGTTTTGGTACTACATATTCTTGTTTTTTGTTTTTTTTCACCCGGCAATGAGAAATATTCAAAAAGGTTTGATCCTGTTTCATATTTGAAAGACAAACACGTTTGAGTTTTCGAAATATTTAACAATGAGTCTGCCAGGGCGCGCTGGATATGATACGCGCCGAGTTGGTTGGGATCATTTCATTTCCAGCAAGTCCAAGTAGAATAATTCAATGAATGAGTTGAACTGACAACAAACAAATGACCATAAAAAACTGACATTTGAAGTCGGTTTTACTAAGAACTGACAAGGCTTTTTGCATTTATTTGCTTTTAAAATTCATTGTCGATAGCGTTTTTTCGGTGAAAAAAATATTGACCCTAACATATCTGTTACGTGATCCTCAATTGATTCAGGCCAAATGGTCATAAGGGGAAATGAAATGTATCAGGCTAATGGCGTTATTAAAGCTATCGTTTGCTTCTATCGTCTTGACTCCGATGCAGCATTCGAACGTCGTCGAAGCCGCATACCAATTCGGAAACGTGTGATGAAATCAAAATGCTCCATATGGCTTTTAAAACGGAATAATTGTTTTGACTGACCTTGTAGCTCGAAAGGTCAAGCTTTTTTATCCTTTAGAGAAAACCGCTAAGAATTTGGTCAGTTCTGGAGAGAGGCGAGCAAGGCCTGAATCGATAACACATGCTCATTTACTCGGGTTCACGGGATTTGTTCATCGGATAAGACCCTTGTTGCTGCAGGCACTATCAAACTAGTTTCAGGACTAAGTAGCACTGTGTCATTCTTGAATACTGGAAATCCTCTATGACAGTTTTGGCATCCACGCTCAAAGCACTGAGAAAGCATAATTGACTCTCGTGTGTTCATGAACACATCAAGAGGACCGTTTCTGAAGTGAAGCAAAGACATAGCATGAAAGAAACTGTATTAACTCTTCTCGAACGATGGCGTTGGATGCGTCGATTGCACGAGAACATTGCTAAAATTAAAACGTTACCTTGAGGACGTTGAGCTGTGCACATGGCTCACAACAGTAGTCGAGTCGATAATCTCCAATCTTCACGCAGTGGCCCATTTTAAGCATTAGACTTTTACAGCAGTATTCTCAAGATTTTGGGAACATCTCTTCTTGATGATTATATCACAAAGGACAAGGCAGGGGCCCTACCGCCAGCAGTTTACGCTGACCAATCTGTAGATTATACTACAGTAGACTTAGAAAGTGAGGCCGAACTGAGATGCGTCGGCACCTCAGCATGTGACGCAACTTACGTTCGTGGGTAACTCTTCAATTTCCGTGATGGAATGATGAGCGACTTCCACAAGTAAATGAATACGAGACTGACTCGGAAGACAATAGGCTCGAAATTGAGGACATAGCATCTCAAACGAGTACCCTTTTCAGATCCGGAAGGCCAGTACGAGCTCGTTTTCGCCTGGATTTGTAAGGTATGTTGGTAGATATCATTAATGAGAATATTCAAAATTTTCAAAATTACGAATTAACTTTAGTGGTTCCTTGTACGAAATGGAGATGCTTATTATGCATGATGTCCCGTACAGTTCCGTATTAAAAAAAAAGGGTCAACCAGGAATGTTTTCACATCTTTACTTAATTATTAATAGCCACCTAACTGACAACTGAAAAATGGCTCAAAATTTAACTGACAACTGAAAATTGGACGAGATTTTAACTGACAACCCCCCCTCCCCCCACCCAACCCCATCCAATATTTAAAAACTATAAAGTACGGCACAACATCTAGGATCTGAAAAAAACAAGTAAAACAAAGCGAAAACTGGAAACCAGTAGTATATGTTCAGCAAAATTAAGCCTCGTTTTGGCCTAGGTGATGCCTACGTTTGGCCTAGGTGCCAAGGTAATTCATAAATATTCAAACTACCGAGGTGGATTAGATAAAATGTCTTCCTGCATACTAATAAAGGGATAGGCATACTAATGAGCGTCACTCTACTACAATAGCAACAATAGACTTGCCCAAACTCGCCCACTATTCGTGAACACGGACTGGTTAAAGTAACCAAACCATGTATGAAACTATGGAACACTTGAGGAATTTAAACTATGTATGAAACACATCCGTTTTTAATTAATGATGACAATGCTAAGACCATTACAAATATTTATGAAACCACTCATCCAACCAACCTTCAAACTTAGTCATTCCTTACAAGTCGCTTTCTGAGAAAAATTTTCTCTTAGATTATCGTTCGCTTTTCCGAAAGTTTTAACAATTTTGTCTGTAAGAATAAATTTTTAGGTAACTTTTCTTGTTTTCCGCTCCGTTAGTCACGCACGCGTTATGCAAAACGGATGTCAATTCTTCTCTCAACCCTATATTTGCGTACAAACTCAAGAGAAGAAGCCCAAGGGACAGCTCTACCATCCAACAACAACAATGGACGCTCGGAGCGTTTCAACACGCGACTACTGAATGCTTGCTATTAAACAACACGTTTCTCGAGACATTATTCCTTTTATGAGCGAATACAAACATGATTCAAATACACAAAGATTTGAAATGAATAAAAATACATTTATCGACAAAGAAAGCCCCAACAACTACGAAATGTTTAGCACAAAGTGTCAGGAAATTAGGATGCAATCAATCGTCTTCGTTACATTGGGAATACCAAACAATAAGAGTGAAGTCCCCTTAACAAAGAAATAAACTTCAACCTTAGGTTCTAAAATATTCGCAATTCCCCCCCAAAAAACAGCACTTACGACCTTTCCGAAAACTTTAGGTTCTAAAATATTTGCAATTCCCCGTAAGGTTTTCGGAAAGGTCGTAAGTGCTGTTTTTGGCTGTCAAAAAAGTCAGCTAGCATTTTCGGAAAGAAAGAAGTTCTTTTCCATTGCTATTTAAATTAAAAAAGCCATATAAGAAATAACTTATGCTTGTTAACCTCGTCTGTTCGGTCGTGACAAAGAAATCCCAGACCTCGGCCTTGGTATTTACCTCGCAAAAAAATTATAATTTAGCTGGATAGACCCATTCGGCTAACTCAATGTTGTACCCAATTCAAATCTCCTGGGCTTAAGATTCGTTGTGTATTGTATTTGCATTATAATGTAGCATTCATATTTAAATGATATGGAAATACCTGGAACAAAACGTCTTAATCCCAAAGGGTTTGAATTGGTTACAACATGGTAGGGCTGCACCTCTTTGAAACCTCTAATTTCACTGGATCTTTATCAGTTGCACCTCTATTGTTTTATGGCTAGGTTCCATTGTTTTAATTCATTGTTTATTGTTGTTTTGAACCAATCTTGTGAGGTGTTGCAAATGGTGCAGGTCGCCCCTACAACATTGAGTAAGCCGAATGGGTCTATTGAAACCTGGTTTCATGGATTGAAATCTGACTCGACGCGCGGAAGCCCTCGCGTGATTCCACGCGCGAGAAAGTCACATGAAAAGAAAATAAAAAGACCTCAAATGTCCCGATTGTCTCCTTTTGTCCTGAATGACCTTGTTTGTCCCTTTTGTTCCTAAAATGTCTTTTTCGTCCTGTGTTGTGTCCTTCTTGTCCTTCGAATAAGAGGTTAAAATTTACTGAAACGGTTTTCTTTCTGCTGAGATCTCGAACTGTTAACATGGCTAAACGCGTGTGCCGTGATTGCCCAATTCCGAATTGTGGAGCGAAATATCTCGTTAAATTGTCTAATCATCTCACAGATGTACATGAATTAGATTACATCAATCGAAGGAGGTGGTTACAAGAAGCGAAATTACAACCTAAGGTTAGAGTGATGATCTATCCAGCAAAGAGAAGCCAGGGATTAAGACGTTCAAGAAGTGAAACACCCCTTTCAGTGCAGGAAGAGGAAAAGGATACAATCGTCTATCAGTTATCAACACCAAGAGGAGTAAAGAAATTACTGAAATCTCTACCAAGAGGCGTTGGAAAAGCAGCCAAGAGCATCAAACATTGTAAAACAACAGCACATTCAGTTCCTGAGTGGCTCACTTTGTATGGAGACGATGAAGGGCCGAACACAGAGAAGAGAGCTTTGTAACCCCGCCTGCAGTACCAGTGGCTTGTCACAATAAACCTCACCCCATAAGCTTCACATTTAAAGGCGGCGCTCCACTTACCGTTCAGTTTACTGTCAAACCCAAAAAAATGTCTTGGAGCGACGGTTATAATGACTACCTTCTTCAACGGGGTAATGGAAATTTCGAAGATAGCGAAGACAGTGAAGACTCTCAATCAAGCCAAGAAACGGATTATTACCAAGAAGTGACAGAGCACTTAAACCCTTGGTCGCGCATATGAAGCTCAGGAACGCCACGAGGTCCAGCTCAATGCTTTGATCCATGAGTACGAAAGAAACGGAGATTCGGAAAATGTGGCTCACCTTAAAGTGCAGAACGCTCTCCTTCCTCTCTACAGAAAAGAACTGAGAAAAGTGCTGTTAGGGTATCTGCAGTGGATGCGAGCGATGAAGAAAGATTACACCTTCCGAAAAGTGATGGAAACCCAAAAAGATCTCAAAGATACGGATGGATTCCATTGGCTAGAATCGACAGAACTAGCCATCGATAAGCGGAAATTCTTGCTTAATCGATTGTTTGTGAAGCAACCCATTCCACAAGATGAAGAATAGACTTACTTTGACTGTTATACTGTGTTTTTGCTCCCAATACAAATGTATTTCAAACCAATATCTAGCGTGTTGTTCTATTGAAGTTTATTTCTTTGTTAAGGGGACTTCACTCTTATTGTTTGGTATTCCCAATGTAACGAAGACGATTGATTGCATCCTAATTTCCTGATACTTTGTCCTAAACATTTCGTAGTTGTTGGGGCTTTCGTTGTCAATAAATGTATTTTTATGTATTTCAAATCACTGTGTATTTGAATCATTTTTGGAAGAACATACTAATGTCCGACCTATGTAACTGAGAAGCGAGGTGTTCCTCAGTCAGGCAGTCTGGATGGCTGGCAGGCTGTTCAAGCTATGCAAACTGTTCTACTGAGGGGAGTGGGGTGAGTAATTGTGACGAAAACAAAATAATCCAAGCTGCTCTTAGAGAAAAAAAATACATACTAGCATATCTAAAGGAGAAGATTATACAGGATTGAGAAAGATATATCGGCTTAATCGTTCTGGATCCAAAATTAAATAAAAATTTACCAGCCTAGTTCCTAGGCGTTCTCTCTTGCCTCAATTGTCCGCGCGAAGTCTGGGAAGGAGTGGGCGAGAGACCGCCTAGCAAATATTGCCAAAATACCCCTGATTTTAGCGCAAAAAAACCCTGGTTGGAATTTACTTGTTTTCACGCCGTATCGTGTGAAAGCTTGCGACGAATCGGTACAGTGGAAGTGTCCACAAACAATGGTAGGTTCTAATTTTGTGGAAGAACCTTTTTAGTACGTTATTTTGTGTTGCTTTTCCGTTCAAAGTTCTGTCGTGTTCATATTAAAGTTACATCTAGTGTACTTCACCGCACATTTTTTATCGTGAGCATAATGTTTGTAGACTCAGACGAGTGATTGCCACCTATCCTTTGTGCAGCAAGCTCAAAGGTATATAATTCTATTATTGTAACGTACGATGTCGTGCATATTTCAGTGTTGTTTATCGTGGATCTGGTAGTATTTGCTAGCCGTTCTCGGCGAGTCTCTCTCGGTGACGTCATCGCTGACAGTTGGGTTTGACCGAGCCGAGAACGCCTAGGAACTAGGCTGAAAATTAATAGTTCTGACCACCTAAATCTGAACTTGATTTGGGCTAAACAAAGCTGAAATGGGGAACAGTTTACAACAATGCAGACTTGTTGTTGGCATACATTGCGTTTATTTAGCTGTTGGGAGTATCGAGGATGCTTCAAGGGAAAATTCTGGTGTTCTATGCACCTTTTGTTTTACTTAGAAGTGACTTATTTACCAGTACTGAAACTTGTGATTCGTTATTTCGAACTAACGAAAATGAATCGTCTCTGGCTTACACAAATATTTTTGTATCGCTTCAATATCCCTGAATTAATTCTACCTGCTAACGATGTTGAGACAAACCCAGGCCCAGTTGTGACTGACTTCGATTCCAGTAAAACTATTTGTGCTTCTTACTCACAGTCTAGTATTCTTTTTGGTGAAAACCGACGGAAACAATGCGTAGCAAACTCTTTAATTTCCATTGTTTATCAACACCATGGACTGATTCGTAGTGCTGCTGATATGGCTCAGATCTTACACAGGGAATTCTTTATACAGTTTGTTGTCAAAGTGCACTCGGCAAACTATTTTGCTTCTGTCTGAATTACCAGAGAATGTGTCCGTATTCAACATTACTTTTAACTTGCACTACAGTGAAAGTTTGGCAGGGAATGTCAAAGGTCATTTAATGAATAGCATAACTCAAGCTGGTGAAGGTTTACAACCTTATGTCTCTTTAATGGAGGCCCTGGAATACATTCTTTCCTGCATGAATTATGAATCATGTTTGCTTACAGTTGAATGTAGCACTGTGGCCATTTTTAAAACAAGCAATAGTTCATTTAAAATTTTTGATTCCCACAGCAGAAATGTTTGGGGAAATTTGATACGTCGGGAACTGCAGTACTTTTAGCGTTTCTATCAATCGAGAGTATAGTTATTATTATTATTATTATTATCTTCTTGCCACACAGAATAAATTACAAATAGAATAGAAGAGATAATAAATAGCTAATTAATATTAAATTTAAAGTGAACATACAACTTGGAAGGAGTGACTGTGGCGGGGAAATCTCCGAGAAGCAAAGCTTATGAGGAATGGAGATTCTCCCCCACGGGCATTTAAATGCTCCTCGGCGGCATTTAAAAATAAAGAAAAGACGTGTCTTTTAAATATATAAGTGTGCTTAGACAAAAAGATAGATATATAGTGTTATGGTATTTAGGTTGTGTCTTGTCTGGCCCTTAAAAATGGTTTGATCACACGCTTGAATATATTAAAAGTCGGGGCGTTTTGATGTTGCTCGGTAATGAATTCCATATCCTAGGACCTTGAAACAGGATCGAAAATTTTTTGATATTTGTTCTACAGGTATGAGGTCGGTAAAGGTCAGAGTATCTCGTTGAATATTGATGAATCTGATTTCCAGTTTGAAAGATTTGATTAAAAGCAGTAGGTAAAGCGTCATGATGATATAAGTACATAAAAAAACTTACTTGTAGCGAGTAGATACTAAAGACATCAAGAATTTTTAAATTTGCAAAAAGAGGTTTACTTGAAGCCTTGTAGTCAGCCTTGGAGATCGCCCGGACTGCTCTTTTCTGTAGTAGGTAAATTCGTTGCAGGTTGGTAACATAAGTAGAGGCCCAAATTAAATTGCAGTAAGTAAGATATGGATAAACAAGGGCATAGTATAGTGTAAGATGAGATTTTGAGGGCAAATAGTATTTAGCTTTATAAAGCAACCCGACAGATTTAGAAATCTTAGCCGTTAGCTATATTGAAGCAGTTTACCCTAATAAATCAGTTGTACCATTTGAAATTAGGGTTGTTAGAGTTTTAACAATGGACTTAGAAGCTGCTACAATGCAGAACAACGTGCATAAGATCGGAGAACCATGTCACATAAGTGCACCAGATAATATGCATGAACCTCACAAGTTCCAATGTTCGGAACAACTGAATAGAAAACAGCAAGAAACTAGTTGATGAAACAAGCAGAGAAAGGAAAACAAAGAGATCGGAAAAAAAGGGGGTCCAAAGAAAAGAAAGGAAAAAGAATGAAACTGTAGAAGAAAAGGTTGAACGTCTAAAGAAACTGTCTGCTCACAGAAAACAAAAATTGAGGGACAAAACCAAAAAGCTCTCCGTCTAAACTGTCTTTGAATAAATTCGTTTTAGTGCTTCGTTTTATGTTTATATATGCATTCTTCATATTTGAAATAAAATGACAAAGGATCGCTACAAAATTCTCATTCTTGCATGTATCACATGTCCGACCACGTACGCACTGCGTACCTATTTTTGTATTCGCTAATAAAA
>JAEMWC010000376.1:682500-727500 GCA_016490735.1 Pachyseris speciosa
TCCGCCATACTTTTCTTACCAAAGAAGAAAGCTTAACTTCAAAGTTCAAAACCGTGGCGGATAAAACTGGAAAGTGACAAATTATTGTGTTAAAGAACGACTATCGATGTCAATAAACAGGATCAGATTGAAACCAGTGGAAAAGTCAAAAGCTTAGAGAGGTATGTCAAAAAAATTAATTATTTTCACTCAAGTCTCTCTATTTATGCCCGCCATGTTTTTAGCGTGATTTTTCTAAGTGTCGCTGCGAACTGCGCACGCGTGTCCCTCATTTCTTGCCATGCTGTTGATCATGATATTGTTTGAGCTAAACTGAGCCTGTACGGGATACAAGAGGTTTAAGTCGTATCTAAGCAATCGTTTACAGAGATGTGCTGTAAATGGCTCGCTTTCCATAATTTGTTTCCTAGGATGTGGGGTACCTCAGGGAATATGGGGCGCCGTTTGTAAATTTATTATTTAGACTAAATTCATGCCGTTTTTTTTCCTTATTTATAAATAAAGCTATGTCTTACAAAATTATTTATATATCATGAAGTTAGGCAAAGCAGTCGTAAATCTGTTATTTATAAATAATGAAGTTTGCCAGTTGTGCAAATTTATTATTTATAAATAATGAAATTTCAGGCCATGAGCATAATTCTATGATTTATATATAATGCCTTTTGCTGTGCTGCATGAATGTCATTATTTATAAATAATGACTTAAGCGCTTGGCAAATGTCATTATTTATAAATAATGACTTTAGCAGCGCTTGCAAAATTTCATGGTTTATAAATCATGACTTTAGCGGCGCTTGCAAAATTTCATGGTTTATAAATAATGAATTTAGCGGCGCCTCGCAAATTCCATGGTTTATAAATCATGACTTTAGCGGCGCTTGCAAAATTTCATGGTTTATATATAATGAATTTAGCGGCGCCTCGCAAATTCCATGGTTTATAAATCATGACTTTAGCGGCGCTTGCAAAATTTCATGGTTTATAAATAATGAATTTAGCGGCGCTTGACAAATTCCATGATTTATAAATCATGACTTTAGCGGCGCTTGCAAAATTTCATGGTTTATAAATAATGAATTTAGCGGCGCTTGGCAAATTCCATGGTTTATAAATCATGATTTTAGCGGCGTTTGGCAAATTCCATGGTTTATAAATAATGAATTTAGCGGCGCTTGGCAAATTCCATGATTTATAAATCATGACTTTAGCCGCGGTTGGAAAATTTCATGGTTTATAAATAATGAATTTAGCGGCCCTTGCAAAATTTCATGGTTTATAAATAATGACGTGGCGGTTGGGCGCCAAGTGTAAAAGTACGCCAAGTGTAAAAGTACGCCAAGTGTAAAAATACGCCAAGTGTAAAAATATGGCCGCCAAGTGTAAAAATATTATTTACTCAACAGTTTGGTGCAATTTTTGGTATTTCGTACATTGCAAATGTAGTCGTTTGGTCATAAAAGGGAGCTTTCGCAACGACGACGGCCGAAAAAGTCGTTTTCAAAATATAAATTCTCGTTTTTGTAACTCCTTCGCGATTATTTCAATTTGTTTAGCTTGTAAGATGTTAACAATATAAACCAGGGACTAAATTACTATAAACGGCGTTACGGTAAGAGAAAGAAAGTGACATTTACCGTAACGCACTCACGTTCTCGAGAAAACCTAAAATTTGGTCATTTCACGTTGTTGTTTTTTATTTTGCAGAGGACGGTAAACACATGTACCAAAACGCACATGCGGAGCCATTGTTTGTTATTGTTTTGTGGCATTCTCGTTGCCGTTACCGTTCTCGTTGCTAAAGCTCCCTATATATAAATTTCCACTGTACAACCTTTGCGTGACTTTGCGATTTCTAAATCGCAGCAACATAACTTTGCCATTTACAAATCGCAAGGAAGATGACTTGGCCCAGCGTAAATTTATGCCATCGATAGCGTGCCAAATGGTAATTTGTTCAGTTTAAGGCGGGGAATAGTGAGTCGAGAAACTAATCATTATGGCGTCTCGGGAATCGTTATCTAACGTTATTACTGAAGCTGTTTCTCGAGCAGTCAATGACGCCCTGAACAGCGCTTTGTCTCGGGTAAGTTCTTCAACCATATTACAATTTAGTCCTCTGAAACAGTCAACGATACTGAATTACTGTTTCTCAAGTTAGATATGCGTTGTTTTTCTAGAGTTCGCATAACACTAGCGTTCAACAAGCAGCCCCTGCCATTACGACCAAACTAAGGGCCTGTTCACATGGAGGTGTGGGACCCTAAGAAGGTGATGTCCCCCACCTACCCGTGGTCATAAAAAGCTAGCTAGGCTTCACATGCAACCCCGGACGCTGGGGTGAGGTTTAAAATGCTATGGTGTGGTCTCTAAGAACGTATATTGACAAAAGAATTCAGAGATAATTGCCCGGATGAGTATCACCCTACACCACGTCCAGCATTCACATGGAGAAAACTCAACCCAGCTGAGCGGGTTACCCGCCCTGGCTGACCGGTGAGGTACCCCACATCACATGTAAACGCGATCGAGAAAGAAAGAGAGATTGTATGGAGAGATTGGTAACCCCACCTAGTGGGGGACCTCACCTTCCTGGGGTCCCCCACCTCCATGTGAACAGGCCCGAAATAAAAAACTTAGGACAGCCAGACAAACTGCGAGCTCATTAGGGCCTGTTGACATGGCGGCGGGGGACCTCAGGAAGGTGAGGTACCCCATCTAACCGTGGTCAAAAAAAACTGGCCTTCACATGCAACCCCGGGGCGCTTGGGTGAGGTTTAAAATGCTATCGCGTGGTCGCCAAGAACGTATATTGACAAAGGAATTCAGAGGTTAGGGGTTAGGGTTAGGGTTAGGGTTTAGGGTTAGGGTACCGTTCTTAAGAATAAAATACAATTATGAAAGCAGTGTTCATAAAACTCGGTATAAAAGTACACGAAATACATGTACAAAAAATACGTCAGGTCATTAATTATTTTGCTAACTCAACACAGAACCAGCGGCTTTAGCTGAATATTGTCCAGCCATTCAGATAGAAATGAAAATGTTTCCAGCAATAACTGCCAACAGGACAGCTTTGTGAGTTTACTCAATGTGAATGCTGGAGGTGGGGTGGTGGTGATGTTCATCCTGACAATTGTCTCTGAATTCCTTTGTCAATATACGTTCTTAGCGACCACGCGATAGCATTTTAACCTCACCCAAGCGCCCCGGGGTTGCATGTGAAGGCCAGCTTTTTTTGACCACGGTTAGATGGGGTACCTCACCTTCCTGAGGTCCCCCGCCGCCATGTCAACAGGCCCTAATGAGCTCGCAGTTTGTCTGGCTGTCCTAAGTTTTTTTATTTCGGGCCTGTTCACATGGAGGTGGGGGACCCCAGGAAGGTGAGGTCCCCCACTAGGTGGGGTTACCAATCTCTCCATACAATCTCTCTTTCTTTCTCGATCGCGTTTACATGTGATGTGGGGTACCTCACCGGTCAGCCAGGGCGGGTAACCCGCTCAGCTGGGTTGAGTTTTCTCCATGTGAATGCTGGACGTGGTGTAGGGTGATACTCATCCGGGCAATTATCTCTGAATTCTTTTGTCAATATACGTTCTTAGAGACCACACCATAGCATTTTAAACCTCACCCCAGCGCCCCGGGGTTGCATGTGAAGCCTAGCTAGCTTTTTATGACCACGGGTAGGTGGGGACATCACCTTCTTAGGGTCCCACACCTCCATGTGAACAGGCCCTTAGTTTGGTCGTAATGGCAGGGGCTGCTTGTTGAACGCTAGTGTTATGCGAACTCTAGAAAAACAACGCATATCTAACTTGAGAAACAGTAATTCAGTATCGTTGACTGTTTCAGAGGACTAAATTGTAATATGGTTGAAGAACTTACCCGAGACAAAGCGCTGTTCAGGGCGTCATTGACTGCTCGAGAAACAGCTTCAGTAATAACGTTAGATAACGATTCCCGAGACGCCATAATGATTAGTTTCTCGACTCACTATTCCCCGCCTTAAACTGAACAAATTACCATTTGGCACGCTATCGATGGCATAAATTTACGCTGGGCCAAGTCATCTTCCTTGCGATTTGTAAATGGCAAAGTTATGTTGCTGCGATTTAGAAATCGCAAAGTCACGCAAAGGTTGTACAGTGGAAATTTATATATAGGGAGCTTTAGCAACGAGAACGGTAACGGCAACGAGAATGCCACAAAACAATAACAAACAATGGCTCCGCACGTGCGTTTTGGTACATGTGTTTACCGTCCTCTGCAAAATAAAAACAACAACGTGAAATGACCAAATTTTAGGTTTTCTCGAGAACGTGAGTGCGTTACGGTAAATGTCACTTTCTTTCTCTTACCGTAACGCCGTTTATAGTAATTTAGTCCCTGGTTTATATTGTTAACATCTTACAAGCTAAACAAATTGAAATAATCGCGAAGGAGTTACAAAAACGAGAATTTATATTTTGAAAACGACTTTTTCGGCCGTCGTCGTTGCGAAAGCTCCCTTTTATGACCAAACGACTACATTTGCAATGTACGAAATACCAAAAATTGCACCAAACTGTTGAGTAAATAATATTTTTACACTTGGCGGCCATATTTTTACACTTGGCGTATTTTTACACTTGGCGTACTTTTACACTTGGCGTACTTTTACACTTGGCGCCCAACCGCCACGTCATTATTTATAAACCATGAAATTTTGCAAGGGCCGCTAAATTCATTATTTATAAACCATGAAATTTTCCAACCGCGGCTAAAGTCATGATTTATAAATCATGGAATTTGCCAAGCGCCGCTAAATTCATTATTTATAAACCACGGAATTTGCCAAACGCCGCTAAAATCATGATTTATAAACCATGGAATTTGCCAAGCGCCGCTAAATTCATTATTTATAAACCATGAAATTTTGCAAGCGCCGCTAAAGTCATGATTTATAAATCATGGAATTTGTCAAGCGCCGCTAAATTCATTATTTATAAACCATGAAATTTTGCAAGCGCCGCTAAAGTCATGATTTATAAACCATGGAATTTGCGAGGCGCCGCTAAATTCATTATTTATAAACCATGAAATTTTGCAAGCGCCGCTAAAGTCATGATTTATAAACCATGGAATTTGCGAGGCGCCGCTAAATTCATTATTTATAAACCATGAAATTTTGCAAGCGCCGCTAAAGTCATGATTTATAAACCATGAAATTTTGCAAGCGCTGCTAAAGTCATTATTTATAAATAATGACATTTGCCAAGCGCTTAAGTCATTATTTATAAATAATGACATTCATGCAGCACAGCAAAAGGCATTATATATAAATCATAGAATTATGCTCATGGCCTGAAATTTCATTATTTATAAATAATAAATTTGCACAACTGGCAAACTTCATTATTTATAAATAACAGATTTACGACTGCTTTGCCTAACTTCATGATATATAAATAATTTTGTAAGACATAGCTTTATTTATAAATAAGGAAAAAAACGGCATGAATTTAGTCTAAATAATAAATTTACAAACGGCGCCCCATAAGGGAACAACACTGTTATTTCTGATCAATATTAATGATTTTTCAAATTGTTTATCGTCTTGGGGGTGGATGGCAATTACATTGTTACATCGCGCCTCCTGTTATTCGTATAATTATAACTATACTGCAGGCCGCAAGTATGATTTTCAATGGTACATCAAAATACTCGTCTCGATATAACAATGCATGTTCAAGAATTTGAAACTCTGCTTCTACTGCAGCAATAGACAAAACAGAACGTCCAACCCTAGCATTCCAAACCTAACGATAATAATTATAAGGAACACAATATTGCTATATTCTGAAATGATGATAACCATTTGACTTACTGTTAATGTGTTGGCGCGCTGCCAATCATTCGATCCTTGTCTCTTTATATCTTAGCCTCCGTGCTTGTTCTTATATAATTTGGTTACTGATTTATCATCCTGGTTTATCGTTTCAGTTTTCAATATTCTACTCAGTTGTTTAATAAAACTCATAATCAAGAGCAAAGTCAGATTGATTTCTGGTGTTTGTGGTTTGTGCACCTATTAGACTCCATTTATGACTATCAGGAGAAAAAAGGGAGCTATAAAAACATTCTAGAAGAAAGTGAAACATGGAGAATCCGGGTATCGATCCCGGTACCTCCCGCATGCTAAGCGGGCGCTCTTTCACTTGAACTATTCCCCCGTAATGCATACACTTTAGGATCTTTATAAGATGATGGAATGATGGAACAAAGTAAACTGGAAGATTTTTAATTTGATTGATGAGGGCGTACATCTTACGAACCTTAAGAGATATGTTGATGAGACCCAACGCCAGATTCGGTAGGTATTTGATTTAGAAGTTTCTTTTCCTGCCATTTGCCACCTCAGAAGCCCCCCGCCTGGCATCCTAAAGCTGCGTTAGTGGGTAGAGGCAATCCTCTGAAGGAAAACAGGGGTGGGAAGTAATTTCACAGCACGTGGATCGCCGATAGTGTTTCTTGCGAGTCATGGCGATTCACGAGAGAAGTTGTGTCTCCTGCCGTTCTGTGAGTGGATTAATTCCGGGACCGGACATGACAATTTTGGCGATTTTTGACTGGTGCCATATTTTGTCAACAGGACTGGGTGGCTGGACACTTATAAAAAATATCTGAAATGGAAATTGGTAGTTTTCCATGCCGCCGTTACACAAGAATTACACAGAATTCCATTGGCTCACAAAGGCGAAAATTACAGACCAGTGAGTACAAGTGAAATCAAATAGCGTTATCCACGTCGCGCTAAAGAACTGAGCAAGACTTCCATGCTGGAACGGATTTCAAGTAGTGGGATCAAAGTTTGTTACCAACGTAAACATTTAGCTTCAGAAGATTTTTTTTGTTCGAAAAACTTCAAGGCAAAGTTGCGGCGTATTTCTTGGTGCTGCCAAAGGGCGTTCGAAGCCAACATTTTTGGTTTTGCAACAAAATAAACGGTCATATTCAATGAAAATTGGGAGTTTTGGTCAATTTACGCAGTGGCAAAGTCTACATAATTGAGCATTTGTGCAATAAGAATGGTCCATTTTAACCACAGCACGGGATTTGGGAAGTTGCAGCTTTTCACAGCACTAACGGTGTGTGAGTTAATATTGTATGAGCCAATATATTGGCTTCTGATAGGAAATGAGTTAATATTACTTGAACAACTGGACCCAGATCATTCCAGACTTATCTTGCCTAATGTAAAGCACAACATATTCCCACAAAAAAAATCACAGAAGCATAAAAGCAGGGCCTATCCGGGAGTCGAACCCGGGACCTCTCGTACCCGAAGCGAGAATCATTCCACTAGACCAACAGGCGTTATAGTGCGGGATAAGGACGAAAAGTGACAGCAAATTAACATTGCGATAAAAGGCCTGTCGTACGGCACCTAAAGATGAAAACAAACCTGTGTTATTTTGGTGACAGTACATGCAGTAGCGAAGGACCAATCTCACTCTATAATTAACTAAATCAAATGGTGGGAAAGCATTCTTTCTCCATTAACTAGACAAGTTTTCGCTTCTTTGCACTCGACTGTTACGGCCCTTGTAGAAGGCACTGATAGTTGGACATTCATTTCTGGAAGAAAGTAACACATGATGGAGAATACGGGTATCGATCCCGGTAACTCCCGCATGCTAAGCGGGCGCTCTACCACTTGGAATAATGGAACAACGTAAACTGGAAAATTTGTACTTTGATACGGGTGTACAGGTTACGAACCTTTTTAAAATAAAGATATGTTTATAAGACCCAAAGCCAGATGAGTTACCACCGTCATCATATTTATTTAGTGAAAGAAGTTTTTCATATGCTGACATATAAAACTAAAGTAAACTGATCATCAACGTTTGAACAATTTTTCAGAAACAAATGCCTTGACTTCAAAAATTTTCGGGTATTCAGCTCCTGGCACGACATCATCGTCTGCCCTTCAGTAGCCTTCATAACTCCGAAGGCTCTATCTTTGTTGTCACACTCGTCACGCTAGCTGTCGCTTGATTTTAAGCGTTAACTGCAGCAGCAATTCGGTAGATATTTGATTTATAAGTGTCTTTTTCCAGCCATTTGCCACCTCAGAAGCTCCCCCGCCTGGCATCCTAAAGCTGCGTTGGTGGGTAATCCTATGAAAGAAAACAGAAGTGAGAAGCAATTTCACAGCACCTGGATCGCCGAAAGTGTTTTTTGCGTGTGATAGCGATTGTCCGCGAGAGAAGTTGTGTCTCTGGCCGTTCTGTGAGTGGATTGCGGGACCTGACATGACAATTTTGGCGAGTTTTGAATTGTAAATAAGGCAATCGGTGCAACATGTTGTCATCAGGACTGGGTGGCTGGAGGCTTATAAAAAATATCTGAATTGGAAATTGGCGGACTTCCATGCCGCAGTTACGCAATAATTACTTAGAATTCCATTGGATCACAAAGGCGAAAATTACAGACCAGTGAGTACAAGTGAAATCAAATAGTGTTATCCTCGTCGCGCTAAAGAGCTGAGTAGTACTTCAATGCTGGAACGGATTTCAAGCAGTGGGATCAAAGTTTGTTGCCAACCTAGACTTTTAGCTTCAGAAAATTTTTTGGTTCCATATTCAGTGAAAACTGGGAGTTTTGGTCGGTTTACGCAGTGGCAAAGTCTACATGATTGAGCATTTGGAAATGAGAATGGTTCAATTCAACCACAGCACTAGATTTTGGAAGTTCCAGCTTGTCACAGCACTGACTGTGTTTATGACCCAATATATTGGCTTCTGGTAGGAAATGAGTTAATTATACTTTGTGCAAGTGGTCCTCTGCTGTTTTTAGTTTATGTGAACGATCTTCCGCCGGTGATACAGAATCGTATCGCACTCTTCGCTGATGACTCAAAATGTTCCAGTGTCATTGAAAGTCTACAAGATTGTGATTCACTCCAAAAGGACCTGGACAGTCTGCATGGCTGGAGCGATAATTGGCACCTAAAGTTTAACACCTCTAAATGTGAGGTACTAACCGTCACACGTAAGCGCCACCCATTTCGCTACGATTACAAGTTGAACGACAACTCACTTAAACACGTCACTCAAGTAAAAGACCTCGGAGTGACTATCTCGCCGGACCTCACATGGGATACTCACATCAACACTATCTTAGCTAAGGCCAATAGGATGCTCGCATTTTTGCGCCGCAATAGTGTTATGTCATTCACTACAGACCATAGGAAATTACTATATCTCACGTTTGTAAGATCATATATTGGCTATGCTAGCGAGGTATGGGCTCCCAGTACGATCGGTAGTATAACAAAAATAGAGAGTCTTCAACGCAGGGCAACAAAATTCATCTTAAACACGCACTGGCAAGAGGATATTTCTTATCATGAGCGCCTTTCTCGCGTCAATCTGCTACCGTTAACATACTGGCATGAAGTGAAAGACTTAATTTTCTATTTCAAGTGTCGCGCTGGCCACTACACCTTACCCATAGCTGATTATGTCAAGCCTAAAGGCACTCGTCTCACTCGCCATAGCTCTGATCAAGACGTACTAATTCCCAAGTGCCGTACAAAGCTTTTTCAATTTAGTTTAATCGTATTGCTAAACTCTGGAATACGTTACCTGTATCCACTCGTACTCTCAGTCCTCTTAATCAGTTAAATCTCACGCACTCCAACGCTATTCGGCTGCTTTTCGTACAAACTATGACGTCACTAACTTTAACACCTGGAAGTCGATCCGCTGCAAATGCAGTAGGTCACGTAATCTTCTATTAGCTGGTAATTGCTGCTATCAAGACTTTTTATCGGCTGCGGGAGGGATTCATTCTTATCGTTTTTACAAATGGGATTTTTATACTTTTTATAATGTTTAATGTTTACATAGTTAGTATTTGTGTATTTTCCGTAAGGGCACACTTAATTTGGAGCCTCGCTCTGTTGTGTGTCGCGCACTTTCGTCCTTCGTTTGTGTCTTGTTCAAATGTATTTTGAATTTGTATTTTGTAAGCATGGTGAAAGCGATTAAATAAATAAATAAGTGGACCCAGATCATTCAAGAGTTATGTCCAACTTATGTCCAACCTATTAGACTCCATTTATGACAAAGAGGAGAAAAAAGGGAGCTACAAAACATTCTGGAAGAAAGTAAACGAAGTGGAAAATCCGGGTATCAATCCCGGTACCTTCCGCATTTCTAAGCGGGCGCTTTACCACTCAGCTAATACCCCTTCATACATACAGATTAGCATCTTTAAAAGATGATGTAATGATGGAACAACGTAAACTGGAAGATTTTTACTTTGATGCGTACAGCATACGAACCTTAAAAGATACGTTGATAAGACCCAACGCCAGATGATTTACAATCGTAACGATATTAGTGAAAGAAGTTGTTCATATGCTTACAAATAAAACTAAATTAAACTGATCATCAACGCTTGAACAGTTTTTCAGAAACAAATGTCTTGACTTTAAAAAATTCGGGTATTGAGCTCCATGCACGACAACACCGTCTGCCCTTCTGTAGCCTTCGGTGGCACGCAGACGAAATGTGAATTGTGTGGTCATATTCTAGTTACAGCGCAGGGTCTACTTGAAGAAATTACTGACATTTGTAAGGTGACTGTTGTGTTGATCCTCTCCCCGTCTTTGTTTGATTGGATAGCATGACAGCATTGATAAGCTGGGTAAAAATATCTTATCCAAATGCTTCTTACGTTTATTTAGGTAAGCATTAAGCGAAAAGCAGTCTAAACCGTATATTATAGGGCGTTTACCATTTTACCAGAGGCAGTTGGGGCTTCTATTGAATGTAAAACAAGGTATTTGAGGACCAGTTGAAATCCTGGACTACGAGTGGTCCGTTAGTGTCTTCAGGGAAATAAGCGAGCGCCCCATAATAACCTTAAAATACGTTACATACAAATATAAGGTGATAATCATATAAGTAAACAAATATACCAATTATAAGATAAAAAGAGCCGTGCCACATGATGAACAGCATTAGCACTTCTGCCTATATTCCTGCTCTTATCTGTCTCCTTTGAACTTTACAACGTGGTTGCACTATGTGCAGCAGTTTTATGAAGAATTTTAAAAGGCTTAATTCTAGGCACAGTAATTGTTAACGCAAGAAGTTAGTCCAAAAATTGGAGCGACTCGCAACTTTTTAGCCACCAGGGCCCGATTGTTCGAAAGCAGATTAGCGCTAACCTACCATTCAGAGCCAACCCAAGTTTTTATGTCACAAATTGAGAAGGTTTTTAGAACCAAATTTTCTGTTCAGGGGAAAGTTAAAGGAGCTCGGTCACGATAGTTTGGGTCATTATTAGAGTATTAAAAAAATGCTTTTAAATGATAGGAAACAGTGAAATAACAATTTGTCAGGGAAGATAAGTACCAAAGAGACAAGAATAAATGCAAATATCACGAGGATGGTGAAGGATGGAGAAGATTGAAACGGATTACAAATCACCTTTTTGAAAAATTGAGGCTAAATTTTTCAAAATACAAAGACCGCGACCGTGTTCCTTTAAGTTCAAGTCCATGGCAAGAAATGAGGGACACGCGTGCGCAGTTCGCAGCGACACTTAGAAAAATCACGCTAAAAACATGGCGGGCATAAATAGAGAGACTTGAGTGAAGAAAATTTAATTTTTGATATACATCTCTACGCTTTTGACTTTTCCACTGGTATCAATCTGATCTTGTTTCTTGACATCGATAATCGTTCTTTGACACAAAAATTAGTCACTTTCCAGCTTTATCCGCCACGGTTTTGAACTTTGAAGTTGAGCTTTCTTCTTTGGTACAGTATGGCGAAATGCCTTTTCCAGCTGAATCGCCTTCGAAAAATCTAACTTTGCAAGCCCGTGCGAGAACGAATTCCCTGATATCAATCAGAAATATTGTTCCAAAACAATGTAGTTCACGTCCATGGAACTGTTTTTCTATCAAAGTTTCTGTCCACCACGGTAATCACCATTGAAGATGGACTTTTTTCAATCTACTTGGATGAAGGTAAGTCTTCATAGAAGCGCCATGAGTGCTGTGAACGTTTCGCAAGTTCCAAGTTTTCGCAAGTTCGAAGCACTACCGGTCATTTTGTTATATCATTCTTCTCTTTCCCAGGCTTTTTACGGATAGAAATCCTCGGTAAAAGACTGAGAATGACAACAAATCCTTGTGGCGAGATAGCGGGAAAATTAAACAGGAGGAAATCAAATTACCAATTAGCCGTGATCGTTCGAAGTACAGTACACTTTCGTAAGCCAAGAATGTCCGATATTTCACCTAAACAGCGAAAAATCGATTTAATTATTAGTGGAAATTTTCTAGATAACAAACTTTCTTTACTATCTTTGTTTCTTCGCTGTTGCAGACAACTGTAGATTACTCGACAGGGCCGCCATCTTTTCTTTTTTAATTTTGAAGCGCCTGCGAATTTCTATAGCAACGATCATCCAATAACATCTCGCCAAAGAAAGCAAGTAATTGACCGCTCTCTAGACTGCTCTGAAGTGACTCCGCCCCCTTATGTCCCTCATTTCTTGCCATGCGAAACTTAAGGGAAGAAATCTTTTCCAATATCTTCATTCAATAATAATCAAATTGGGATCAACGTTTACGTTAAACCGGGTTAGCTTAATAATACTTTGAAAATGTGGACCCAGATCATAAAAGCAGGGCCTATCTAGGAGTCGAACCCGGAACCTCTCGCACCCGAAGCGAGAAGCATACCACTAGACCAACAGGCCAGCCATATATTTTTGTTGCTTCAAATGGGCCCTTTGTTTAAAGGTACATTGTAATTAAACCTTGCACACCTCCACTTGTTATTTTAGTCAAATCCTGTACGTATTTTAGCGGGTGTTTTGTCAGTTCAGGTGGCCTGTATCGTTGGCAAATATTTTTAGCGCTCGGTATAAAATACGTTCCCGTAAGTAATCTTTTTAAAACTCCCTGAAAAAGTTTGTGATCAACAGACGTAACCGGTCGAAGAAATAAAGACGGTTTACAAGATTTGTTACTTCAAGTTTCTGAGTGCTTCCCACTTGTTCTGTTTTTGTGTTGTTGTTTTTTAATACCTTATATGAATACGAAAACCATCATGTTATGGATGTTATGGTTTACGAACCAATGCAAAGCGTGTAAGTTTGAGTGTTCTTCAGCTTAAAGGACCCCAGGAAATGTAAGATTACAAATCGAGCCAAAGAAAGCTAACTGTTGACGGCAATGGGTTACAAAATATGTCAACTGCGCGGGAGGTGATCTCATAAGGGCGATTGCGTGGCCGGTATACCCGGTCTGCATTGTATACCCAGTCTGCAGTCTGCAATCGTATTTTTCTACTGACCGATGCCGCGGATTCATGATCCTTTCTCGAAAGATTTTATTCTCTCTTTAACTCTTCGGGGTGTTGCTCGCAAAGCCTTACATACTCCACTGCGGGCTTACCCTGTTACTCCTTCGATCTTACTTCGGATTTCTGAAGTTTTGTCCTCCAATACTGATCCTTTATCGTCGACGTTATTTTGCGTCTTTTTTTTTTTTTTAGCTTCTTTCTTATGTCTCGCTTCGCTAATATTGTACCCTCTTCGATCAAGTAATTTGGTCCTCGCCGCAATATTACACGTGGCGATCGTCCTGTCTTCTTATGTACCAAAACCATTCAAATTGGCGAACGTGTACTTCGCATTCCCTTACTTCAGATCACCGGATCCCCATTGTGCCCTGTTGCTGCTTATTGACGTATGGTTCACTTTGTTCCCGCTCGACGCTCTTGTCCAGTTTTTCTCCTCCCAGGCCCTGCAGGCCTTGTTCCCCTTAACAAGCGTAGTCTTCTTTCGCATATACACAGCTGTTTGAGTTCGGCTGGCATTCCAAATACTTGTTCTTTCCGTGGGCACTCCTTTCGTAAGGGAGCGGCCTTGTGGTGGTCCTTTCGTTGAGATGTGCCTAATGAACTCATTCAGCTGTATAGCAAAGCTTAGCAGCTAGAATAAATTTAAAATACAACTAACACCGATCCTTAATCGCGCAAATAACTTTCGCTAACTTATGTTATAAGCCTAATTAATTTGTTTGGAGTGTGTTCTATCGCAGATATGACTATTGTGGCTGTTTCTCACGACAGAAATTGAAACAAGCATGACGAAATTATGGCCTCGGAGACTGGTACGCCTTAAAGCAAATTACTATGATGTTGTTTCGGCAGGGTGTTGATCTATTTTTCTTCGGAAAATTTTCCTATTGCCAAAATGAAGTTTGGTAGAAGATATTCAGCTAAGTTTAATGTAGATCTTTCTTGAAAACCTTTAACCTCTTTGCACGAAGCCAAGAGACGCTTGCAATAAAAAAATTATTGTTGCCGTCGCCAAACAGAATTCATGAAATACCTTCCTATTTTTTATGATAGATAGCAGTCTCCGGCTGCGTATTTTGCATGTACCCGTGTCGGTTTCTGAAGCTCCTAGTGAGTGTTTTTCAAATTTTCAGAGGTGATTATAACTTTGAAATGGCCTCCTGGGGGACTTAAGCAATCCATTGTAAATTAAAAGCTAGATCGAAAATTGAAACTTTGCATGGCAATTTATAATTGTGTTCGTGGCAAAGAGATGCGAAAGTTAAAAACATCAAGATCAATTTTATCAATAGTAGTTTCGTGGCTTACGCCCTTTAGTTAGTGTATCTTGATGCTGATGAGAAAAATTAAGCCGTTCTATTGTATGAGTTTGAAAATGGCCGAAGATCATTAACTTCTTTCAAATATCAAGACGAAAGCTGCAGTTAATGAAATGTAAAATAATACCAAACTTTCTACCACCATGATATCTGGTTATTATCTCATTAATATGTTTAGCATGTCTTCCCTCGAAATAAAGGTTAAAAGATCTGAATTTTAGTGACCTTTGAACGCTGATTTCTCTTAAGGAAGGGCCCTTCAGTTTCCCTACCTGAGATGGCGATTAAACTAAAATAAGCGAGGCCATGGAGAAGTGAATCTTCATCCACGGTGGGTTGCTTGATTACAGTCAGCATTCCCGACCATGGACGCTCAAGGACTTCGCTGAAATTGAGATTTCGGAGAAAACTAACGAAGTGATATGTACTTTGCAACAACTACGTAACTACGTAAGGGTTACCCTAGCAGGAGGGTTACCCTAACGCCCCACATTTCTTCTTTTTTCCATCGACGAGTTTACAAGGCAGCTAGGGTTACCCTGGCGCTAGGGTAACCCTAGCGCCAGGGTAACCCTAGCTGCCTTGTAAACGCTCTGCTAGGGATAACTCGCCTACCCGGGACAACTTTGTAATTGTTTCCAGACCGTTTGAATGTTGACAACAAACGACCATCATGGCGCACCGAGTACAACGCGAGGTTCAAGGCAAGGCAAGGCAGAAAACATTTCTAGTGCAAGGTAGGTAAGCATCCTTCCCTTGAATAATTTCCTACGCTACTGTTCTTTGTGGCCAAGTTTTCTTCGTAATCTTCTTCG
The DNA here is from genome assembly GCA_016490735.1 of Pachyseris speciosa. Taxonomy (NCBI): domain Eukaryota; kingdom Metazoa; phylum Cnidaria; class Anthozoa; order Scleractinia; family Pachyseridae; genus Pachyseris; species Pachyseris speciosa. The sequence continues at coordinate 698,011 of JAEMWC010000376.1, forward strand.
TCGAATCACTCTACTGTTTCATGGCATGTTGCGTTAGAGCGGGTTATGTATTGTATTACAGGATCGCTTTTAATATTACAACTTGTTCTCGTTGTCTAGAAATAAGGAGGTAACATAACAACATTCCATGATACTCGAAAGTAGCAATAACGGGAAGTACAGATAGGAGAATCGAAGTACTTAGCAGAACTCTTCTCTTGCCGGCCATTTTGTTTGTGATTACGTTGTCCCGGGTGGTAGGATAACCCTACCTGTGAAATTTTGCTTGTAAACCCGGGCTATCTTTGACCCCCCTGCTAGGGTAACCCTGGCACTAGGGTTACCCTCTCTGCTTGTAAACAGGCCCTAAGAGAAGCTTTCAATCATTGCCATCATCATGAAGAACTGAATACCTTCCCATTTTCTGTGTTTATTACTCTTTTTTATAACATCGTTTGTTCGACAAGGATAATTTAAACTTTGTGTGGTAATTTATCATTATGCTCATGGCAAAAAAAATGGGAAAGTTAAAAACAATTTTATCAGTAGTAGTTTCGTGGCTTACTTCGGCTTACCGTATCTTGGTGCTGCTGAGAAGAATTAAGTCGTTCTATTGTACGAGTTTGAACATCATTAATTTGTTTTAAATTTTAAGACGAAAGCTGCAGTTAATGAAATGAAAAATAATACCAAACTTTCTACCACAGAAAACGGTTATTATCTTCATTAATTTGTTTATCATGTCTTCTGTCGCAAAATGGTTAAAAGATGTGAATTTTAGTGACCTTCATTTGAAAGCTGATTTCTCTAATAGGAAGGCCTTTCAGTTTCCCTACCTCACCATCTAAAATAAGCGAGGCCATGGAGAACTGAATCTTCATCCATGGTGGGTTGCTTGCTTACAGTCTGCATTCCCGACCATGGACGCTCAAGGACTTCGCTGAAATTGAGATTCCGGAGAAAATTAAAGAACTGATGAATCGCCGACCGGTTAGCTCAGTGGTCGAGCACCGGACTAGCGTGCAGGAGGTCGCGGGTTCGAACCCCGCCCGGACCAACACTCAGGGTCTTTAAATGATTGAGGAGAAAGTGCTGCCTTTGTAAAGACATCTGCAAATGGTTAGATTTTCTAGTCTTCTCGGATAAGGACGATAAACCGTAGGCCCCATCTCACAACTCTTCATAATTGATTCTGTGGGACGTAAAAGAACCCACACACTGTTCGAAAAGAGTAGGGGACGTAGTTCCCGGTGTGGTGGTCTATATCCTAATCCTGATGGTTAAATGCTCGGAGATATTAGCTGCACAAGCTACTGTAGGATCCTAGGGTAAATAAAGTAATGTATGTATGTATGTATGTAATACTTTGCGACAAGTATACGTAAAGAAACCAAAGATGAAAATTGATGTATGTTAAATTTTTTCCAATAAAACCTCAGTGTGGTTATATCTTTTCATTAATCCTTAAGTAATTTATATGCTGTTGAGATTATTTATATATTATAGTTGCCGTTTTACAAGGGACTTTATAAAGTATTTAAGATAGTACGCGCGCACTGATTGGTCAATAGGTGTGTTAAGATGAGAGTATGTAAACATGGTTGTAACGTCAGGCTCAGAGCCAAAATAGTCATGAATCTTTTGCTACAACTACATCAAGAACCTTAAGAAATTCGCTGGTGCAGTTTTCTTTTCGTAATAAAACTGCTGCTTGTTTCGTCCATATATATAGTTCTTAACTTATCGATATTTCCTTTAAGTATGATTGCTTTTTACAATGTTAAATCCTGGGAGCCAACGAGCCTTTATTAAGTCTATTTTTGAAACATTTCTCAACGCAAAAATTAAAACGCAGCTGATGAAATTATAGCCTCGGGACCTTGTACGCTTGAAAACAAATTGCTTGATCATGTTTTGACAAAGTGTTGATTGAAAAATATTCTGGAGCTGTTTCAAATATCTCAACACATTTTAAAGTAGATCTCTCATGAAATTCCTCACCGACAATGATATGAATTAAGCAGCCCCTTGTAATGCTCTGTGTATGTTTAGCTCGAATCTAAGAGAAGCTTGCAATCGTTGCCATAACCAAGGCGAACTGAGTACCTCCCCATTTTCTGTGTTAGATAGCAGTCTCGTGCGTATTTTGCAAGTACCCTCGTCGATTTGTGAAGTTCCATGCATTATACGCAGAGGTGCCCGTTAATTTTGTAACAACATATTCGTTTCCCTTTCCTTGCTTTCTTCCTCACGATTATTGTTTTTAATAAGAACCAGTGAAAACCTCCAAAGAGATCGCGAATTTCTCCAACTTGAATTTCTCGGTTGATCATTTCCACCGTCAGGAAACCTTGAGTCTTGGGAAAGGATTTTTGCTAAGGTTTTTTAAATTACTCTTTTCTTATAACATCGTTTGTTCGACAAGGATAATTTAAACTTTGTGTGGCAATTTATCATTATGCTCATTTCAAGAAAGATGGGAAAGTTAAAAACATAAAAACCAATTTATCAGTAGTAGTTTCGTGGCTTACTTCGGCTTAGCGTATCTTGGTGCTGATGAGAGAAATTAAGCCGTTTTTTGGTATGAGTTTCAAAATGGCCGAAGATCATTAATTTGTTTTGAATTTTAAGACGAAAGCTGCAGTTAATGAAATGAAAAATAATACCAAACTTTCTACCACAGAAAACGGTTTTTATCTTCATTAATTTGTTTAGCATGTATTCTGTAGCAATAATGGTTAAAATGTGAATTTTAGTGACCTTCTTTTGAACGCTGATTTCTCTTAGGGAAGGACCCTTCAGTTTCCCTACCTCACCATCTGAAATAAGCGAGGCCATGGAGAACTGAATCTTCATCCATGGTGGGTTGCTTGATTACAGTCAGCATTCCCGATCATGGACGCTCAAGGACTTCGCTGAAATTGAGATTCTGGAGAGAACTAAAGAAGTGATGAATACTTTGCGACGACTACGTAAAGAAACCAAAGATGAAAATTGATGCATGTTAAATTTTTTCCAATAAAGCCTCAGTGTGGTTATATCCTTTCATTAATCCTTAACTAATTTATACGCTGTTTAGATATTTATATGTTATGGTTGCCGTTTTACAAGGGGCTGTATGACGTATTTTTAAACTAAAGTGTCCCACTCCACAGCATTGTGTAATCGTCTAACCTCTTTCAAATCGCGTTCAAACATTCTTCGTGGAAAAAGCAGCTTAAGAAATTATAGCTTTGAAATAGCCTCCTGACGGTCTTCCGCAACCCATTATGAATTAAAAGTTCGATTGAAAATTGAAACTCCTTTTAAAAACGTAAAGATCAATTTTATCAGTAGTATTTTTTTCGTGGCTTACTTGCTTAGTGTATCCAGTTGGTGCTGACGAGAGCCGTAGTATTGTATGTGTTTGAAAGTAGCCGCCAATAATTCATTTGTTTAAAACGTTAAGATGAAGGCTGCAGTTAATAAAATGTAGAATTAATATCAAACTACTACAAAGAACGTCCTTAAAGTTTGGTTTATTAGCTTCATTAATTTGTTGAGAATGTTTTCTGTCGCAATAAAGGTTACAAGACGTGAATTGACGACAACTGCCTAGACACTGAAGATGGTGCAGGTTTAATTATTCCTACTAATATAACCACGGAGTGGTTATATCCTTTCATTAATTCTTAAGTAATTTATGTGTCGTTTAGGTATATCTGAATAGTGCGGGTTACCGTTCTTCATCTGGCTATATCACTCGTTTCAGTTAAATTAATATGTGCCCTCCTTCACAGCAGAGTGTAATCGTCGAAGGTCTTTCAAATCGCGTTGAAAACATCACTTCTAGAAAACGCAACTTGAGAAATTATAGCTTTGAAATGGCCTCCTGAGGGATTCGTCAACCATTATGCATTAAACAATAGATAGAAAATTAAAGATTATAAGAACTGAAAATGTGTTGCAAGGGTGTAGTACAAATTTTTGCTGGAAAACTTCTTTTAGCTACGGTTAAATTAAATATCTTTCAAACTAAATATCTTTCATTGCGCTTAATTTGTATAGAATTCTTCACAGTTGTATCATTTTAGCGGAAGCTTCAAACGCCTTTCACACATGCAGTTCGACGGAAGACAATTTGCGATCATAGATGTCACCAAGCCAAACTAAATGGCATCTTTTTCAGTTTAGAAAGCAGCTCGCCTTTACGAATCAGTAGGTGTATTCGTGCCGGTCTATAAAATTAAAGGGGACTTTTTTATATCTCAAAAGAGAAACTTTAAACGACACATTTGTTTGCGGAAAGACCGCGTTTATGCTAGGTATCCTTCCCAGGTTCTAACAGAAAGAAAATCGAGAATCTCGTGTTTTTGACTCTTGACCTGATTTCATCAACATGCTACCGAAAACATAAGTCATGCGAACGTTCTAATGTAGTATTTTTGTGTTCATTATTCAAGAAATTACAAGCATTTAATAACATTGCTAGGAAAAACACGAATTTACAGTTTCAGTTCTTGTCAAGTTCTGACATTTTGTTTTGCTTCTGGCAAAAATAAAATTAAATAAAAACGTTGCTTGCCGTGTTTTCTCTTACCTTTGAAATCGCGCGAGCATCAAGCCTTTATGAAATCTCTTTTGTAAACATTTCGCACGGCAGAAATTAAAATACATCTGAAGAAATTATATGGCCTCGGTGACTTGTACGCTTGAGAACAAAGTGCCCTGATCATGTTTTAGCAATGTTTTGATCGCCCTTTTAAATCACGTTGAAGCATTACTGGGAAATTATAGCCATGAAATGGTCTCCTGAGGGACCTAAGCAATCATTATGCCATTTTGAATTACATACTCGATAGAAATTTTAAGGGTTTCTTTTTTTGAGAAGTAAAAATGTCTTGGGAGCCGCGTACAGTAGTATTTTCTCTTACAGAACTCCTAGGGGTTCCTTTAATTGATACGGTTAAATTAAAACATGGAAGAAAGATTAAAGACAGGGTACTGAATGCCTCAAATGAGTGTGCTTCTTTTGGATACAAGTATTCGTAATTGTGTAATTTTGGTGGCGGTATCGACTGTCTATAGCATACCTGTAATACAACGAAAACAATTTGCGATCACAGACAATTTGCGATCACCGATATTACAAACGAAACTTAGTAGGATTTTTCTTTCAGTTTACTGAAGCAGCCCGCCTTTGCGAGTATCTGTGAGCGGTTATGATGCTAAAGGGGCGTGTGCATTTCTCAAAGGAGCAATTTTTAACAACACATTTATTATACATTGTCTCCCTTTCGATTTATAGCCCCTAATGCTACCAGAGTGTGAAAAAAATATATTAAAATGGAGAATCTCGTGTATTCACGTTTGATCTACTTTTATTGTCACGATCTCGAAAACTCTTGTAATGAAATTATATTTACATGGTAGAATTTTTCTTGGATTGTTTAAGACGAAATGACAACTTTTCTTTAAGATCGATCGTGATAATGTTATGTTATTGTTCCAGTTGGAGATCTCCAAACAGTGTTTAATAGCACAGCAGCTAGTATAAAATTTAAATACAATTAAAACTGATCCTTAATAGCGCTAATAACTTTCTCAACTTAGATTAGAAGCCTAATTAATTTGTTTAGAGTGTGTTCTGTCGCAGATATCACTATTGCTGACTCTTTTCAGGGAATTAATATCTTTTTGAAAACGGTATTTTCCCCTCCACAGATGGGCCAAGGAAGGTTAAATCTGCATCCATGCTGGGTTATCTCTTTATAGTCAACATTCCTGCTCAACGATTAACTTTACTGAAATTGAGAATAATTTATACAAAGCCAAAATAATCTTGATTTTTCCGCTGGGACTACGTAAAGAACCTCAAGAAAATTCGGTTACGCAGCTTTATTTTCGAATAAAACTACTGATGGTTTCGTTCTTATAAGTAGTTCTTGAAGGAGCTATATCACGATCTTTGGATTTTAAAAAGTTTAGCCTCCATTTTTCAAAACGGTCATTTGTAATCCGATTCGATCTTCTCCATCCTTCACCATCCTCGCCATATTTGCGTTTACATATAATATTCTTGTATCTTTGTGCCTATCTGCCCTGACAGATTATTATTTCACTTTTTCCCATCAGTTAAATGCATTTTTTATGTCTCTAACTCCTTTGTTCTTTAAGTATGGTTTCTTTTTACACTGGAGGACTAGTACTATGTCTTGTCCGTTAAATCGCGCAAACGTCGAACCTCTATTAACTCGACGTTACTAACATTTCTCAATGCAGACATTAAAATGCACATGAAGAAATAATGGCCTCGGGGGCTGCTGGTATACTTGAAACAAAATTGCCCTGAACATGTTTAGGCAATGTGTTGACCTGTTTTTCTTTGAAAAATGTTTTGGAGCTGTTTCTTTTCCAATTTATAAAATGAAGCTTAGTAAAAGCATTTTAACACAGTTTAAAGCAGGTCTGTCGTTAAATCCTTCACTGACAATGGTGTGGATTAAGCGGCCGCTTGGAATGCTCTGTACATGTTTAGTTCGAAGCTAAGAGAAGCTTGCAATCGTTGCCATCACCAAGCAGTATTGAATACCTTTCCATTTTCTATGTTAGATAGTAGTCTCGTGCGTATTTTCCATGTACCTTCGTCGGTTTATGAAGCTCCTTCTAGCATGTATTTTATACAATGGGGCCAGTAAATTTTGTAACAACATATTCGTTTCCCTTTCCTTGCTTTGTTCCTCCCGATTATTGCTCTTAAATGAGAACCAATGAAAACACCCAAAGAGATCGCGAATTTCTTGAATATGTCGGTTGGTCATTTCCACCGTCAGGAAACTTGAGTCTTTCGAAAGGATTTCTCTGAGGTTTTTCTGAAATATTTTGTTTTTCGGTTATCCAAAGGCTAATTACTCTTTTCTTATAACATCGTTCGTTCGACAAGGGAATTAAAACGTTTTATGGCAATTTATCATTGTGCTCATGGCGAAGAATTGAGAAAGTTAAAAACGTAAAGATCAATTTTATCAGTAGTAGTTTCGTGGCTTACTTCGGCTTAGGGTATCTTGGCGCCGATGAGAGAAATTGTATGTGTCTGAAAATAGCCGAAGATAATTGATTTGTTTTAAATTTTAAGATGAAAGCTGCAGTTAATAAAATGTAAATTAATACAAAACTTTTCTACCACAAAGAACGTCTTCTGTCGCAATAATGGTTAAAAGATGAGAATGTAAGTGACTTTCTGATTTCTGCTGATTACTCTTAAGGAAAGGCCCTTCAGTTTCCTTACCTGAGATGGTGGTTAAACTAAAGCAAGGCGGAGGTCATGGAGAGCTGAATCTTCATCCACGGTGGGTTGCCTGTTTACCGGCATTTCCCGACCATAGACGCTCAAGGACGTCGCTGAAATTGAGATTTCGGAGAAAACTAAAGAAGTGATCTACATCTACATCTACTTTGCGACAACTACGCCAAGGAACCAAAGATGATTCAGGTTTAATTTTTTCCAATAAAACCTCAGAGTGGTTATATCCTTTTATTAATTCTTAAGTAATATGTGTGTTGTTTAGGTATTTATAAATAAGGCGGGCTGTATTCAAGCGTATGGTTTGCCAGTGGACTTTCTAACTTACAATGGTCTCCTTTCTGCGATCCCTGACTTATTGAAAAATCAATTCTTAATTCAGAACCTCTCAATAACAGTGGCGAACACAACCTCACTTCTGCGAACGTCACGGCCAAAATTGCGCGTAAAGTGTTTGTGCTGAAAATGCTTCAACCTCCGAATGTAGAAAGGAAACTAGTCGAACAAAATCTCACGGCTAAAGCTATCTATGAATTACCCTTCAAGGTCACAATGGAAAACAAACTTAGGTGTTTTCAATATAAGGTGGTACATAACATTCTACCAACTAACAGCAAACTTACAAAATGAAGCTGAGAAAATCTCCAAGCTGAGACCGTTGTAGCCACCCCCATGAAAATTTACTTCACCTTCTATATGAATGCCCCAGTACTCAATTTTTTTTGGCAAATGGTAATCAGCTGGTGGAACGAAAAGAGATCGGAAAATGTCACCTTAAACGCTACGGATATTTTATATGGCTATAGGCCTGAATGAAATATTTGTCTAGCCCTCAATCATTATGTTATTATTGCAAAATATCACATCTTTCTTTCGTGGTTAAACAAAGCCTCTCCCAGCTTTGAAATCTTCAGCTTGTTACTTAATAAAAAGAGCCTTTGTGAAAGTACAATTGCTTTTAAAAATAACACACTGAGGAAGTTCAGAGCAATATGGACAACACTATGTGCATGAGCTGCGCTAAATATGTTTATCTCGAGGGATGTGTCACTTCTACTTTATTTTCCTTTTTCATTTTTATTTACGTCTTGCCTATTAGTTATAATCTCTCTCTCTCTCTTGTTTGTATACCAGCCCTGTTGACGAAACAATGTATAGAAAGGTAAACATTCTCCGTATTCTAGTTGTGTAAGTATCCGTAGTGCAAGTTATGTGGCTGGCTGTATTGTATATAAACAATTCAATAAAAAAATTAGGCGAGCCACATTCAAGCGTTTCTAAATCAATATGTGTCCTCCTCCTTTACAGCACAGCGTAATCGTCGAAGCTGTTGCTGACGAAAGAAAGCCGTAGTATTGTATGTGTTTGAAAATAGCAGTGAATAATTAATTTGTTTAAAATGTTAAATTTATTAATATCAATCTTTTCTACCACAAAGAACGTCGGTTAAGTTTGGTTTATTAGTTTCTTTAATTTGTTCCCAATAGAGGTTACAAGACGTGAATTTTAGTGATTCAGGCGGAGGAGCTCTTTTCCGTACCTGACATGGTGACCAAACTATAACAAGTGAGTCCATGGAGAATTGAATCTTCATTTATTGTGGGTTGCTTGCTTACAGTCAGCATTCCCGACCAAGGACTGCGTTTAAATGTTAAGACTTCTGAGAAAACTGAAGAAGTAATGTTTATACGAATTTGTGTGTATGCAGGCGGGCTTATGAAATTAAAGAGGACGTTTGTATTTCTCAAAAGAGAATAACATTTTTTAAACAACACATTTGTTTGCGGTAAGACCACGATTATGCGTGGTCTCCCTTCTAGGTTTTAGATCAGACCAACATTACCACACGATCAAAAGAAAAGAGCAGAACAAAAGAAGAAGAAGAAGAAGAAGAAGAAGAAGAAGAAGAAGAAGAAGAAGAATTTTTTTATGGCAATATTTAATTTTTAAATGTAAAGGAAAAATGCTACTCTATAGTTTCGCCCTTGTCAAGTTTTGATATTTTTATTTTACTTATGGCAAAAAAGAATTAAATGAAAACGTTGCTTTTTTACACTGAAGGGCTAATGTTTTCTCTTATCGCGCGACCGTCGAGCCTCTATTAAATCTATGTTGTAAACATTTCTCAAGGCAGAAAATAGAAAGGCAGAAAATAGAACGTAGCTGAAGACATTGTGGCCTCGTTGGCTGGTACGCTTGAAAACAAATTGCCCTGACCACGTTTGGGCAATGTGTTGACCGCTCTGTTAAATCACGTTGAAACAGCACTCCATAAAAACACAGCTTGGAAAATTGTAACCATGAAATGGCCTCTTGAGGGACTAAAGCAATCATTATGCCATTGTAAATTAAATTCTCGATAGAAAATTTAAGATTTAAAAAGAGAAAATGTCTTGGAAGCATACAGTGGTACTTTTTTTTTCTAGAGAACGTCCAGGGGTTCCTTTAATTACTACGGCTGAATTAAAACACGAAAGAAAGACTGAAGACAGGATACTGTCTGCAATCTTGGTTGAAGCATCGAGTGCCTTGCCTATACAGACTATATATGTATTCGACGAAAGACATCTTGCGATCACAGATATCACCAAGCCAAACTTAGCAGGATTTTGAAAGCAGGCAGTCTTTACGAATTTGCGTGTGTCCATACGGGTTTATGAAGTCATAGGGGATGTGTGTATCTCTCAAAGGAGCAATTTTTAACAACATATTTGTTTGCCGGAAGCCCGCGTTTATATATGGTCTCCCTTTCATGTTACAGCTCCTAATGATAACACAAGAAAAAAAAAATGAAAATCCAGAATTTCGCGTATTCGACGCTTAATGTACTTTCATCGTCAAGTGATGAGAAATGTTTCAGTGAAGTACTTTTTTTCCCTTTTTTTTATTATTTAAGAAGAAATTATAACTTTTCAATATCATCGTTCGCTCGCAAACACAAATTAAAACTTTGTATATAGCAATATTCACTTTTCAAATGAAAAGGAAAAACGTGACCCTACAATTTCGTTCGTGTTAAGTTCTGAACTTTTATTTTGCTTGTGGCAAAACTGAAGAGATTAAATCTTGAATAAAAATCAGTTTTTTCCATATTTCAAGTTCTAACTCAGAGACCCATGTTCCAGCGTCAATAACGGTGGATTTCGTTGAATATTTAATGCCAGTTCAAGCGAAATAGCTCTGTACAGTTTATTAGCCTTGTACAGTGTAGGTTCCTTCTTGCTTGGCGTATATGGATGATAACGAGATGGAAGACCGCCAAACAGTGATTAACAGCATAGCATCTAGAATAAATATATTATCATATTAAAACTGAACCTAAATAGCACAAATAACATTCGCTGACTTAGGTTATTAGTGTCATTAATTTGTTTGGAGTGTGTTCTGTCGCAAATGTGACTATCGTCGAACATTGATTTCCTTTTGAAAAGGAATCTTTCCCTTAGCACAGGTGGTAACCGAAAACGTGGGTGAAGGGAACTTCAATCTATTTCCATGGTGTTTACTTGTTTATAGTCAATATTCCTGTTGAATGAGTGACTTTTAAATGAGGTTGGAATGCTCTGCGACAAATAGGTAAAGACCCTTCAGAAAAGCTTGCTTATGCAGTTTTACTGGGTTTTGCAATAACATTGCTTGTACGTGCGTTTGTGACTTCTAGACTTGATTCTTGTAATTCGCTACTATCCGGTCTGCCACAAAACCTCGTTCAAAAACTGCAATATGTACAGAACTCTGCTGCCCGTTTATTATCATTCACCCAGAAGACTGAACATATTACTCCGATACTTAAAGAACTCCACTGGTTGCCTGTTGCTGTCAGAATTGAATTTAAGATCCTAGTACTAGTTTTTAATGCATACCATGGCATTGCGCCACTCTATATATCTGACATGATCACTAAATATGAACCGACCAGGTCTTTACGCTCTTCCTCTAAAAGACTCCTCGTTGTCCCGCGGTACAACCTTAAGACATATGGAAGAAGAGCTTTTTCTGTGAATGGTCCTATGTTATGGAACAGCCTTCGTAACAATATTCGGAATTCAAACTGAATCTTTAAGCACCTTTAAGAAGCAGATCAAAACATTTCTTTTTAAACGTTCTTTTTAAGAAGCATTTTAACTCTTTTTATTATTATTGAATTAGTTTTCTTGTAAATATTTATCTTGATTAGTTATTCATATTATAGACTTTTGTATATTTTAGGTATTACTATTATCTATTATTTTCATGTATTATTATCATATATATTTCATACGTATTATCATTGTAAAGCGTTATTGGTTTCTTGGTAGAAATAACGCTATATAAATAAAGATTATCATTATTATTACTATTATTATTAGACCTCTAATTCAGTATTTCATGACTTATCCATATGTAAATATAAGAGAAGTTAAAGATATTGTGCATCAAATGGGAACTCGGAAAAAAAATCCGAGCCCCAGATGGGATTTGAACCCACGACCCTCCGTGATCTAGTCGGATGCTCTAACCACTGAGCTACTGGAGACTCTGTGGTGAGCAAGGGTGAAATGTGGGTATTGACTAGAACTGCATCACGCAGTTACATAGGTGCTATCGCCGATATGCCTTAATGTGACTGCGCGATGCAGTTATGAGTCATATATGGTCGTTTAAAATTTGACTATGTAACTGCGTGATGCAGTTCTAGTCAATACCCACATTTCACCCTTGCTCACCACAGAGTCTCCAGTAGCTCAGTGGTTAGAGCATCCGACTAGATCACGGAGGGTCGTGGGTTCAAATCCCATCTGGGGCTCGGATTTTTTTCCGAGTTCCCATCTGATGCACAATATCTTTAACTTATCCATATGTCCTTCAAGTATGCTTGATTTTTTACACTCGATAACTGGTGCTGTCTTACCCATAAAATCGCGCGTGCGTCGAGCCTCTGTTAAATGTTGGAAACATTTCTCGCGGTAGAAATTAAAACGCAGCTGAAGAAATTATGACCTCGGGGGCTGCTACGCTTGAAAACAACTTGTCTTGGACATGTTTTGGGCAATATTTTGACGTAGTTTTGCTTGAAGAATTTTCTGGAGTTATTTCTGTTCCTCGATTTTTCTGAAATTAAGCACGTTAGAAGAAATTTAATATATGTTAAAGTAGCTCCCTCATAATCTACCCATATTGGCGTGGATTAACTAGCCGCTTGGAATATTCTATACATGTTTAGCTCGAAGTTAAGACAAGTTTGGAATCATTGTTATCGCCAACGCATTTTCTACGTTAGATAACAGTCTCGTGGGAATCTGCATGTACAGTCGCTGGCTTATGAAGCTCCTTATAACGTGTATTTTACACAATGGGGCCCGTAGATTTTCAGTGTAACGAGATATTGGTTTCCTTTGCTTGCTTTCGTCCTCCTGGATTATTGCTCTTGATGATAACCGAAGAAAAACTCTTAAAAGATCGACAATTTTCCGGTTGGTTATTTCCACCGTGAGGAAACCGTGCGTTTTGTTAAGGGATTTCTATGAAGTTTTTCTGAAAGATTTTATTTTTGGATTATCCAGACGCTAATTATACCTTTCTTATAACATCATTCCTTTGGAAAATTGAAACTCTGTTGCATTGTGCTCTAGGCAAAGAAATGGATCAGTTTTATCAATAGTAGGCTCGTGGCTCACTGGCTTCACCTACCATTGTGCTGACGAGGAGAAGCTGTAGTCTTCGTTTCGTTTGAAAATGGCCGACAATAATCAATTTGTTTAAAATTTTAACATGAAAGCCACACTTTATAAAATTAAAGATTAAAACTCAATCTTTCTACCACAAAGAACTTCCGACAACATTTGATTATTAGCCCGATAATAATCACTTTGTTTCAAGTTAAGAAATGAAAGGTAGTATTAACGGAATATAAAATGAAAATTAAACTTTTATAACGCAAAGAACATTTAATTACTTTTGATTCGTAGCACGATGAATAAATTTGGAATATCTTGCATTGCAGTCATGGTTACTAGACGTCATAAAATGAGGAGAGCCTTTCCCTTAATCATCTCAGTTCAAGCAGAGGCTGCAGAAATTTCACCTCCGGCTTGGAAGGAAGCAAGACTATCTTCTGCGAAAGGTAAATCATTGTTGAAAGCCTTGTAGTCTTTGAGAATGGCTGGAGACTAGCTACTTTAACAGCGCAATAATTTGGTGTCAAGCTTTCAGAGAAAGCAAATTGTTTAAAATTGTCCTAAATATGAAATAAGTACTACGTTTTTGGTGAAAGGTAGTGTTTTCTCGTTTTCATCCTGAAACATGGGACTGGCTCGAGTGCAGCTCAAACTCTAGCCATTAAATATTCTTTACACAGCTATCCCGCCTAGCCGCTCAAATGTTTTTACAAACATTTCACACTAACTCCAAAGAACACAGTAGCCTTTCAATTTTTCGCGAGAGAGGAAATTTTTTCCTTTGCTGCTTGCTAAGTTGTAAAGGCCTCAGCGAGTCGATATCTAATGTTATGAGATTTCCGGTTTTCATCACCGCATCCTGGGGCGGGTAGCTCTGATCCTGCTGGCTTGTGCGTTTTCTTTTCACATATCCAACTGTGTACAAAACAGACATGTCAACGAAAATGATGAAGCGGTGATTTGCTCAGCTTTTAAGGGGATTTCAAATAGGTTCACTTGCAAGGCACAAATGGACCAATAGTATTTCTCGCGTTGCTGAGAGCAAGTGTCAAAAGCCTGGTTATGTTCACACTAGCGACATAACGACATGACATAATGGCATAACGAAAAGATCAGTTTTATCTTTGTTTCGTTATGTTCATGCTGTTATGTTGCTAAGATTCAGCCTCCAGGTTATTCAACAGTCTGCCAAACAACATGAAACATGAGACTAATGCTAAAATATTTGCGAGGAAAGCTTTTTCGTTTGATTATAAATTGATTTCAATTTATATATTTATTTTCATGTTTACAAACTTTGTTTACAAACTTTGTGTCATTATGTTTAGTTCACACTGCAAAGATGTCCTTTTTACGTCCAGATTATGTCCTTTCAATGTCGTTCGTGATGTTGATGTCGTTATGTCGCGAATGTCAAGCAGGCATTAAAGAATGGAAACAAGAAAATACAAATTTATTCATATATTGTTTTTATAGAGAATTATTTTCTTTCTTTAACTGGCAATACTAAAAATCAAAATTGGTACCAACATTTCAGTCCTCCGATAAACTGGAGATCGCAGGGCACCCAAGAAACAGTGAAGCTTCTCACGGAAAGCAAATACGAGGCTTAAGTTTTTTTCCATGGCTTTGCATCGAAGTCGTGTTATTGGTATGCTAATGGTGCTATTTGAATGATTTCAACAATTTCCTTCTTTACGCAAAGGAATCATCAAGATTAAGTATTTCGTGCGATTTCAGATAAGTTAAGGTTGGAAAGGTCTTAAACTTCTATCTCTAAACATCTCTAATAATAATAATAATAATAATAATAATAACTTTATGTCAGTGTCAATTTTCTAGCTAGCCTATAATAGGCTTATTAATCGGGGACACTATCCTTCTTAAAACGTACAATAATCTTTAGAATTTACAATAATAAAATCCTTAGGCTACAATGACTATATACTATTTCCTTCGAATGAACAAACTGAATGGTCTTTGTGCAAGATTAAAACATGGCATCATATCGCCAAAAAAATGACATCAAATTGGCAGTTCAAGCGATCTTATGTGTTGCTTTCTATAAACAACCAAACAAAATACACACTGAAGTTGAAATTACGAGTCACATATTAATCAACCAGTCAATGAGGAAAAAAACTAACCAACTTAAAACAGTTAAAACATCTTCGTTCATAATAACTCCTAATCTAGGCGTATAAAGTAGCTAGCAATCAGTTATCACATTTATTATGTTCTTTTCATTGCAGAGGTGATACTGCCGTTGTTTGGACATGGAAGGCAAAGGAAGCATCATGAAGTGGCTGTTTGCCCTTTTGTTGGTTAGAGCAGTGCTCAGTAGCGATCCCGAAGGTAAATTTTGCCCTTTGTTCATTATATATAAAGTTGGCATTTCCAACTGATTTTTATGTTAATAAATAAGAATTGTTTAAATAAGAAAATAAATTTTCTGCTGTAGTTCGTCTGTCGTCATAGGTAGAGCTTACATTTAACAAAATTGTTCAGTTTGTATGTCATTATTCATGTGTTGGTCGTCAAGTTCTCGTATGCTTCTAAAAATTCAAGGGAACTGATGTTGAGTTCCTAAAGGTAAGATACTTTACAGAAGATACTTGAAGTAGCAGAAACATTTCCTAAGGGGGAGGTAGGAAGGGACGGGGGAAGAGGGGTTGGTTTTCTTTCCTTGATATTTAACCCTTTGCATCCCAATGACGCACATACGCGTCAAATATACTGCTTTTGCTTTTACGATATATTTTTTGTTTAAACTTTGCCAGAACGTCATTATCATGTGTGAATAGCACCAACTGGTGTTTTTTGCAGTTATCACAGCAAAAAAAAACCGACTGCAATACCCGAATTCCGCTGCATAGCACCGTTTGTTTGGCAACAAACAATATTCTAGTCTTTTGACCAAAGAAGAACACCAAAAATAACACATTTTTGCGGTCAACGTCTTAATCAAAAAATTGCCAAAAAATCAAAATTCTACATTTACAGCAAACCTTAAGGTCAAACCTTGGCATCTGGATGGAAATTTTCCTCTCACTTTTTCCGCGGGCCACGCGGTCATTTTAGCTAGTTGCACGTATCTCAAGTTGCCTTGTTCACGCCCGAAAAGAATTCTGGGAAATTAAGCCATACCACGAGCATAGAACTCTTCCATTTCTCAAATGAAGAATGATCCTCGCAGTTGTGAACGCAATTTATGCAATTGCGAAAAAAATTCAGGACTTCAACGGGGTTTGAACCCGTGACCTCGCGATTACCGGTGCGATGCTCTAACCAACTGAGCTATGGAGCCACTGACGTTGGGAGCAGGTCAATTATGGGTTCATATGTTCCCGTGAAAGAAATGAGTGTGAATGATATATGAAATGAATCATATATGAACTGCGGAAATGAAATCAAATGAAGAATGATCCTCGCAGTTGTGAACGCAATTTATGCAATTGCGAAAAGAAGCCTGAAAAAAAAATTTCAGGACTTCAGGCTTCTTTTCGCAATTGCATAAATTGCGTTCACAACTGCGAGGATCATTCTTCATTTGATTTCATTTCCGCAGTTCATATATGATTCATTTCATATATCATTCACACTCTTCCATTTCTGTCGGGTGTCGGACCACCCAGTGCTATTAGCAAAATATAGCACCGATTGAACTTTTCACCAGTCAAAACTAGTCCAAATTGCCTTGGTAGGTCCTGGAATCCATCTACATAAAGACGAGAGAGTCAACTTCACTCGTGAGGCGCCATATTGGCTACCAAACATGTTTGGCGTCTCACTCAACATGAAACCACCTCTCACCTCTGTTTTCTTTCAGAGGCTTGCCTTTACCCATATTCTAGCTTAATGATGCCAGCTTGGGGGTTTTTGCAGAGGAAGATAGCTCAAACAAAATACTTATAAAGCGGCAAACTTACTACAATCAATTGACTTAGTAAACGAGCAGCTGCCGCTAATGAGCGTGACGTCACACTTTGGTTCGAGCCCACAGTGTCACAAGATCGCAGTTATTTTCATCGCAACTCCTTATATGGAGATGATTAGCGCTCCAGACTAATAACCAACAAAAAAGTACTAACAAAATTGCAATAACTCAAGATGCCAAGGATTAAAACAAATACTGAAACGAGCAAAAATGGTTTGTGATTTCTTTAAATAACTCGGACAGTACCGATATAAGATTTGCATCTTTTCTATACTGTAAAGAGCAAATGCACTAACGTAAAATGAAGAAAAAACTTACGAACTACTTGAGAGTCAGGGGAAAAATGAAAAAATAACCAAATGATTTTTTTTAAATAACTTTGAGCCGGCTCCCGGTTGTATCGCTAGAAAATGATTTGAATATCGGCAAATATCGGTTTGCGACAGAAATGAAGTTCAGAAATGAGGTTGCTACAGGAGCAAATTTTTGACTGCTTGTCATTGGTGCGTTGGCTGAAATCCGAATGCTCTGTTACTGGGATCATATTTTGAAAATAAAAGGTTGCTTTGCTGACCAGCACTTAAGATTAAAGATTCGTTTTGTGGGAGCTAAGAATTCAAAATAAATGAATTGTAGCACAGAAGGTCCTTCAAGCAAACCTGTCATATGTAGCATTGTTAGGATCTTTAATTTTCTCTTAATTTTGTTGTTGGTGGTGGTGTTGTTGCTGTTTCGGTTTTGTTTTTTTGTTTTTTTTATTGAAATGTTTTTAAAATTTCGTTTAAATTATGTCATTTAAGATGGCCTAGGAAGTGACGCAAGAGGCATTCGGTGTAAACTTTGCTTCAGAACGATATCCATGTGTACACAAGATCTCTGATGCTTTCTTTCTGAGACTGACTCTCACAAGTTTTCGTGGGCGTAAAGTTGGAAGTACGGTTAAAGTGCACCTAACCCCAAAATATTTTTTTCGCTTAAATAAATCTTTACACCTGTTCGAAACCCACTGTGCCTTTTTGCGCCTTTTTAAACCAAATCTTGTCTTTTTATAGGCTGTAAAAGTTACGAATCATCTGTCCCACGACCGAGCTAGTAAGGGGCATGGGTCTATTCCTTACATGACGTCACAAACTGCTTTGAATGCATGTTTACAAAGACTTAATGCGATGGAAATCGCTTTGTGACGTCAGGTAAGGAATAGACCCATGCCCCTTACTAGCTCGGTCGTGGGACAGAGGATGGCTAAATTTCGTAACTTTTGCAGCCTATAAAAAGTCAATATTTGGTTTTAAAAGGCTCAAAACGGCGCAATAAGTTTCGTACAGGTGCAAAGATTTATTTAAGCGAAAACAATTTTTTGGGTTAGGTGCACTTTAAATTAATGCAGTGGAGCGGTGCTATTTGAAATTAGGCCTTGAAACTAGTAGAAATACCTTTGAAAAATTAATGTTGACTTTCTGATAAATAGGCCCTTCCGAATTCACTTTGTACTTTCCGTCAAAGCGAGTTTAATACTGATTAGCTTACTTGTACGAGCACAAAAAAAAAACATTTTCATAAAAAAGAAGTGGCCTATTAGCTTAAAGAAAGCCTCCACTCTTGTAGAATATCCACGCTTAATTGTTGGAAATAATTACTAGATTCCAAGTTTTGTTTTGAAACGTGGTTTTAACATTTAAGTGTACAAAAAAATCAATGTCCGCATCATCGCCTGTTTTCGCTTTTAAATTTCCCGGGCGCGGCCATTTTGGATTTGACAACGTGTAATGGTTGCCAGCTATTGTCAGGAAGCAAATTAAAAATTCCGTAAGGGACAGCGTGTCACCCAAGCCGAAAATGCTGATGTATTGGTTCGGATTAGGGTTAGGGTTGGAGGGGAGGTGGTATCTAGTGTTTGCGCTTATACATTCTTAGCATTTCCGGCTTGGGTGACGCGCTGGCCCTAATGTCATTGCCTGGTTTCATACCGTGAGGTACTTGGTCGAGTGCAGACTTTCGCGGACAAATTCAAAAAATACAAACACGGCGTCCGCTGTTGCGAAGGAAAAGGCGTCCTTATAACGAGCTCATTGTTTCAAAAACAAAAGGCGGCACAACTCCAGTGCCACTTCGTGGCCGAAGCCAAGTTTTTTTGTAATTTGTCCGCGAAAGTCCGCACTCGACCCAGCACCTTACGGTATGAAACTAGGCAATGTGCAAATGAAGCAGAAAATCCGAAAATACGGTAACCATTACACGTCATCAAAAAAGCGAAAATAGGCGATGATGATATTGTTTAATCGACGTTTTAAAACAAAATTTGAAATGTAGTAATTATTTCCTACAATTTAGCGCCAATTTGTTGTAAGAGTGGAGGTTCCCTTTAAAAATTCTAGTCATTTCTAGTTACTTCATGAAACGTGATAGTGTTATCAAAACAGAAGTACGAATTCCAACCCTCATGCACCTTGGAAGACATAGCCCTAAAAGTATTCATTTTGAGTGAAATCACCATCTGATGACATAATATAAAACTTGGTAAAGAGAAAGCAGCATTCATTCGCAGCAATCAGTTCAGCAACTTGAGAAGTGAAATCATCATCATCATCATTAATATGTACGCGGTTGTAGTGATAAACTCAGCAGGTATTATCAACTGGACAATAGAGTATCTCGATAATATCATGGATCGTAGAACTCGGAAAATCGTGACAATGCATGGCGCCCATCACCCCAAGGCTTGTGTTGACAGGCTATATCTTCGTCGTACAAAAAGGTGGTAGGGGCCTTATCAGTGTACCTACCTGGTGCGAGGACCCAAGGAGGAAGAAGGCTCCAATTCCCTCAAAAACAAAAGACTTAATTCGAGGGGACACAAACAGCTCCATGGAAAGTTCCTTTCCATTGCTGAAGGCGAAGCCCAAGAACAGAAATAAAATTCCGATAGCTGACAAGTGGAGGGTTGAAGATCACCTCTGAGGCCCTAATCGTGGCAGCCCAAGTTCAAGCATTAGCCACTAGAACCATCCAGTGCAAAATTAACCACGCCGCTGAGTCCTCTAAATGCAGGTAGTGTGCAAAAAAGGACGAGACTGTGACCCACATCGTCAGGGTTGTGAGATTATAGCGAACAGTGAGTACCTCAGCCACCACAAGTTAATTGCTAGTCAGATTCACTTGGCTTTGTGTGGAAAATTTGTATTTGAGAGATCAGAAAAATGGTGGCAACATGAGGTGGAAAAGGTTCTCGAAAACGAGAGCTGTTTCAACATTTTTACCGGTCTTATCATCCATCGCCGTAACCCTGACATTGTATAACATCATATTATAATCTTTTCGCTTTTGTAGTTTACTCTTTGTTTATTGTAATTTGTACTTTAGCATCTATCTATCTATCTATCTATCTATCCATCCATCTGTCTGTCTGTCTGTCTGTCTGTCTGTCTATCTAATGATTAACCCCATCTTCGTCGAATCGCTGGGATGTACGAAAAACAACCTTGTCAAGGTCATTAAAGACCTACCCATTGACACTGATTGTAGCAGTAACAGCCTGCAAGAGAAAGCAGTCCTGGCTTCCGCCTACATCTTGCTAAGACTTCTAATTTGCTAGGCTTAGATGACTGGTTGTACTCCGCCTAGCGGATCTACTACCCAGTGCAGCAGCAGCCTGTATTGTTAGAACTCTTGAAGATAATAATAGTAATAATAATAATAATAATAATAATAATAATAATAACAATGCTACCTTGAATAGATGGAAAGAGAAAAAAAATGCATGGTCAATTCCTGCGTGATATGCCAAGACAAAATCTGGGAATGGACTAGAAAAAGTGACTTAAAAATCGGAACTGAAGCACTTTATTTTTGCAGCCCAAGAACAGGCACTGAGAACGAATTATGTCAAGTTCAACATCGACAAGTCAGTGGATTCCCCACTTTGTAGATTGTGTGGCGAGAAGGGTGAGACAATAAACCACATTATTAGTGAATGTAGCAAACTGGCGCAGAAAGAGTACAAGAGAAGGCACGAAAATATTGCCAGATTGGTGCAATGGAAACTGTGTTGTAAGTACGATATAGAAAGAAGTGAGAAATGGTATGAACACCAACCAGAAGGGGTTGTGGAAAACGAAAGTTATAAGATCTTGTGGGACGTGACCATTTAGTGTGACCATATCATCGCAACCAGAAAAACCAGACATTGTTGTCGTAGAAAAGGAAAATAACAAGGCAATCATTGTGGATATTGCGTCACCATGGGACCACAGGGTGCATGAGAAGGAAGGAGAAAAACAGGATCTAAAGAGAGAAATTAAGTATTTATGGCGGTGAGACACGTAGAAGTGGTACCGATAGTTGTTGGCGCACTTGGAGGAGTAAGCAAAAGGTTAGATGGATGGCTTGCGAAGCTAGGAATTGCTATCAAGACAGGACTCCTACAGAAAACAGCCTTGCTAGGAACAGCAAGGATTCTTAGAAAGGTTCTTGAAAATTAAACAAGAAGAAATGACCCAAAGGACCTTTGGCCATTGGCTATGGCTTGCTTTTTTGGTGTAAATGCGGCATAACATCTGCCAGAGCGTAAGCGTCATGAGAAGATAATAATAATAATAATAATAATAATAATAATAATAATAATAATAATATGTTTCCAAGGCTTCGTAGCGGCACGAAGTAAGAAATCGCTTTAATGAACCACACGATATTTTTTAAGTTCATTTCTTAATGAAAACATGTTTCGGATGAGACATCATCCATCGTCAGTTGTACAGTAAAGAATAAAATGAAAATGAGCAATAAATAGTGTAACAGAGTGAGATATTAACAAGAATAATTAAGGGTAAAGAAACTACTTATGCTAAGAAATGCTATTAATTAGTCTTCTTTCTTAGCATAAATAGTTTCTTTACCCTTAATTATTCTTGTTAATATCTCACTCTGTTACACTATTTATTGCTCATTTTCATTTTATTCTTCACTGTCCAACTGACGATGGATGATGTCTCATCCGAAACATGTTTTCATTAAAAAATGAACTTCAAAATATCGTGTGGTTCATTAAAGCGAATAATAATAATAATAATAATAATAATAATAATAATAATAATAGACAACTGGCTCTTACGCGGAGCCAATGAAAACCAGATTTTATCTGAGATTATTATTAGTAATAATAATAATAATAATAATAATAATAAAAATGATGATGATGATGATGATGATGATGATGATGATGATGATGATGATCATAATAATAAGACGAGTAAGTAGAAAAATATCATGATCTCGCGAGAGAAATTCGAAATATGTGGGGCTTAAGCACAAAGGTGATACCCATAGCGGTGGGGGCACTGAGTTTAAAAGAAAATCTCAGGGCCATAGGTGTAGACACATCTATTGAACTGATTCAGAGATCTGTAGTGTTGTGGTCGGCAAGGATCCTTAGGAAAGTGCTGGAGATATAGGCAGGAGAGGAAAATAACGATGAAGGACGCTTCTTGGTTTCCTAGACAACAGGTTGTTGCCCGGAGCCAATGAAAGACAGATTTAACACCTTTATCTGAGATTATAAGCAATAATAATGATAATAACAATAATAGAGCTTGTGAGTCTATTTCTTCCATCAAATATAACTTAAAGACGTAAATTATTTAAACTGTCTTACAAAGCAGTTTTACAACTTTCAAACCGTTAGGCTTATGCTTATTTTAATTAACTTTTATGTAAAGCGCTTTTGGACCCTTGGGAAAACGAAAACAACAACATTACTGGGCTCTTTGAGGGCGACATGATTCTAATACCGGAGCAAATATATCATGCCGAGCATGGAGAGGACGTCGACAGTGACCGCAAAAGAGGTTCAATCTCCAAAAGACTGTGGCCTGACGGGGTACTTGTATATAGAATTGCTCCCGGAAGTAGTAAGTTATCTGACTTCTCGTCGATCAATTTAATCACTTGGTCATCAGTGTTTGAAAATTGTATTATATTTTATTAGTGAAATCTCCAATAAAAAAAAAACAACATTCTAAGTCTTCTAACACACTGAACCAGCCAACCGCCCGACCGACCAACGAACGCAGTTTGCAGTCCTCAATACAACTATCCATCCATTCATTTGTTAATGTTTTAGGAATTCTAATGTAATATTGTACCTCACGGCTTTTAGGTGGAACAAAAGTGCAATGTATGTTAATTTTTGATTAACGTTAGTGGTTTACCGTAATTAAATGAAGTTTCCCATCTATCCATCCATAAAACTATTCATCTGTCCATCCGTCAATCCGTTTACCCACTTATCTATTGATCATTACTCAGCTATTAATCAATCAATCAATCAATCAATCAATTAATCAACCTGTTAACTCCTTTTCTCTTAACTTTAACGTGCTATCTTAACGCCTGACATGGGAAACGTAATAGTGCCACAAGATGGTAGCGTGTCCTTTTGTATTTCATTTGATGCTCGAACCAGTTCTTTATTCAGCTTTTCTTTGTAATGTAAATTATGATAAAAATAGATCATAATTACGTAATCATCAAATAAAGGAAAAAATGCAAGATCGGCAAACTACAGGAATTGTTACCAAAAGATAAGTTACTGACTAGCTTTACAATCTTTAAAAACAGTGTTTAATCTGATTCATTCCAAGTTGTTGTCGCAGCGGATCGAAAAGAATGCAAACCGTAAGCTGCTGTGGAGACTCCCGGTACATGTAACTTGTAAGACCCTCTACAATCCCAGGTTTACTAATCTTAGTGTCATAATGTGTGATAAGTTGGCATATCTCTGATATGAATGCCTTTAAACTCAGCAGGAAGTATATCTGTAATAAGGCTCTTGATACTTGGGATACTCTAAATTAAAGCCCGTTGAAGTTAGATCCTCTTCAAAAATCCTTTGGCGAATCGGTACATTGGTGTTTTTAAAAAATGGACAGCCACTTTGATGAAACAAGAAATGTTTCGATCGTTCAACGATCATCATCAGTTGTGAAATAGTTTACAGTTGTGATTTGAATTTATACTACCATTGACGCGTACAATTTTTTAAAGAATTCATTAATGGACAATACTTAAATGCGCGAGACCGGGGAAGATGTAGATAGAGAAACTAAGTGTAAACAGCAAAATAATTACAGCTACTGCACAAAAATGTCGTAATAAGTAAAATTAAATAACAAAAGGACTAACGCAATGGAAAATAACATCAGAAAGAAAGAGTCAGCTCGGCATGTTTAAGCTGCTTGTTTAACGTGGGATTTTACCAGCGGATATGAGCGGCTTCTTTTAAAATTAGCTGAAATCTATTTGGCGCAGAATCCAAAATAGAAAAGCACCTCTTTGAACAAAGTCTGTGGCATGTCTCAGACTGTTGTAAGTGCGGTGCTTTTCCACTGCATTCTGTAACAGGTCTCTGAGGAGAACTGCTTTTAGGCTAGCCCATCTTTTCTCCATTAACGTTAAGGTGTATTTTTTTTTCAGTAACAACCACCCCTGCTCCTACAAGAGGTGAGCGCCGTGAATTTCATCTTCTTTTTCTTAAGCGCTTTCCCCGGTATTTGTTCATATTTTCACTTTTCGGGTTAGAAAGAGCAAAACAAAAAGTACAGCCTGTCAATTAAGAGGCTTCTGAAGCGCAATATATATTTTACTCGGATGTTTGGTATGAAAACTATTTTCACACTAGTTTTTCGATATGTCGAAACCTATTGGGTTCTTGATGATTGATTCAAGACGCCAACGGCGAGGAAAAAGCCATTAAACACGGTTTTTTTTTTTTGCGCTTAGTTCTATGACGTGATGATCAACTGCGCATTACATCGAGTTGCAACAAACTAAAATTGTATACAGTCTTATGTTCAACATAGTAAATAATAAGATGAAATACAATGAACATCTTAAATAAATTTGTATTAAAAATTAGTCTAAAATATACCTAGTCAGAAAAAGCTAACTTAAAAAATGTCTCTTTGAAAGTTTCTTTTTAAACTATCAACAGTTCTTGCCATTCGGATATATGATTGTAGTGTATTCCACAGTTTAGGCTCTGAGGCAGTAAATGAACGTTCGCCAAGAATTGTTCGGAATATTATTATGCGATCTTTTTTTCCGTTGTATTTTCATTATTTTTAGGCCTGAATGCTTCCAACAAGGAAAAAAAATGTCCTAAAGGTTTAAGAGAATGAGATTGAGAAATAATTTTGATAAAAATTAAAAGATTTGAGGTTCTTGTTTTCTTGATTGCTTATCCCCCATCATAAACGGTTACTTTTTATTTGAATTGTCCTTTTCAGCACCGCCTTGCGTGAACCAGAAAAGCTTGTGGCACTGCGTCACCTTGAAGAAATATTGCTGGATAAAGGGATTCGCTGATAAGTGCAAGAAAACCTGCAAGCAGTGCTGAGTGTTGCTCATGATCGGGCTCAGCAATTACGCACAAAAGAAGCTTGAAACTTGAAGCTTGTAGCATTAAAATAAAAATGTAGTATGATAATATGATAAAAAGTTGTGTAACTTTAGTCGTCTCTGAAACCCGAATCCCTAATGAGGTATGGACACTCAAACCCTTAACCTTAAGAAGCTTCTTTAACTGTTTCAACTTTTGACAAACGTTATTTCAACGAAGGATGAATGGAAGTTAGATAAATTTTCCTAAAACAAAAACTATTTTGTGTGAAAGCCGTTGGAAAGGTTTCAGTTGAAATCTATTTTACATTAGCAAAACATTCACGTAAAAGAACAGAGAATAAGCTCTAAGTTCCTTTTGAGCGCTACCGTTTGTTCTGTGGGCACCAGTGCTTAATGAGTAATATAATGTTTCCCTGTTTATCACGTGACCCGGTAATTGCCAAGAAAAAAACAAACAAACAATGGCTTTGTCCGTAACAATTCAATAGTTAGTTCACATTGCACAGGGTGTTATGAAATGCTATCTCCGTTGCGTTAAAGTTCACCGATAAAGCGTGGCGCCAGACGTAATAAATCAAACACGGGGAAGAGTGTTTCATCACATATCCAAACACTGAGGAGTGGGATGAAAAAACGAGGCGCAGCACAGTTTTTTTTGACCATCTTCGAAGTGTTTGGATATCGGATGAAACACTATTATGAATATTTCATATAGTTTCTCAAAGTATTAATAATTCTTGGAGAAATTCAAACCAAAAGTTCACCCAATTCGGATCACATATCCAAATCTCCTTCACAGTAGTGATTTCGTTTGTTTTCTCTGTGATTTCGTTTGTTTACTCTTCATGATTTTGATAAGGTATTATTATTATTATTGTTATTATTGTTATTATTATTATTATTATTATTATTATTATTATTCCCAGTTCACACGGATTCCTGGTCTTCAAACCGGCTAATTTTCCGATGCCAATTACGTGTTGATAATGGGCAAAATTTTCTAAAGGTTACCGTGCACCTTCAGGAATGAGTGTCTCTAATCTAAGGGTTGTAGCGGCTCCCAGTTACTGCCCACTTACCATAAACCCCTGTAACAAAGTGAATTAGTGAATGCTCCGTCGAGTCTAAACTCGAAGGTCTAAATCATCTTTTGAAAGCTACAACTAAATGTGATTTTTATATTTACGGAATTTGATATTTTTCTAAAAGTCTGGAACCCAGAAGCTTAAAAAAACGTGTTGGGGTTTTCCTTTATTCGATTGCGTTCAAAAGGTACAGAGCATTTTCAAATTCGCTAGAAAAAATACCCACCGATCGCACGGAAATGGCTCTCACTAAAAAGCGGTTTTTTAATTCCCCAAAACGATTTTGTTGAGGATGACTTAATTTAGCGGCTGTCCAAATTTTATCAAAATCGAACAAATCGCCATTGAGTTGTAACTCTCGAAAGTGTCCCATTTAAGACAAAAATAAACTTTTACGAAAACAGTGCTAGAAAAACATCTTCACCACACAAACAAACACCGCTATCGACGATCGGAAATCAATGTACGCTAACTTTTCTTCCGGTTACCTACCGTGGAAATTTTCCGTGTAATTACATCTCCAAGCAAACACCCGTGCTTCAAACGGTTCATTATTTTATCATTATGTCGTATATTCTCCTTCTTTGACTAAGTTTACTAGATCCATTGTCATAGCCGAAAAACTAAAGGCGCACAACCGCGGCTTCATGAAGCAAAACAACTTTTTCGCATTCATTATTTCCCGGGCAATTCGCTCCGTTTGGCTGCATTCGTAATATATATATTTAGCCAAGGCTAAAAGCGAAGCTCCAAAATTATTCTTATTTTTTTAGCTGGCATTTTTATAAAGTCTGCTTATCGTATGACCCATCCGGCTAAACCGACTCTTTCTATCGCTTTTTTCGTCAGGGGCAAATGTCGCTGTCGAAAAGAAAACAAAGGTGTCGGTGTTTTGGGAGAAGATTGTTGCCTGTTTTCTGAGCCATATCGTTGTCGTTTCTGCCCCTTGGAGGGCCTCTCTGAAAAATATGTAGACTACATGTATATAGAGGCGCTGTGCTGTAGAATCTTGCTTGTTATGTCCAGTCGGTGCCGAAAGTTCAGAATTTTGTGTACACTGTAGTTTATACTGTCCCTTATACGACTTATCTTATTTATATTTTATGTTAATTAAACATTAATATAAAACCGGAACGGAAATCACAAAAATGCATTAATTATTCTCGATGCAGTACCGGAAATAGAAGTTTAACATAGTTTAACCCAACCAATCACTTGTATTCTCTTTTTTCTATAAAAGATTTTTGAAACTTTTTAATTGGAAAGCAAACCTCAAATGAAATTTCAGATGCTCAGCTCAAAACGTACTTGTATCAGCCATTTTAGAGGAGGTATGAAAGTTAAACAGGTTGGTGGTCAGAAAGGGTGGCCATGGTATGCAGGGTATATAATGAGGTATGGAGAGAGGAGGGTTTCGAAAAAAAGCAAGGAAAAATTTAGAAATCATCGTCTACTTAATTATGAACCCTCCTTTACTGTCAGGGGATAGGGAGCAATGGGAACAACACTGTTCAGCTGTAGGCTACATGTGCTTAGTTATGGTTTTTGACCACTTGAGTTTTGTAGAGGAAGTGATTGTTTTAAATCAGACTCACATCAGTTGTATGTTGACTCAGATCATCACTTAGGAAAGAATGAAATTTCAATTACCCACAGCTTCCCATGTCAGACAATCAGAAATCAGAAAATTGTATATCCTTAAATAGCGGTATGCCACAAAAAAATACAACTGTATGAAAGAAAATATTTAGATGATATGAATTAAGGCCAAGATATTTCTTTTGATCAATTACATCTTGTAAAACTACATGCTAGCATTACGCTCGTTAAGCAATGCACCTGCAGTGTCTTCAAATTGAAATCCAACTGAATTTCAGATAAACAACTGTTTTTTGACATTTAAAACTCATTAATAATTCATGAATAATTCATGAAGAGACTACAAAAGAAATTGATTTAAAGAGTGTCTTTATATCTGATAAAGACACGGCTAAATTTTACATCAAAACTCTAGGCCAAAATAACCCAAAATCTAAATTTCAGTGTAAGAATAGCTAGATAGCTTTTTTAAGCCGTTCAATAAAATTCACAACGATTTGTGTTTTATCACTGCTAAAACACTAGGCTGCGCCTCGTGTTTTAAACTTGATAAAACACTCCTGCTCATTTATTAAACATTACTTCCATGCATACTTGAGCAACAACTTAGAGATAGTTGGAGTAAATTTATAAATTACTGTAAATGTAAATAAGTACGCAAGAAGCTGTGTAGGCAAGTTTACAACTTCCAGCAAGAATGACTTCTTGACAGCTTATATTAAGGAATATGTCATCACCTGAGGAATGGAGGATGACTCACAAAGGTATGAGCAAACTACTATGGCAACCTTAGACTGATAAGAAAAAGAAAATTAACTCTAACACAGAGAAACAACATAGAGATATCAGTGCACAAGAAGCCCCTCACACTACATGTACATTATTTACAACTTCCAGTGAGAAAGGTTAATTTCATTAATGGCTCACCACCATGCAGGTGATTGAACCAACAGATTCTTATAATGTAACTTAAGTTCCTTTCTTACCCCTAGATGGTTTCAATTTAATAGTACTAAGTTAATTAATCATCATCATCATCATCATCATCATCATCATCATCATCATGTTTCAGAAAGGGGAATTATTTGCAACCAAAATAACATTTGAAAACATTCCCAAATATGAGCAAAATGGCTTATATATATATATATATATATATATATATATATATATATATATATATATATATACACTATCACAAATGAAGATAACCCACATGTTTTGTTCCACACCTATATTTCGACCACATAAAGTGGTCTTCATCAGGGTAAAATTACAGTTACCACCGCACGCGTCATACTACTTTTAAAAGTGTAAACTTAAACAGCCTCGCGCGCGCGCATCAACAAACGATCTCCTCCCCGCGCGCATAATGCCATTATAAACCATCAACAAATTACGTGCGTCTGGAACGCCTGTTCTGACCACCCTAACATCTAAAAACGATCAAATTTACTTCAAAGTGTTCTGTGAATGAAATAGAATTTTTAGATGTTAGGGTGATCAACAAGTCAGGTGTATTGGAGACGGACGTATTTGTTAAACCAACGGACAGTC
>JAEMWC010000376.1:732500-735000 GCA_016490735.1 Pachyseris speciosa
CTGCTAATGCTTGGGCTCAATCTTTGCTTTGGTAGATTTAAGGGGTAATGCCCGCTACCATGTGGCCTTAGTGCCTTTAGAGTGGCTTCAGCTTACCAAATCACATTAATTTGTGAGGTATATCCTTGTCACTCCAGCCACATCCCACAAGCTTTACGTTTTCACTGCTTGTTTTATGGATATGTGGGTACTTGAGCCTGAGCATTAGCTATGCCATGCTGATGAGGCCTAACAAGGCCGAAACAGCTGTCCATGGCTGCTAATGCTTGGGCTCAATCTTTGCTTTGGTAGATTTAAGGGGTAATGCCCGCTACCATGTGGCCTTAGTGCCTTTAGAGTGGCTTCAGCTTACCAAATCACATTAATTTGTGAGGTATATCAGTGGGAAAGGAATGTTGGCTTCGGGTAAGCAGGCGTTAGTGGGGAGGAGGTGAAATACGAGTCCCCTAAAAACAACTGCGTGGGAGGCTAATGAACAAGCGGCTTTCAGAAATATCTTCAGACCGAGAATGCTTCGACAACGCCAAAACCGTGTATCAAGAAGCTCTCAATAAAAGCAGCTACAATTACAACCTGTCTTACAAAGAGTCGCACAAAGAGTCGCACAACGAGACGCAGCGTTCACGGAGGAACCGTCCAAGAAACATTCTTTGGTACAACCCGCCTTACAGCAAGAATGTCAAAACCAACGTGGGGAAGTGCTTCCTTACTCTCATTGATCAGCACTTTCCTAAATCAAATCCACTTCATAGTGCCGTACAGGTTGTGCGGTACGAAACTATATAGTAATAAATATGCCAAGTCAAATCTTCAGTTGATCAGACTGTCTTCAAATATTAATGCTCTAGTTTTTCTATTGAGCACTCTGACAACAGTTCTGCAAATCAATTTATATATATATATATATATATATATATATATATATATATATATATATATATATATATATATATATATACTGATATATATGTACTGATTCTTCTCAGTACCAACAGAAGCTGCATTCCAGTGCCAGCGTAGGATAGACATGGTCATCCTTCTGGACAGCTCAGCTAGTGACACACGAGATCAGTTTGCTGCAAGCAAGAAATTTGCCACCGATCTTGTCAAGTACTTTAAAATCTCAAAGGAGAGGACGAACGTGGCTGCCTTATTATTCAGTCAATACGCTAGCACAGGAAGATTATTCAGCGATGATGCCTCTAAGAAAGCTGTCTTAAAGGCGATTAATGGACTCAACTATGAAGGATCCTTTACCAGACTTGACTCAGCCCTTGACACACTGTTGGGCAAGACCTTTAACAAGGAACAAGGAGCAAGATCGCATGATAAAGGTGAGAAATGATCTGAGGTTTAGGCTAACCTCTCCATAAGAGAAAAGTTCGACATGACGTTATTCAAACCACGGTCGTATTTCCAAGTGCGTTTAATATCATGGAAAAAGTATAATTTCAATTTCAAATACTAGCATTTTATTATTGCGTATTTTCGCTTTTGGCGTCATACGGTTACCCACTTATTTTACAGAAAAGATGTTCTGCCTGCGGACAATAGATGTAACCGTATAACATCGAATAAGAAAATCGCAATGGTTGCGGGCAGAAATTTTAAAAGTGAAGGTTGGTGATAGCAGCTTTAGTTTTTAATGGTTATTGTACCGGTTTCTCGTCAAACGTTCGGATCTCGACTTCTACTTGACAATTGAACGTCAATTTACTGGAAGAGAGGAGGTGGATTTCAAAAATGAAAGTGTTGTTTCTCCGTTTAGTGTAATCATCAGGCTCAAGTGAAAAGAAATGGTACCCAATTCGTCTGAGACATGGGTCCTGCATAGTGCTGTTATAGAGCTATTTGTTTCTCCTCATTTCTTTCAAAATGTCAAATTTTGTGTTGCTAGTCGAATTCTCCAGGTATAATCTGACACATGTTAGTTAATTACACACTGTTTAACACAGTGAAAAGATTTACTTTGTAGTATTGTACCACAGCTAGCTATTTATTTCCTCATTGTTTCTTCTTTAAAAGGCGTCAAGAAAGTGGTGGTGGTGTTGACCGATGGCTTCAGTTCCCGCGGGATTGAAGTTACCAAGGAACTAACAGAAAGACTCAAGAGAATTGGAGCGAAGCTTTTCTCCGTAGGAACTTCAGAAAGAATATACAAAGCTGAATTGGATGAACTGGCCAGCAAACCAAAAGGAACACACGAACTAATAATCGACTTCAAGAAATATTAGGTCACGAAAGATCAAGTTGAGCAGTTTGCCAAAGTGATATGCGAACCGGAATAAACTATAGAACGCTGACGTTTCAAAGCGAGGATATTTTAAAGAAACTGTGCTGAAACAAATTTATTGCTATGGGGTTTATCACAGTCTACGGGAAAAGCATAGTACTATCATAGCAAGGGTTAATGGAATCCAAAAAGAAAACTGGGGAAACAGCAGTTTGAAAAGGTCTTGTGATCGCGCCATTAAGCGTCCTTATTATATGACTGGCTCTT
>JAEMWC010000376.1:742500-752500 GCA_016490735.1 Pachyseris speciosa
TCCGAATAATTAGAATTGAAACGCACCAGCTACATTCACCCATCGTGATACAATTATACCATAATTTCGCGACTTCAGTTCTTGTGAAGTCTTTTATGTTGTTACCTTGTTTAGATAACAACACTAAAAGAAAAATAAAAGAAACCATTTTCATAACTTTTTTTAGAAACGAATAGTCTCTGTAGGATCACAGCGGTCTGTTGCAGCCAGCTCTTGCAAGGACATTTATTCCCGTGAGGAGCCTGCTAGAGATGGATTTTATTGGTCAAACTCGAACAAAACCGAGGCTCCGTATGTTACATTCTGCAACATATGACGAATGGAGGAGGTAACAACAAACGTTTGCAGCGTTTCAATTAAGATATGGTACTTTAATTTTGTATCCAATGTTGCTGAGTTGTGTAAATGTACGTGACTTTGATCATTACAAATAAACTTTAAAGAATCAGTTCTTTTAAAGAACACAGAGGCAAAACGAAAATTGATGAGGCCGGTTGGGTCTAAGTAAGTTTTTTCATGTTCCATCGATCGCACCTTTTCGCTTCGTTTTCTTATTTCCATATGTTACCCTGAAACCCTTCATTTTTTCTTGGTTGTATTCTGTAAATCAATTAAATCAGCAAACCTGTATCCATTGAAATAAAGCATTACGTTTCACTTGCGTTGCCTTCCATAATGTGACCTATTTTTCCATTGTGGATAACTTAGCCTGGGTCGTAAGTTGGTAACGTTATTAATGCATATCTTGTAGTTTCTCGTTCCAGTCCTTATTGGTGACTCTTTGATCGACAGATTCCAGTGCTTCATTTGATCTAATGTTTAGAAACAGAAACACAACCAACTTTCGTTCCCAGACGTCTCGGCCTTTACGGTATGCTTTTGGTTCAAATCATCGGAGCGTCAATTGGTCTTCTTGTCGTACGCCACACAATCCTTCACCGACGCTATAATGATTGTTTTTGTCCTGTGATGGATTTTTCAGGGCCCTGGTACTCAATAAACAAAAGTAATTGGGTTTGGCAACTATTTTAAATGATCCAAATATCATCAGAGAAGTAGCGAAGAGTTGAGAGAAAACTAATGCTAACCTTTTGAATTGGTTAGAAGTAATGGAGGTGGGTGAGAGAGAGGGATGGGGAGGGGCTCATGATCCTCAACTCTCCTGGCCCATCTCCGACAAAAGGGAAGGCGAAGGTGTGCAGTAGCACTACATTTTGGCGCTATCAGATTAATAAATATAAGCAACGTCTCACATATGAGAAGAAATTTTGATTTAATTTGTTAAGAGTTGAAAAGATTGACATTTAATACAAATTCGAAATAATGAGCTTAGTTTTTGTGTTCAGCTTCCGGTTAAAAAGACATGTGAAATGCTTGTTTATAGCCATGGTCAAACAGGAACATTTGATGGCAAAATGTGGCATCAGGTGTGTGGCACATGATAAATTGATTCTGGGTCAGGACCGAGATACACTGGGAGGTGCATTTGACCATCAACAGAGTTTTGTAGGGGAAATGAGCCATCTGTACCCCTGGAATGCTGATTTGGGGAGGGCGGTAATATCTAGCTTGAGCATGCTCTGTAAAGAACATTCAAATCCTGGCTATATTGTGCAGTGATCTGACTTCAGCCCAGGAATAAATGGCAATATAACAAGAAGAAATAATTCAAGAAGTGTAACAAAGCAAGACATGCTTCCATGAAATCTCACAGGCTATATTAACTTATAGCTGTTTTTAACTATCTCAACACGACACGCAAAGGGGCAGAACATTTTTCAGCTGCACCACCTGATTCAGTCAAAATTCTCAAGTTATTGCACTTTTTAGTATTAAAATAACTTGTATTATTATTTAAGCAAAATATAGGCCCCAAGACGGTCACTAGAAATAACTATGATGAATGGCAAAACTATATGTTATTAAATAAATGTGGCTTAGAAAAAAGTCAGACGCATTAGAACTATAGGCGTGAACGTCCTTGAGCATGTAATTACTTGATGTTTTTCGCTTATTTTGTGCTATTGTTGTTGTTAACCGGTACAATATACTGTATACATGCTACAGTTCCATTTTTACCTTATTACATACTACAATTTGGAAAACGTTTTTTAAGCGGCAACCTCTATTATTAAGCGGTCACCTGGCTCTTTCCTGAAGGTGACCGCTTAGCATGAAGTAGGAAAGAAAGTGGAAGAAAAGAAATGGAAGATGGAAGAAAATGGGCATGCATTATTGGCTTATCGTGGTGTCAAAATATCGTACTGTAATTGACTACGTGGCCGCTTAATAGAGGTGAAATACAATACAATTGGCCAATTGGGAACTCTAAACGGTGACCGCGTCCGCTTAACTCTTTTTCTACGAGCGATTTGGTCGCCCTTTTTTTTGCAATTTCCGGAGGGTAGGAGGTCAAATCGACCTGGCTACTCCATATAAGGGATTAACACGGAGATTTCGCTGGTCCACAACACCGAAGGCTCTATCTTTGTTGTCACGCTCGTCACGCTAGCTGTCGTTTATTTCTAAATGCACACTGCAGCAACAATTCGTTACTTATTTGATTTATAAGTGTGTTTTTCGAGCCATTTTCCACCTCAGAAGCCCCCTGCCTGGCATCGTGAAGCTGGGTTGATGGTTAGATGCAATCCTTTGAAAGAAAACAGAGGTGAGAAGTAATTTCACACGAAGTGGTCCGCTCGAAGTATTCGAGCGAGTGTTGGCAATTCACGGAGTTGTGTCTTCAGTCGTTTTGTGAGTGGATTCCGGGACCTGGCATGGCGAGTTCTGACTTATAAATAACGCAATCGGTGCAATATTTTGTCAGCAGGACGGGTGGCTCGACACGGTTCTAAAAATTTTTTGAAATGGAAATTGGCGGACTCTCACTCGCCCGGTATACAAGAGTTTCCCATAATTCCTTTGGGTCACAAACGCGAAAATGACAGACCTGTGAGAGCAACTGAAATCAAACGCCTTATCCACGCCGCGCTAAAAAAGTGAGCAGGAAATTGTGGAACGGATGGTAAGGTGTGGAGTCGAAGTTTGCTGGCAATGTAGGCGTTTAGCTTTAAGAGGAATTTTTGTCTTAAAATTTTGAAGACAAAGTTACGTATTTTACGGTGTTGTCCGGGGGCGTGTTTGGTTTTGCAACAGAATAAAAGGTCATATTCATTGGAGACTTGGCCAGTTTAGAGGGTGATAAAGTCTAAACAACTGATTATTTGGAAATAAGAATGGTTCATTTCAAACATAGACCGGGATTTGAGAAAGTTGTGGGTTTTCAAGGCATGGTGCAAAAATGCACCATATTTGGTAAACCTGTTGGAAAAGAGTTAATAGTCAAATTTACAGTAAATAAGGGGATCGCTTTTTTATGTGATAAGTGTCCGTTTAATAGAGGGTGACCGCTTAATAGAGGTTTGACTGTAATTTGATGGAAAAGGGATATGATTATCATTCTTTCCGACTCAGTTTTATTACATCATGCGGTTGCAGGGTGGCCGAGCGGTTAGAGCGCTGGACTTGCTATGCGGAGGCCCTAACCTGTATACAGGCTTCTCGTTTGGGCAATTGGTTTGATTTTGCTTTCGAATGGCGCGCGGTCTCGATTTTACTTGAGAATTGCGCGTGGTCAAAAGCTAAGGGATTGGGGCGAATTTTGACCGCGCAATCCGAACCAAATAATGTCTCTGAATTGCCAAAATGAAGACAACAACAACAACAATCTTTATTGTTTAAACCTTTTTCTTACAATTAGCATTACATTTTTAAAGGAATTTAGAGCTGTAAAAAAGGAAAAGAAAAGCTAAACTATTACAAGGTGTCTAGGGGCTAAATAAACTTAAGTTTTCTAGTTAGCCCCTAGCTAAGGAAAGGTAATTAAACAAATTGTAGCAGCTACGACAACAACAACAACAGATACACACATTTAAAAACTAAGACGAAAAATAAGAAGAGCTACGGAGGCCACGGGTTCAAGTTCCGCTCCAGCTCGACCACGCTTGTAAATAGCCAACTGGTGTGCACCTACCATTTGGGATTCTTAACCTGTTATGTTGTATTTAAACTGAATTATTATTTTCATGTAATTGCTCGGCCCCACTAGCCCAGCTTTGTGTGCTATAAATACTTTATTTTTATTTGAGTTGTTTAACCCGAGTTTTAATGAAACCCGGATATCATGGTTTTTTTTATTTATTTATTTATTTAATTTATAATCAATTACATAACTTCACAACATTACGATGCACTAAGTTACGGTACATAACATTAAAAAAAAACGTTACATTACATTACCTTTCCATTTTTAAACGATTGCTACAAAAAGAAAAGGAAACAGTTGATGATGAAAAGAAAGAGAAAAAAAAGGAAAGATGTGCATGGTTTTGCCAATGTGGTACTAATTAAGTGTTGGATTTCGGTGTATCGTAATGTGAGAGGAAGAGAGAGAAATTTTCTATTTTGGGGGCAGTATTACGTGTTTTGCACACCCAGAGAAAAAATCTGGCGATCAAAAAGTAGAAGTCTACTCTCTTGTTCTTGTTTGGATTCAATCCTAATACTAGATATGCCGTTAGATTAATAGTATTTGAAAGCTCTCCACGATTAACTGCCCATTGCTTAAAATCTTGCCAGAAAAGAGTGGATACGCTACAAGTCCAGAAGAGGTGAATCAGAGACTCCGTATCATTTTGACAAAAAGTGCACTGCTCATTATCCTGTAGGTTTATTTTTGTTAAAAAACTATTAGTCGCTAATCTCCTGTGTAGTAGCTTAAATTGGAAGACAATTAGTTTTGACATCTTTGTACACAGAAAAGATGATCGATACACTGTGTCCCAATCAATGTTTTGTTGGGTTTCGAGTTTGCAGTCCGCGACCCATTTTCTTTGAGCTTCGATCGGTTTTTTCTGCTTTTTGCCAACGAGAATTTTATATGCTAGTCTGTTTGGTTGTCTTGTCTTCACAAAAGTATCAGTGAAAGTTTCGTAGTTGGTCGTAACACTGTGTTGGGTTTTTTTGTTGCTTTTCCATAGGGCTTTAATCGCTGATATCACTCCTTGGAAAGTAAGAAAATTTGTTTTGACATTGAAACGTTCTGTTAAGTCTAAAAAAGATGAAAAATTCCTCGTGTCTTTCATCAGATGACCCACGTTTCTAACTCCTTTTGAAGACCATGATCTATAGTGTATGGGTTTGTTTCCGACTCGTATAAGAGAGTTTTGCCAGAGATTTTGCGCTTTTAGCTGCTCAATGGAGAAAATGTTAGCCTCATATTCGGATGCCCACTTATTTCACAGAAAAGATGTTCTGCCTGCGGACAATAGATGCAACCGTTAACATCGAATAATAAAATCGAAATGGTTGCGCGCAGAAAATTTTAAAAGTGAAGATAGGCGATAGCAACTTTAATTTTTAATGGTAATTTTAAGTTTCCCGTCAAACGCTCGGATCTAGACTTCTAACAATTTAATGTCAATTTACTGGAAGAGAGGAGGTGGATTTCAAAAATGAAAGTGTTTCTTCTCCATTTAGTGTAATCATCAGGCTCAAGTGAAAGGAATGGTACCCAGTTCGTCTGAGACTTAGGTCCTGCATAGTGCTGTTATAGAGCTATTTGATTCTTTGAAGGAACGGCTTTAACCTCATTTCTTTCAAAATGTCAAATTTTGTGTTGCTGGTCGAATTCTTCAGTTATAATCTTACACATGTTAGTTAATTACACACTGTTTAACACAGTGAAAAGATTTACTTTGTAGTGTTTCGTACCACAAGGTAGCTATTTATTTCCTCGTTGTTTCTTCTTTAAAAGGCGTCAAGAAAGTGGTGGTCGTATTGACCGATGGCTTCAGTTCCCGCGGGATTGAAGTTACCAAGGAACTAACCAAAAGACTCAAGAGAATTGGAGCGAAGCTTTTCTCCCTAGGAACTTCAGACAGAATATACAAAGCTGAATTGGATGAACTGGCCAGCAAACCAAAAGCAAAACACGAACTAATAATCGACTTCAAGAAATATCAGGTCACGAAAGATCAAGTTGAGCAGTTTGCCAAAGTGATATGCGAACCGGAATAAACTATAGAACGCTGACATTTCAAAGCGAGGATACCGCAGATCTATTGGAAATAACGCTTTACGCACTTTACAATTTTTTGGAATTTCAAAACCAAATAAGCAGATAACATTTCAATAAAAGAATAAAACAGGTACCGTTACACTTTAACGCTAATTACAACAATGATCCCAGCGCAACAATTTACTGCTCAGCGAATACCACGGAAGTTATTAGAAAAACAGTTTGTCTAGTTTTCAGCGAAAGCGAATAAAAAAAAGTTATCATAATTTTCTTCCCTGACACTTTAAAATACGAAACAAACAAATGTGACTCCTACCCGTTGTTTTATTCTATTTTACTTTTACGCATTGTACGCTGGGCAAAGAACGAACGCCAATACGGAGGAGAATCGTATTTAATGGATAATTCAGCATAAAATATATAGAAATTAAACTAATTAGGCTGGTAAACGGCCTTACAAACACAAGAAGAGAAACGAAAGTCAACGTAAAATTATGCTGCCTCCGTAAAAGGCTTAAATCCAAGTGTTCAATCTAATCAACTTCAACTTTATTTCAGTAAAGAAATGATATTACAATAGACTGGCCCGCAAAATAGCAATTGCTAATCTAGGCGGCCCAGCGGAAAAAGAAATTAAAATTAAAAGAAAAGAAATAATCCATACCATTTTTTAAAAGCAAGTTAGAAATGGTTTGACACTTCATTGGATTAAGCTCAGTGGTTTTCTGTGCACATCAGAATGTATCAAACTCAACAACGCAACTTTCTACATACCATCGTGTTAGTATGTTCTGTCTTAAAAGGAAACTCCCGTGATAAGCAGAAAGTGTGCGCATTAACAAAACTAGCACCTTCATTAATGAGGGAACTCGGGTATCCCAAGAATAACAGCTGCAGGTATTAAAAGGAGTGTAAAGTGAATGATTTGCGGAGAAAGAAATAATACTCAGTACAGCAGCCTCGGTAACTGTAGGCTGACTTACTACATATGCGTTTTCTTCTGTGCTGGACACGCCCAGTTCACTTCGGACGTTTCGAGTGGATTCCTTGTGCGTGAATTAACCATCAACAATTACGGGCAGTCTGTGAACGACCTCGCCATTTTGAAGGGCTGGGTCTGTAAATTCCTCAAAACTGCACTTCCAGTAAATTGTATGCGCATTTTAAAGAAATTCTTAAGTAAGGACTTGTACGTAAAGGACTCTCAGCCGGAACATTTAAGCAAAGTACCTAAGTAACACAGTTTGATCTGTCCCTTTGTTGTGTGTCCTTGTGCGTTCTCTGGTTTCCCTGCGACCTGTCAGTTGATGCCGTGAACTGAAAATTTCCCTCGAGTTAAGTCTGTTCCGTGAACGCGAGAGTTGAACAAAAAACCTTCCCTTCCATTTTTTTTATGCACTTATTCCAACGATTCTGATGAGACATGTTTACTTAGAACGAATCAAAGAATCCTCCCACTTCCACTTTTTTTTCATTCACTTCTAAAGTAAAACAAGTAAGCTTAGTTTCTTGCAGCTACTTATCATTTGCTTTTAATTTCCTGAGTTACTGCGGTTTTTAGCAGTTCTTTTTTTTCTGGCAACTTACCTTAAATGCAAACTATATCTTGCGCAATAACAGTTTAAAGCGACGATAACATCATTGTCATTTGTTAATCTGTCGGTACATTATAGCTATTCATTTGGCCCAGAAAAATTACCCACAATGGGATTCATGTGTGGCGCACAATGTATAATAAATTATAGTGAATTATTAAAATGTTGCCAGTTCATGGATTTCGATTCTAAAAAATTAAGGCTAAAGCAATGTTCCATACTCCTGTCACTGGTTAGAAAACTTCACGGGGAAGCCCATCTTCAGTTCACCGCTTTTTCTCTTTATTTGGCTTTGCTCGGTTGTGAGGCCTTGATAAAAGACTCAGTCATATAGACAACTCACCAATATTCCCGGTTAAACGTAAGCCCTAAACACTCGTAACAAGTGTCATTGTTTTGAGGGGTTGATTCTGTCATGTTCTGCACTGAGGGGATCTATATTGTTTGGCGTGCCATTGTTTATTCAATAATGAACATTTCGGCATTGATCTTTCTTTTGCTAAGTTTCATGGAGGAAATGTAGCATAACAGTGGATTTTCCTGCATCAAACTTTTCTTTTTCAGCGAACATTTCATCTCCAACTGAGCTGAGTGTTACAAACACACACGCGGGAAAGACGGATTGTTTTGAGAAATGTTTCCATGGCACTTCATGCCGTCAGAACTTATTAAATGGCTTGAATATTTTCGACATAACAGTTTGAAATCAAACAGACATGATAACAGAAATGAAATTAGAATCTCTGAGGAAATGACTGAATTGAATTGAAAGGACTTTAGAAAGACTGGTAGGATAAGTTACTCTGAAGGGATAATCGTATTTTAAGTCCAATTCGCCGTACTACATTACCGTAAAAGCTCTATTAAGCCCCCGGGTGGCTTATTTAATTTCAGGCCTTATTAAGGGGGGCTTATTGGAGAGGGGGGCTCAACAGAGAGGGGGAGGTGCTTATTTCAAATCTTTGAACACGCCGTTTTCGTGTTAAATAGTTTCTGAACAAATCTCAAACAACTGCAGTAAAACTTTATTATTTACTACCGAGCAGGAAACAGCATTGTGTGTTTTATTATATATTTGTTTAAAATAAATCAACTGGGCCGCATAAAGTGTATTTCGTAAGAGGGAATAGGAGGGAATAATTACAAAATCTCGTGTCCCAAAAGGGGGGGGGGGTAATTAGAGAGGGGGGGCTTATTACAAAAACCGACTCACAAACGGGGGGCTTAAAAGAGAGGGGGGCTTAATTAAGCTTTTACGGTAGTAAAATTACTGACGATACAAGAGCTGAGTAGGAACCAGGCCCTCAATCAGCGCACAAAGTCATTGTTAGGTGGCGTTTTATAAGTAATAATACTATCTTGGTTAACATACAAACGTTCTTTTTGTGGTGAAATATTCAGTTAAGGTTAGAACAGTAGGAGACGGATGAATTAGATACGGCAAGTGCACTACGCGATAGCGAACATCAAAATACATCACAGGCTATATGATATCACTGAAAATAATTGTGTACAGCTAAGAATGGCAAAGACGAAGCTTAGAAGAAAAATCCCAGGTTGGTCGAAAAATTGTTTCTTACCGACAAAATGAAAAAGTTAAAATCTCATTAAGTTTGACAGTGTTGTGGATTATGATTTTTTTTAAACTTAAGTTCAGAAGATTTTGCATCGGATTAATAATTTCAAACGATAGAATTTCTCCTCGTGAAGTATTTTAAAATTCATCTTATGTGTCCTAGGTTTTGCCATTTGAGTTCTTCCTCAGGTAATGGTCTCGAAGCAATTGTTTAATGTACGTACATTAATGACTTCTAACAAATTCGGTTCACGGTTATTAGAGAAAATGTATGTCTTTTGGCTTTAAAATGTATTTTTACTAAGTAACCGACATAGTTGCTGTTTTGTTTCACCAGATCAACAATTGGAGAGGAACTACCAAAACAAAGAAAGGCTAAAGTTGATTTTTTATGCTAATGTAGACATGAGTTCTTTTACCGCGAGCTCAGTAATCGTAACCTTGGTTACCATATTCTCTGCACAAGTGCTCGCTGACTGCAATGTTCAATCAGGGACAGGCTTGGCGCTCACTGGACATGCGTACTTATAACTTTTCCGGTGCAGCATTATACAGAATGCTACCAGAAATGCATAGCGGATGAACCAAAGTGTCGAAGTTGAATTACTATGCCGACACCAAACAGTGCGAACTCGATAACACAACCGAGACATTACACCCGGGAGACGTGAAGGAGATTGCTTTGTCTACATATTTTGATGAGTTACGATCTGTTCAGAGTGTTATCGACCTGAGATAACACTCGCTGAA
>JAEMWC010000376.1:757500-766359 GCA_016490735.1 Pachyseris speciosa
GGATATCCGGAACAACACCCTGTTGTATGGATTGGTTAAAAATAAAGGTGAAGGATTCACATATATAACTTGAAGCTAGTTTTATAATCTTTCGAGGATTTAATTTTGCTTCATTGATATTCTCTATATAAAACGTTTGTCCTTATTAGTATTCTTTATATAAAGAATACTAATAAGGATGACGTTTTATAAAACAGCTTTAAAGAGGTGAAACAGTGTAATGGCCAGCTGAATAAACAGGAATTACAAACAAAACAACTTTGATGCAATATTCAATTTCTTTATTCCAAAGTTAACATTTACGAATAGTTTATTAAGTAATATGGTACAGTACTATTTCTCTACAATATTGAACGTACAGTTATTGAACGGAGATCCTGTAAACATTTCGGTGCTGACACTAAAGCGTTCGTGGAGGGTAAGTTTCTCCTGCATACTTCCATGATGAACTTCGTCATCCAAAAGTTTAGAGACTCTACCGTCAAATCGCAAATGCTCGTTTCCAAATCTTGAATTGGAGAAGTTTCCACAGCAGTTCCGCTTTCTTCCTCACAGGCTTTCTTATTTGTTCTTCCGGCTGCCACTCCCCAAAAATCTTCATCGCCCATTTATTTACCGAACGGGTCGACTTTGCGTCAGCATTTTCCGATATTTCACTTTCTTCCTCCGCGCTTTTTGGCTCACAAAACGTTCGGTTCGAAGCCATGTGTTTTTGGTGTGCCATTAATTAGTCATACAATCCCAAAACCACGCAATGATAATTCTCACAATTATTCCCAGGGCGACTCCACGTAATGCATGTTTGCTTCTTTAAATTCTTTTGTGTAACACGAAATTAAAATTATCACACTAGTACGCTAAACCAAAAACTATCGCACAAGTACGCTAAACAAACAAGTTCGCATATTCCCTAGTGATTTTCGCTTTTCAAGCCGTTCAATAAACTGGCGGGTCGTGTTTTATCGGGTTATAAAACCACGATAAAACACTCCCGCTCGTTTATTAATCAGTACATTAGAACTACAGGCGTGAAGGTCCTTAAGCATGTAATTACTTGATGTTTTTAGCATATTTCGTTTTATTGTTGTTGAGTTAACAGATATAATATACTGTATACATGCTACAGTTCCATTTTTACCATATTACATACTACATTTTCGAAAACCTCTTTTAAGCGGCCAAATGGCTCCTTCCCGAGTGTGACCGCTTAACATGAAATACTCTTCCGCTTATTTTTTTATTATGTTGTGTCATATGGACATGATTGGTGTATCGTGGTGTCAAAATAACGCACTGTTATTGACTACGTGGCCGCTTAATAGAGGTGGCCGCTTTTTTGCAGTAAATAAGGGGAAATAAGCTTGCTGACCAACTACCACCTACTATAATACAAACCCTACTAGTTATATCAAACAGTCATTTTTAAATAGTTTTATGTTTCGTGCTATACATTCCCAGGAAGTTCACGATGAATTAATGAGTTTAAAAACTAACAAATCATCCATTGGCATTCCACGGACATGTATAAAGCTTGCGGCTGATTACATAAATGAGGCATTAATGATACTTTTCAATCACTCTTTACTTCAAGGTGTCTTCCCAGACATTTTTAAGATTTCAAAAGTAACGCCTGTTGACAAGGGGGGAGAAGAAACCGACCCCTCCAATTATCGCCCGATTTCTACGTTGTCTGCTCTTGCCCAAATTTTTGAAAAGCTTATCTGTAAGCAACTTGTTAGTTATCTAGAGAAGGGAAAGATTCTATACGAATTCCAGTTTGGAATTAGAAAGGGTCATTCCACTTCTCAAGCGATAACAGAAATTGCTGAGAATTTACGTAAGGCCGTAGATAACAACATTTATTTTTTTCTGAAGCATCTCAGCGGGGTAGGGCTGCACCTCTTTGAAACCTCTAATTTCACTGGATCTTTATCAGTTGCACTTCTATTGTTTATGGCTAGGTTCCATTGTTTTAATTCTTTGTTTATTGTTGTTTTGAACCAATCTTGTGAGGTGTTGCAAATGGTGCAGGTCGCCCCTCTCAGCGGGCCGGAATCCTAAATCCTTGAATCTGATTGGCTAATAATGCGCTCTTAGCCAGTCCAGTTTTTTTCCAACCGGACCGGCTTGCCCGGTCCGGAATTGGCGGGAAATCTTGAAGTAAAATTATTTTACTACAGCGCGACGAAACGTTGGATCTTTCCTCTTAAAATACAAATTTTCGCCTACAAAACTTTGCAAAGCGAAAGGAAAACATTAGCAATGGAGTAAAAGCCCTGGTTATTTCTCAAAAAGGCGAGTATTCACTTGATTTTGTTGACAACACTGAGCTGGGTTGCTGTTTTTCGAGTTGTTGTTTTTCTTGAATTGTTGACATGTGTTAGCTTAAAACGACTAACTGCAGAGCAGTCTTTTGAGCTCAGTTTTTCGCTTGGCATCCGTTATTTTCTTTGGAGTTCTATTTTCTTATCTCGTTCCATTTTGCTTCATTTAAGAAAATATGATTCGTAGTCAGAAAATGGTCAAACAAACACATCGCAACGCTGTGCAGTTTGCATGAACTAATGTCAACACGTTTTTCTTGCGTAGTTTTCTTATTTTAGCATTGATTTGTGAAGTTCTTTTGAAGAATAACGAAATAATGTTTCACTAAGGGTATTCCTCGTGTGTTACGAACTTTCGTTAAAACCGAATTTGAAAAGTGTGATTTCATTGTCAATATAAGACAAAGCAATAAATATATTTGTGTGAATT
This sequence comes from Pachyseris speciosa, assembly GCA_016490735.1. Taxonomy (NCBI): domain Eukaryota; kingdom Metazoa; phylum Cnidaria; class Anthozoa; order Scleractinia; family Pachyseridae; genus Pachyseris; species Pachyseris speciosa. The sequence continues at coordinate 760,255 of JAEMWC010000376.1, forward strand.
TTTCAAAGATCATTGTTTAGTTAAATCTCTCTGTGCTTGCTATGAAATAGTCTACCATTTTTCTCTGAGATTTGCGGACGGCTTTTTTATAAGCTAAATTTAAACTGTGACAGTGCGACGAACCGCGCTGGGAAACAAACTATATCCTATATGACTTCCATCTTTTGGCATAATATATATATGTTATTCACCGGCTAGGCGGTCCGTATAGGGAAAAACTGTGCCCGAGGTCTTGAAATGTAAGGATATATAAGGCTATAGTAGATTTGTTTTAATTGAGAAAGTGTTAGGTAGTGTCTTAATTTACAAATTATTCCAAGGTTTCGAGACGTTCGTGAACAGACATATGCGATATGGTACTTGAAAGAGACTGTTTCGTCAAGCATCACACCCAAGTATTTAATGCGATCTTTTCTTTCCAAAGAATGGTTCGTGCCATTTGAACTTTGCATGTTGATTATAAATTCATGATTTCTTTTCCTAGATGATTTTATAATCATATAATTTGTTTTAGACAAACTTATTGATAATTTGTTAATATCGCACCAGTCCTTCACTTTTTTAAGCTCGGCATTAATTAAAGTTTCTAGACTTTTTGCGTCGTGAGATGAGGCAAATATATTTGTATCATCTGCAAATATCCTAAACGTGAGAGCTTCTGAACTATTAGGTAAATCATTGATGTAAATTAAAAAAAGCACGGGCCCTAACGAGCTTCCCTGTGGTACACCACAAGATACAGTTTCCATTGAGGAGAGATAATTTCCTAATGAAGTGTATTGTTTTCTATTAGTAAGATAACTCGTAAAAAGTTGAAGTGGTGAACTCCTGATTCCATAAGATTCCAGTTTAGACAACAATATTTTGTGGTTAACAGTATCGAAAGCTTTGGAGAAATCTAGAAACACCCAACAAGAATACATATATGTTATTCACCGGCTAGGAGGTCCGTATAAGGAAAAACTGTGCCCGAGGTCTTGGGCCGTACTCAAGACCGAGGGCACAGTTTTTCCCTATACGGACCGACCTAAGCCGGTGAATAACAGATTTATTTTTTCTGCTGTTTTTTTTTTTCCTGAAGATGAACAAGGAAAACGGGTGTGCAAAAAGTCTCTCTACGCGCGGTTCGTCGCACTGTCACAGTTTAAATTTAGCTTATAAAAAAGCCGTCCGCAAATCTCAGAGAAAAATGGTAGACTAACGATAAAACAAAACTCCAAATATATCTTGGAGCAATAAATATAAAAAACAGTGATATTTCATAGCAAGCACAGAGAGATTTAACTAAACAATGATCTTTGAAAAATTCACACAAATATATTTATTGCTTTGTCTTATATTGACAATGAAATCACACTTTTCAAATTCGGTTTTAACGAAAGTTCGTAACACACGAGGAATACCCTTAGTGAAACATTATTTCGTTATTCTTCAAAAGAACTTCACAAATCAATGCTAAAATAAGAAAACTACGCAAGAAAAACGTGTTGACATTAGTTCATGCAAACTGCACAGCGTTGCGATGTGTTTGTTTGACCATTTTCTGACTACGAATCATATTTTCTTAAATGAAGCAAAATGGAACGAGATAAGAAAATAGAACTCCAAAGAAAATAACGGATGCCAAGCGAAAAACTGAGCTCAAAAGACTGCTCTGCAGTTAGTCGTTTTAAGCTAACACATGTCAACAATTCAAGAAAAACAACAACTCGAAAAACAGCAACCCAGCTCAGTGTTGTCAACAAAATCAAGTGAATACTCGCCTTTTTGAGAAATAACCAGGGCTTTTACTCCATTGCTAATGTTTTCCTTTCGCTTTGCAAAGTTTTGTAGGCGAAAATTTGTATTTTAAAGTGCCTCTAACCCCCCAAAATTTTCTCATCTTAAATGATTCGGCTCTGAATTAGAAGCACAATCATGAAAAAATTTTTGATTCGGTTGAATCTTCGCTTTTCTGTGCCCCGGTAAAGTCTCGAAATTACGACTAAAAACGCCGCCATTTTGTTTCACGACCGAGTTATGGGGAGAATGGGTTCAGCGCTTGCATGACGTCATCCCGGGAACGGCAGTTCTGTTGCGCTTACAAAGTTCTTTGAAGGAAGCTCAATAATTCTAACTCTGAGGGCAAATAAGACATGATTTTAACCGATAATTTATATTCATAGTATTGTCACATGTAACATTTCTCTCCTAAGAGAAGATTTGCTGTTTTTCAAACGAAAGAGCCAAAAACAGACCGGATGTTCCTGAAATAAACATATTCCCATCGGCTTATCTCACAAGCATTTTATGCCCTTTTGTGCGGTGAAAACAGAAAATTCCAATGAGTCCGTTCAGTGAATAGATCCCCTCTTTAAAACTCGTTTATTGTATAGTGATGTAACCCAAACATGTGCGTGTACCATGTTTTCAATGTATCGTGATATTCGGTGCGCTGCGTATCGGATACACAAAGGATTTCACCGCAGCGACACAAAGTAGTCCAGAATGTAATGGAAGCTAAAATAATTGTTTCTCGATATGTACCTTTACGAAAACCTCATCAATCTAACTTCCTTTAAGTGTTTCGGCTTTCATGAGTCCTACAGTCTTCGACACAAGCGCTCTATTAAAACCGGTTTCCAACAACAATCAAAATATATTTCAGAGGCCATACTAATTCGCTGACAGAAGTCCATGTCACTGATCAATACATTGTAGACTGCTAAGAAAACTTGAAGTGTTTACAAATCAAATTGATTAACTTCACCCAATTCAGTTGATTTAGGCGATGGTGCCACTCGAACTTCATGTTCAAATGGAACTAGATGTAGTAAAATATATCCAATCGCGTGTAAATTTGTGTCAGTTTGTTTACATCGGGTATATGCAAATTATTCTCGCATCGCGAAGTTGCGTTGGCTTATTTCTAACCAACTTTAGACGGATACGTAGCCTCAAATTTTAATTGCAGCAAGCTATATTTATTTTATTTTACCTTGCCTTGACTTCGTTCACAGTACTGCCTGAGGATAACTAGAAGTTCAGCTAATCCTCAAGTCACGTAATTCGCGTCGACTGAGCTCACTTTCCGTTCTCTTGTCAAATCTACCTTTGCCTTCTTTGAATAGATGCCATAAATAAAGTTTCTCCCATGAATAGGCACTTCCACAATTAATTGCTGATGTTCGTTTAAAAATACCGATATAAAGTCGGATGTGCGCCGTTTATATAAAATAACAATTGTTTTCAAACCGCTGCATGATTTCCGTTGCCGATGTACGGGTACTCGGTCGTTCACGATTGAGATGTTTAGAGCAAAGCTGTTGCTCACCAGCAGGCGTACACAGAACCACGAGGTACGGCAGATAACACTTATAAACGAAGTTAATCTTTTTCGTCTTCCCTTCTTCCACGAATCTTGCTGTCCATTCCTGGTCTTCATAATTATGAGGCTCCTTCGAGCTCCTCGTCGATTCTGTACTAGTTCCACTTCAGAAATGAATTAATTTGGCATTCACCCTACACATAGCCTGACGCTGATTCCGAGGACGAGGAGGACAAGATTCCAACCCAATTTTGACTACTGCCAGGCTTTTACCCTCCAATATGTGCTTCGATGACCCCAACAAACGCTTGCAAAAACAGAGATTGACTAAGACGCTATCTTTCAATCGTTCCCGGGATGACGTCACCAACCTCTTTGGACCCAGACTCCCTTTTACTCGGCCGTGCAACAAATTGAATGAGACTTTGGCTGACCATAAAAAATCGAGGATTCAACCAAATCCAATAATTCTTTCGCCGAAATACTCCGAATGATAAGTAGATTTATTTAGGCCAAAAACAATTTTGGGGGTTAGGGGCACTTTAAGAGGAAAGATCCTACGTTTCGTCGCGCTGTAGTAAAATAATTTTACTTCAAGATTTCCCGCCAATTCCGGACCGGGATGGAAAAAAACTGGACTGGCTAAGAGCGCATTATTAGCCAATCAGATTCAAGGATTTAGGATTCCGGCCCGCTGAAATTCAGAAGAAAATAATCCTTCTTATTTGAAAAATCTTAATGTGTATCAATTTTCCAAACAAATTCAGCTATACCTCTTCTCTGAACAACTCGAAAATTCCATGAGATAACTAACATTTTGAACATTTAACTCCTTTGAATATCCACTGCTCATATGGTTCGGTCTGTCTCCTTATGTTTGCACTTTATTTACTCATCTCTTTCAATCCTTTAATCTTATTTTGTTTTGCACTTAAAAGGCAGGAGAATAACTCGAAAACCGCAAGGTTCTTTTATCCTCCTGGCTCAACTTTAAGCATATCTATTTTTTAAGCAACTGTAGTTTTGTCACATGCTATGTAAATATGTCTTTAAGTGTTTTGAGTAAAAAGTATTGTTGTTGTTGTTGTTTGGACCGCTCTATGGGAAAGTGATAAGTGTCCGTTTAGTAGAGGGTGACAGCTGTAATTTGATGGAAAAGGGGTATAATTATTATTCTTTCCGACTTTTATTACATCATGCGGTGGCAGGGTGGCCGAGCGGGTTAGAGCGCTGAACTTGGCGACTGAAATAGACGAGGTAAGAATATAGGGAAAGATTTCCGTACAGCACCATACAACACTGTCATACTGACCGTCTTCCGAAAACGACGAGCATGAATAGAGTTTAAATCACAAAATGTCACATAATTAATGCATGGGGCTGTACGGAAATCTTGCCGAATATGGTAAGCGTGACCCGACCATATGCGACCGGACAACTTGCACAATGAATTATCATGGCCGAGGCAACACAGACCGAGGCCTTGATGATTCTCGCTATCATGCGAAAACCGAATTCAATAATTGTTTTATTTATGCATATACTTGAGCATTTGTAAAACAACAAAAGCGCGTACAACAAACTAAAAAAGCTACATGCACTACGTCCAGCGCTGTCCAAAAGTGTCCAACAAAATCCTAGAAAAACTCACCCTAATACATGTTTAAAACTTAAAACTGATCTTTTTGCTGAAACCCAGATCAGTTTTAGTAAAACCTTCTGCAAGATAACACCAGAAAAGCTCAGCTTCAGCAAAACAAACGTGTGTAAAACTATTGTCCGCAAAATGACGTTACTTCTGCATGTATAAAAACTATTGTCTGTAGGTATGATGTAATGAAACCAGTGCCAGCAGTAATTACCTGCGTGTTTGAAACCAATCAATATTGAGATAGTTACTTGATAGTGACACCAATGCATAATAATACTTTGTTGATTTCTTGAGCTGAAATGGTTACAGTTTTTACGAAAACAAATCCCTTCTTTTGTCCTCATTACCAAAATATTGTTACTTGTATATTCATGTACAGAGGAAAGAGAAATTAGCTTAGTCTCTGGTTTAATAGTGTGACTTTGGGGATGATATCAACTGAGGGTGATCAACTTGTAAAGAGTACAGTATTGATCCGTTAATAAACAAGTGCTGGAAAGTGGTAAAAACCGGTTTGAGCCAAGTTTGGCAAAGTTAACTTGAAAATCGTTTATTTTCACATCTTGCTTGTATGTGGACAGGCGTTTGGCCTAGCTTTGAAGCGTAATTTCTCTTCAGAAAATAATATCTCATTCCAGAGTTTCAATGACGTTTTTCAAGTGGCTGCCAAAGTTAGAATAGGCGGCTACGACCACTAAAGGGTCCGTATAGGGGACTGGGACGGACATGGGTCGAGAGTAGACGTTTTACAACGGGGCTCCGTTAGATTTAGTCTTTTAGAAGGTTTCTTTTATGGAAGATTTATACTTTTACTTCAAAAGAAAGGACAGGAAAGACAACTCTGTAAGCTCCGAGGATAGCCTGAAGTCACCAGAAGAAAAAAAAAGCAAGAAGAAGTCGATCTCTGGGTTCGGAATCGGACGACATCTTGGAAGCCCTCGATATGGTCGAAGGCGTATTGCCAAAAATCGAATTGATTTTGTCAAAGTTGGCAATTTTTGGAGGACAAATGGGCGGAATAGAAAGGCATATGTGCAATGTTGATGAAACGGTGAGTCGACTGCAGGAAAAAGTCTCGAGTCTTGAATTATGTTTGATTGGGTATGACGAGTTAGTGAAGTCTGTTGAAGCGAAAGTTAACAGCTAC